>OY804609.1:26205500-26571128 GCA_963680895.1 Fragum sueziense | reverse complement strand
GACCGACGGACTTAAAAGACATATGAAATCGGTTCGTAAATATTTGAGAGCATAGTCAAATATTTGATCTTATTTTTAGATAGCATGATTATCTATATATGTAATGTTCAGTATAAATCTTACTTTGTTTGACCCGAAGTCTATAAACGAACCATCATAATGCTATAAACCACCTTTGTAGTTCATTTTTTACAGACCTGGGAATGACATTGTACCTTTAAATAAATACGGTAAAGTAATGAAGCTAGTACATTTTTACAGTCGTTTGAACCCGAAATCACAGCGAGATAAGTAGAATATTTTTTCAAATTTATTCGACTCTATTAGCTTCAGATTAATCAATCGAAAGTATCATTCAGATAATATTCCAACATTTATTCAGTTACACCGAAGCTGTTCAATGCTATTATCAAGATCCTAAATTAATTCGATAATGATCCACTGGTACATTGGGGCTTTGGAATTGTTTGTCAATTCGAATCAAATACATAGTGATATATTAAGGTATCCAACCCCTCATTAGCACCAAAGAGCCAGAGGCGAAACTTGATTTGAAAGTGTCGGTAATTCCTAAACTGTGTTACATTTCCACTCCAAATACAAACATAAGCATTTTGGACGGTTTAGAATTTAAAATCAATGCATACTTATGGAAATATTTGAAAAAATGTTCAAAATTACCTCCCTTGCATATAAATATAGAGAAAAATAAATTTTTCAATAAATTTCTTCTTGAAGCATAATCTTGAAATCCGGCACGGTGAATCAACTTATGCGAAGTTTATTAACAAATGCGTGTAATTTTAAGCATTTCGTCCGGCTAGAAAGCGGTGCTTTTAATGAGGGGCTGTAAACCTTAACGGAACACAAATGATACTCGATATGTTATCAAACCGAGTTATTTGTTGGCAAGTTCATTTAGATTCAAATATAATGCCAATAGCACGAATATATTAAAGAAATACGTTTTCCTTCTTTCTCACAAGCGATGTGTCTAATTAATGTTTTTTGTCAAAATTCGGGATAACAGGAAGAATAACGGGAATTTAATTACATCTTCAAGACAAAATCATGCAGATCGATAAGGATAGCGTCGAAATAAACTTATTGTATCGAGACAACTTTATACAACTCCTAATGAGTAATATTCATAAAGCCTTCTACTTAAGGTCCTTGGGACTCTAATTGGAACAAACACTTCGAGCATATAGGTCTCTATGAAAGTTGGATATGTTGTAGACATGGGTTAATAGAAATATTTTACCATCTTACTTTTTATACATCGCCGAAGACGGTCGTATATTGGCGTCATCTTCTCCGTCCGTCCGTTCATCCGTCCGTACGTACATACGTACATCCACTTTTCTTGTGAGCTCAACTCATCCTAAGTTTCTGGCTGGAATTGTTTTTAAACTTGGTCAATGTTATCACCTCAATTGGTAGATGCGCTTGAAGGGAGGTTTTTATGGTTCATTGATTTTTGCGTGAGTTACGCCCCCTTAAAACTTAGTCTCTGGGGCGGCGTATATTGTGACCAGGGCATTTTTGTTTTAAATTTTGTGAATCCAATAGGAGATAATTGCTTTACAGTTTGCATTGAAGTCAACGAAAAAATATCTAGAAAATATCTACTCTGTCAGTATTTTCAAAATGAGACAAGTTTCCAAAACAAATTAAATGGTAGAAAGCTATCAAATCCTATTTCTCTCATTGACATACAATAAAATTGTATGTTAACTATCCGCATTTTCTTTTTGAAAATTGACTTTTTGTGAATCAGGGGAATATAATCAAGAGAAAATTTATATCATAGGAGTGGGGGAAATAACACATTATTGAAAAGTCAGGAACATTTACTTATCATACATCACTCACATCATGATATATGTCAATTACAGTTTTGTCATATACACAATTGGTATTTGATATCAAACGCTATAAAATATCCATATTATGTAGCTAAAATTCGATAAAATTATAACCAGTACAGTTCCAGAATCTTAAAAATTGAGTTATCCGCTTCAAAGATGCGCTTGAATAATTCATTGTGTGGCGAACAAAGTATCTTATAGGCGAAGTACCTTCCACATTAAACGTTAATATAATGTTACATGTATACCGAAAACCCTTGACCGCTTAAATTTAATTGATTTTGATATATTGAAAGAATCCTTATTACGATAATAACAAAACTCGACGTAAACAATGACAAAGTCTGACGTCCATAATGACAAAGTTGGACAGAAAAAATGACAAAGTCTGGTTTGTTCAATAACGGAGTTGGTTTCATAACAATACAAAGTCTGATTGAATTTTCCTACTGTATTTCTATATAGAATGACAAAGTCTACTCGGTTTGTAGACAAAGTCTGTTTTATTCAACGTCAAAGTCTGCGTAAAAAATGTACAAAGTAGATAATTAAAATTAGCAAAACCGGTCCAGAAAAATGACAAAGTCTGTCGGATAACAAAAAAAGTGTAGGTTGTATATCCACAGTGGGTTACTTCGCGCACTAATCGGATGCGTATAGCTCCGTTGACAAATACTAAGGCCACATCCCTTGAAATTAAGACAATTTCATCTTTTGTCTCTATGTTTTAAAAAAAGTATGGGAAATTTGAAGGTCCGTATTATTTTACAACAATAGCATTTTCTTCTTTTGTGTTATGTTCAAATAATTATTTTGGCGAAAATAACAAAACTCGACGCGAAAATAACAAAACTCGACGTAAACAATGACAAAGTCTGACGTCCATAATGACAAAGTTGGACAGAAAAAATGACAAAGTCTGGTTTGTTCAATAACGGAGTTGGTTTCATAACAATACAAAGTCTGATTGAATTTTCCTACTGTATTTCTATATAGAATGACAAAGTCTACTTGGTTTGCGGACAAAGTCTGTTTTGTTCAACGTCAAAGTCTGCGTAAAAAATATACACAGTAGATAAACCAAATTGACAAAATTGGTCCAGAAAAATGACAAAGTCTGCCGGATAATAAAAAAAAGTGTAGGTTGTATATCCACAGTGGGTTACTTCGCGCACTAATCGGATGCGTATAGCTCCGTTGACAAATACTAAGGCCACATCCCTTGAAATTAAGACAATTTCATCTTTTGTCTCTATGTTTTAAAAAAAAGTATGGGAAATTTGAAGGTCCGTATTATTTTACAACAATAGCATTTTCTTCTTTTGTGTTATGTTCAAATAATTATTTTGGCGAAAATAACAAAACTCGACGCGAAAATAACAAAACTCGACGTAAAAAATGACAAAGTCTGACGTCCAAAATGACAAAGTTGGACAGAAAAAATGACAAAGTCTGTTTTGTTCAATAACGGAGTTGGTTTCATAACAAAACAAAGTCTGATTGAATTTTCCAACTATATTTCTATATAGAATGACAAAGTCTAATTGGTTTGCGGACAAAGTCTGTTTTGTTCAACGTCAAAGTCTGCGTAAAAAATATACACAGTAGATAAACCAAATTGACAAAATTGGTCCAGAAAAATGACAAAGTCTGCCGGATAACAAAAAAAAAAGTGTAGGTTGTATATCCACAGTGGGTTACTTCGCATACTAGTCGGTTGAATAAAGCGCTCATTTCAACCACGCCCACTGACGTCATGGTCAATGATCAGCCACGCCCACTGACGTCATGGTCGAAGCTTAGCCACGCCCATTTTTGGCTCCTCGCTCATACATATGGTACTCTATTTTGTGTTGTTTTGATGACGTCACAAACGTATCTTCATACATGTATACCTATAAGCGGAAAAAAATAGCATTCGTGCAATCGGCCTTATATTTGAATCTGAATAAGCTTGCCACAAATAACTCGGTTTATTAACATATCGAGTATCATTTGTGTTCCGTTAAGGTTTACAGCCCCTCATTAAAAGCACCACTTTCTAACCGTACGAGATGCATCAAATAACACGCATTTGTTAATAAACCGAGTTATTTGTGGCAAGCTTATTCAGATTCAAATATAAGGCCGATTGCACGAATGCTATTTTTTTCCGCTTATAGGTATACATGTATGAAGATACGTTTGTGACGTCATCAAAACAACACAAAATAGAGTACCATATGTATGAGCGAGGAGCCAAAAATGGGCGTGGCTAAGCTTCGACCATGACGTCAGTGGGCGTGGCTGATCATTGACCATGACGTCAGTGGGCGTGGTTGAAATGAGCGCTTTATTCAACCGACTAGTATGCGAAGTAACCCACTGTGGATATACAACCTACACTTTTTTTTTTTGTTATCCGGCAGACTTTGTCATTTTTCTGGACCAATTTTGTCAATTTGGTTTATCTACTGTGTATATTTTTTACGCAGACTTTGACGTTGAACAAAACAGACTTTGTCCGCAAACCAATTAGACTTTGTCATTCTATATAGAAATATAGTTGGAAAATTCAATCAGACTTTGTTTTGTTATGAAACCAACTCCGTTATTGAACAAAACAGACTTTGTCATTTTTTCTGTCCAACTTTGTCATTTTGGACGTCAGACTTTGTCATTTTTTACGTCGAGTTTTGTTATTTTCGCGTCGAGTTTTGTTATTTTCGCCAAAATAATTATTTGAACATAACACAAAAGAAGAAAATGCTATTGTTGTAAAATAATACGGACCTTCAAATTTCCCATACTTTTTTTTAAAACATAGAGACAAAAGATGAAATTGTCTTAATTTCAAGGGATGTGGCCTTAGTATTTGTCAACGGAGCTATACGCATCCGATTAGTGCGCGAAGTAACCCACTGTGGATATACAACCTACACTTTTTTTTATTATCCGGCAGACTTTGTCATTTTTCTGGACCAATTTTGTCAATTTGGTTTATCTACTGTGTATATTTTTTACGCAGACTTTGACGTTGAACAAAACAGACTTTGTCCGCAAACCAAGTAGACTTTGTCATTCTATATAGAAATACAGTAGGAAAATTCAATCAGACTTTGTATTGTTATGAAACCAACTCCGTTATTGAACAAACCAGACTTTGTCATTTTTTCTGTCCAACTTTGTCATTATGGACGTCAGACTTTGTCATTGTTTACGTCGAGTTTTGTTATTTTCGCGTCGAGTTTTGTTATTTTCGCCAAAATAATTATTTGAACATAACACAAAAGAAGAAAATGCTATTGTTGTAAAATAATACGGACCTTCAAATTTCCCATACTTTTTTTAAAACATAGAGACAAAAGATGAAATTGTCTTAATTTCAAGGGATGTGGCCTTAGTATTTGTCAACGGAGCTATACGCATCCGATTAGTGCGCGAAGTAACCCACTGTGGATATACAACCTACACTTTTTTTGTTATCCGACAGACTTTGTCATTTTTCTGGACCGGTTTTGCTAATTTTAATTATCTACTTTGTACATTTTTTACGCAGACTTTGACGTTGAATAAAACAGACTTTGTCTACAAACCGAGTAGACTTTGTCATTCTATATAGAAATACAGTAGGAAAATTCAATCAGACTTTGTATTGTTATGAAACCAACTCCGTTATTGAACAAACCAGACTTTGTCATTTTTTCTGTCCAACTTTGTCATTATGGACGTCAGACTTTGTCATTGTTTACGTCGAGTTTTGTTATTATCGTAATAAGGATTCTTTCAATATATCAAAATCAATTAAATTTAAGCGGTCAAGGGTTTTCGGTATACATGTAACATTATATTAACGTTTAATGTGGAAGGTACTTCGCCTATAAGATACTTTGTTCGCCACACAATGAATTATTCAAGCGCATCTTTGAAGCGGATAACTCAATTTTTAAGATTCTGGAACTGTACTGGTTATAATTTTATCGAATTTTAGCTACATAATATGGATATTTTATAGCGTTTGATATCAAATACCAATTGTGTATATGACAAAACTGTAATTGACATATATCATGATGTGAGTGATGTATGATAAGTAAATGTTCCTGACTTTTCAATAATGTGTTATTTCCCCCACTCCTATGATATAAATTTTCTCTTGATTATATTCCCCTGATTCACAAAAAGTCAATTTTCAAAAAGAAAATGCGGATAGTTAACATACAATTTTATTGTATGTCAATGAGAGAAATAGGATTTGATAGCTTTCTACCATTTAATTTGTTTTGGAAACTTGTCTCATTTTGAAAATACTGACAGAGTAGATATTTTCTAGATATTTTTTCGTTGACTTCAATGCAAACTGTAAAGCAATTATCTCCTATTGGATTCACAAAATTTAAAACAAAAATGCCCTGGTCACAATATACGCCGCCCCAGAGACTAAGTTTTAAGGGGGCGTAACTCACGCAAAAATCAATGAACCATAAAAACCTCCCTTCAAGCGCATCTACCAATTGAGGTGATAACATTGACCAAGTTTAAAAACAATTCCAGCCAGAAACTTAGGATGAGTTGAGCTCACAAGAAAAGTGGATGTACGTATGTACGTACGGACGGATGAACGGACGGACGGAGAAGATGACGCCAATATACGACCGTCTTCGGCGATGTATAAAAAGTAAGATGGTAAAATATTTCTATTAACCCATGTCTACAACATATCCAACTTTCATAGAGACCTATATGCTCGAAGTGTTTGTTCCAATTAGAGTCCAAGGACCTTAAGTAGAAGGCTTTATGAATATTACTCATTAGGAGTTGTATAAAGTTGTCTCGATACAATAAGTTTATTTCGACGCTATCCTTATCGATCTGCATGATTTTGTCTTGAAGATGTAATTAAATTCCCGTTATTCTTCCTGTTATCCCGAATTTTGACAAAAAACATTAATTAGACACATCGCTTGTGAGAAAGAAGGAAAACGTATTTCTTTAATATATTCGTGCTATTGGCATTATATTTGAATCTAAATGAACTTGCCAACAAATAACTCGGTTTGATAACATATCGAGTATCATTTGTGTTCCGTTAAGGTTTACAGCCCCTCATTAAAAGCACCGCTTTCTAGCCGGACGAAATGCTTAAAATTACACGCATTTGTTAATAAACTTCGCATAAGTTGATTCACCGTGCCGGATTTCAAGATTATGCTTCAAGAAGAAATTTATTGAAAAATTTATTTTTCTCTATATTTATATGCAAGGGAGGTAATTTTGAACATTTTTTCAAATATTTCCATAAGTATGCATTGATTTTAAATTCTAAACCGTCCAAAATGCTTATGTTTGTATTTGGAGTGGAAATGTAACACAGTTTAGGAATTACCGACACTTTCAAATCAAGTTTCGCCTCTGGCTCTTTGGTGCTAATGAGGGGTTGGATACCTTAATATATCACTATGTATTTGATTCGAATTGACAAACAATTCCAAAGCCCCAATGTACCAGTGGATCATTATCGAATTAATTTAGGATCTTGATAATAGCATTGAACAGCTTCGGTGTAACTGAATAAATGTTGGAATATTATCTGAATGATACTTTCGATTGATTAATCTGAAGCTAATAGAGTCGAATAAATTTGAAAAAATATTCTACTTATCTCGCTGTGATTTCGGGTTCAAACGACTGTAAAAATGTACTAGCTTCATTACTTTACCGTATTTATTTAAAGGTACAATGTCATTCCCAGGTCTGTAAAAAATGAACTACAAAGGTGGTTTATAGCATTATGATGGTTCGTTTATAGACTTCGGGTCAAACAAAGTAAGATTTATACTGAACATTACATATATAGATAATCATGCTATCTAAAAATAAGATCAAATATTTGACTATGCTCTCAAATATTTACGAACCGATTTCATATGTCTTTTAAGTCCGTCGTAATCTAAGCCGCTACGAGTTAGACGAAGCCAAAATGTGGAAGACATGAATATAAAGGGCTATATAAAGATAATCACACATCCCAACCAACATGAGTGAAAATGTATCTTTTAACGACAAAAGACTTAAATTGGGCTCCCAAATACGTTGTCCTCAAATCAATTGAAAATGAATCCCAAAATGCCACGCAAAATGGAGAAATATTATCTATCGTTTTATTTTCATTGCGAGCTGATAATTACTACTTGTACAAGCGATAGGTTGTCAAGGTTATTCTAAACTCATCCGTACAAAGATTAAACCGAAAAACAGATAGGAAGTCTCTATCAATCACGGGTTAAAATCAATATGAAATGTATACCTCGACAAAGTTAGGTCATAGCGAAATAAAACTATCCGACTTATTCTATCTAATATATTGGTGAAACGGCTTCGGTGGACTAAAAATATCTATCCTTATGAGAACATTCGACATCCAATGAATGCTATATTCGACTAAGAACTACGAACTGGGAAAATGGTAAAGGTATCGAGTAAAGGGGTTTGGATTCAAACGCATTATTGAAAAATGAATTGAAATTTAGCCCTCAACATACCATAATCTCACAAACACGTCTAAAGACTCATCCAAAGCATATGTAACGAAACATTGACTATCCCTTGACTTCAGGAATATTTTCGCGAAATTTACCGAGTACCGATAGTTTTACCATTCGACTTGAATACATAGAGGACGTAAGAATGTTTTATAAATATAACAAAGAGCTATGACCCATAGCCGATCGAATTATCTGTCATTAAACCCTGAATTAAGATAGAATCACCGTTTACGATAACCAAGCAGATGGAGCAGATGGAGCGATCCAGAATCTTTGTTAGAATTCACTACTTACTTAGTCTAGGAAGAGAATCGCCAAGTCACCGACGAATGATGATATCGGCGATGGTTTCGGCACAAATGGAATGCATACAGATTTTAGCCAAACAGATTATAGACGGTCAATTACACCTTTCTCAAATGGATGTCGAGTACTTTCGACGTTACAGCCAGTTGCTTAGAGCATTAAAGAGTAATACAGTGCCCTTAAATCGAAAAAAGCACTTACTGTCATTAAATCATTTCGTTTTACCGAGACTTTTGCGACCACAGTACCTCCGTCTTGCAATAAGGATTGAATTAACTGATTCGTAAAACCTGGTAAAACCGTTGCTATAAAAGAATCAAGGATTCTTATTAAGACGAAGCTGGTCGAACTATTCCTTTTGATAAAAGCAAATACCGACGATAGAGATCATGTTATCTTTCAAGCGAGACGTCCGCTTTAGAGACAGGGCCTATTATATAACGCAACTCAACTTTTAGTCATTGGCAAATCGCAAATGTGCTTGCATCTATAATGAGCTTCTCTCCATATCCGTAATGTACAAGCGATATACATCCAAATCGGAAGAATTATTTTTTTTGTGAAAGGGTATCGCGAAAACTGGGTTTTGTTATCACGAGCCTCTTTTTATTTTACTCCAAAACTTTTACTCGAAAATCTTTACAAGAACTGTTTGACATGAACCGTTTGACACGAACAGTTTAGAAACATTAAAAACAAACAAGCGGTATTGGTCTACGCATTAGAAAAGTTGAACAAGACTAAACTGTAACTGGAAGTTGAAGCAAAACGTGAGAGCTTTCAATAAAACGTAATATCTTGTGCTCAAATCTTCCATCTCTTTCATCTCTAAAAAGGCTTCTAGAAAGTATAACGTCATACTGTCATAATTACGTGGCAACATCTCGAAATGCCAAATATTACATTTTAATCTCATTTTCCGAAGTTTAGCATAAACCAGTGATTTATGTTGCTTAAAGATGCATTGCGTTCCCATTTCAAAAAATGTTTTGATGCCAAGATTGGTTATTCTAACACGTTGCTATTAATCTTTGTTAAATTGACGCTGATAAGCAAAAAACGTTTTCAAAGTTGAGACGAAAATGATGAATTCAATTTACGTGCGAACTGTAGTTTAGCGTAATTGATTCAGTTTTAAGAAGAAACTGTGTCATTAAGTCCGTTTCGAAGTTGAAATGTAAGAACAACGAACGGTAACTCTGTGGTAGAGTGTGATTATTTGTTTCGTTTGAGGCGGTATATTTTGTCTAAAAACTAACTATACTTAGCGCATTGTCTTTAATACTTGGCGAATGTGTCGTTATATACTATTGTGTATATTATATTGTGTAAAGAGAAAAATACATCGATCAGTTTAGAATAAAACAACAACAACAACAATAATATTCATAGTGAAAGCGACTTCAATAATAACTCATCGTGATAGAGGATAATGTGTTTACGAGGCAGAACACGCGAAGATATTTCCACATCGGATGATTCATCTACCCGTCCGCATCCGGATTAAACATATATTATATAATTATATATTATTTATATTATATTTATTGTATTAACTTTAATAGGCTTGATAAATTAAGATCGAAAATATTAGAAACATCATGTTATTGCTTGTATACTTTGTTTGCCACGAAAGAGAGAATAAACTATCCGCACTAGTATATTTGACTCGACTTTGTTATTTGACTAAATTCGTTTTCTGTAAAATGGATTATTTTCGGCCGACCTATGCCGAATGTCCGGGATCAAACCTTAATTAAACTACGACTAACTATCGGTTCGTCGTCTGTTCGTTCACATTTTTGCGTTAACGTTCTAGTACCCCCATGAATATAAGCCTAAGATTATGTGCCTGATAGGACTTGAAAGTGTTGGGTTATGCGCCCTTGAATGTAAAAAAAGGCCGTGTTTGATCGCATTTTTACTCTTGTAATCGCATATATTATACAGTATCGGCCAATCAAGTTGGACAAAATGTTTTTAAAGTGACAGTTCACATTTATTTCATTTTTTAAGAGTGTGTCGTGATGCAAAGATTGTATGTTCTAATGTGTATAAATGCAATCAGTTTTTTGAAGTTGTTATATATAAGTGAAAAATATGCCTTTAAAGTTGAAACAGGAGTGACAAATTCTGTATAAATCTTAACTGTTGTCCACAACAATTTGTTTAATTTTAGCACAAAAATATACATTTCTCGTAAACGGTTCAATATTTTGACTTGAAATTTTCAGAATTTTCATAAGAAAATATGCTCTTTCAGATAGAATAAAAGTAAAATTCGTGTAAAAATAATTGTAAAATGTCACTTTAAGATATCTTAAATTTGCGCTATTTTCAATCAGAATTTGTTTATTCTGACTAACCTGATCTTAAGTCGATAAATTGCCCGTTTTCGGTTTAAATCTAGTAGACACGCATATGTACCGATCGAGACAACATTTGGTCATAGTACTGTTGATATAAAGATCCTGTATAGTTGAGAGTTATATCCCGGACACGCATATACATATCCTTAACTGATTCAGTTAAATGCCTTCGGATTGAAGAAAATTGTTGTTCTTCGTTTTCACTCTCGCATCGACACGCGTTGATTAAGACTCTGCGTATAAATGCTTGACATCCTAAGATCGATGATATTTTCGGCCTGATTAGATTCGTACATGTTGAGTTATGCGCCTTGAAAATTAATAAAACGCGCTTTTGACTTTGTTTTCGTGAAATCGTCCGCAAATATATAAATACCCTATATTAACAAAATGTGGTTGATTCTATATTTTCCGCATATTCTAAATGTCCCGCCTAATCCTTACCTTTTTCGTGTGTTCGCTGAATTTTATGCGATATCATTGAAAATTTCCGATGATCTCAGTTCTATGACGGGAAATGTCCATTGTTAATCCTAAATTTACCAAAGACCATCGTCAATCCTAAATTTTTACCAACTCTTAATTAAGGGTTAAAAGGGACATATTGTTTACGGTGTATGTTTAGATAGTTTTATCAATAACGAGTTAATTTTCCATTGTCCGTGAACTTCTATTGTTAGCGGAATAATGGGTATTACGTCCCAGGTATTGTCTGAACTCTTAATTAAGGGTTAAAAGGGATATCTTGTTTATTGTGTATGTTTAGATAGTTTTATCAATAACGAATTAACTTTCCATTGTCCGTGAACTTCTATTGTTAGCGGAATAATGGGTATTACGCCCAGGCATTGTCTGAACTCTTAATTAAGGGTTAAAAGGGATATCTTGTTTATTGTGTATGTTTAGATAGTTTTATCAATAACGAATTAACTTTCCATTGTCCGTGAACTTCTATTGTTAGCGGAATAATGGGTATTACGCCCCAGGTTCCTCATTGCCTGTGAACCTCTATTGTTAGCGGAATAATAGGTATTTCGCCCCAGGCATTGTCTGAACTCTTAATTAAGGGTTAATCACCTTATCACCTGGACAGAACACTCTTAGTCTAAGCCCGTTAACGCAATACAGTACTTTTTATAGGCGTTGACTTAGGATCATTACAGCTCATCGTTAATTTACCCTTTCCCAAACGACAAAATTTAGGGTGATCCACTTCAAAAACTGTCACAAAAGACAAAATGGATGTTATAAAAGATGGAATTTATGTAAAATATGGTACAGAAAATATTGAGACAAAAGGAGAAACTGCTGGTTATCTACAGTTTGTTCTTTCGTTTCAATGTTTCCCCAAACATTTTCTTTTCGTTTCAATGTTTCCCCAAACATGTTCTTATAGGGATGTCAAAACCGGGTCTTGTTTGGGAAAGGTTAAGGACCATAATGATCATCGCGAAACTGATATCCTCAAGATGGAAATGGATTATTTAGAGCAAGACAGTCGTAAGTGTACATGCAGTTACCACTGTTTTGCGTCATTTTATCCGTGTGTAGCTGATAAAAATTGCTGTAATTCACTAATAAGTGCGTTGACCTATACATTTTTTGAATTATTATCAGGACATGTGGCTTAATAAAATAAGGGAGTTTTATCAAATTCTAGTAAGTAGAACTGGAAATATTTCCCAAAAAATGTAAAGACATAAAACGCTCCAGCTTCGTTGATCTAATCGAACACGTGAGCATGATGTTTTCTACATATACGCGTTTATAAAAGCACATATTTTGGGTTTTCTAAGTAAATGAAAGACGTTACTTTAAATTTAAATTTCGGGACTAAACGATGAATATACAGCTTTTTATAGACGATTTAGTGACCTTGGACAGGTGCGTGAAATTGTGCAGTTTTTCGATATAGGGGTATGTGGTATAGAACAAACGATTAAATCGATCCTAAGATTTGCTTAGTTGCGCAGCATTCAATTACTCGGACACAAAAGGGTTATTATCCGAGTACCGTAAGATTATCCGATATTTCTATTGTTACTTAAATGAACGGATGTTCCTTTGCGGAGACTAATTCGATCAATTACTCGATCAAGATAACATTTTAGGAGATTAAAAGGGATTAAAACTGCGCATCCACGGTGTTGGGGGGATTAAAATTTGTCGTTAGTCCGACCTAGATAATCCTTTCCCGAACGAGATCTAGTCTGATCGTGACGTGTGAGAAAACATTGAGAGAAAACAATAAACATTGAGAAAACAATAAACATTGAAACAAAGAAGAAAACATTGAAACAAAGAAGAAAACATTGAGACAAAAGAAAATGCTGATAGCAGTAATCCCTTTCGTGATACGACGTCAGCGGTGAAACGGCCTATGGCGTTCTAGTTAGAACTAAAAATAGACCGTGGGGAAAACCCGAAAATGGGTGTGGCTTGAAAATAATCCCTAGGAAAAACCCGAAAAATGGGCGTGGCTCCCCTTCGATCCGTAACGTTGTTCCGACCTATGACGTTGTTCCGACCTATGACGTTGCTCCGACTCTGAGTCCCCTGAATTGACGTTAGTGGTCAGCCAGCCTATGGTATTCTTGATAGAACTAAAAATAGACCGGAAAAACCCGAAAATGGGCGTGGTTCGGGCGTGGTTCACCGTGATGTCACGTCCGGTATGACGACACTGGGAATTTCCCCGGAAATGGGCGTGGCTTGGGCGTGGCTGACCTCTGATGTAACGGGTCAATGGTCAACCACGCCTACTAACGTCATGGTCAATGATTAGCCACGCCCACTGCGTCATGGTCAATGATTAACCACGCCCATTTTTTGGCTCATCGCTCATCCTAAACGTATTCAAATGCACTACCATAACTACTAATGGGTCTGCAACAGATGGTACCTGGATGATCGTATGAATATGTTTACAGATAGGGACATTGCTATTCTCAAATTTTCGTTGATAATGATATGAAGATTTAAATTGCTTATTGTACTCCACTGCCATTTTCCCGACGGCACGTTCCCAATTTCTTCTTTTTATGCACATCTGTAGATGTAAGGATGCTGCGGTAGTGCTTGTATGAGGAATCCATGGTTAGGTGCTCCAATTCATCTGGTATTTTGTTTCAGGAAAAGTATGTATTGAATTTGTTTTGTAACCACAACCAGGGAAAACTGCTACCGTGTTTTTTTTTCTTTTTTTACTCTAAACAGGAATAAAAATCAAAGTGCTTGGAGCACTATATTTAGACGCCTCTCATTGATTGAGCGGAATTGTATGTAAATGATCGGCGTTTCATTACTTTATTTCGTTGAATTTGTGTTAAGATCGATTCTAAATCACTGCGGTCGTTTTTTCGCCAACGATGGTGGAGATAGAAGTCGAACAAGAGTGCCATGGTCACAATATACGCCGCCACTTATAAAACTTGAGACAAAAAAAAATGACATTGACAAGGATTTATAAATATTCACACAAAAACCTGTAAAAAGTTGTGCTCACAAAAAGGTTTTTATAAATATCCAGTCAAAAACCTGCAAGGAATTGCGTTCACGAGACTGAAATATCATTAAGCCCTAGAGACTAAGATTGAAGGGGGCATAACTCAGGCAAATATCAATGAACCATAAAATCCTTACTTCATGCACATCTACCAATTAAGGTAATAACATCCACCAAGTTTCATAAGGATCCAGTCAGAATCTTAGAAGAAGTTGTGTTGACAAGGCTGCAATTTCAATCAGCCCCAGAGACTAAGTTTTAAGGGGCATAACTCTAGAAAAAATCAATGAACCATAAAATCCTTCCTTCATGCAAATCTACCAATTGAGGTGATTGACCAAGTGTCATTAATATCCAGCCATAAACGTAGGAGGACTTGCGTTGACAAGGCTGCAATTTCAATAAGCCCCACAGACTAAGTTTTAAGGCGGCATAACTCTGGCAAAAATCAATGAACCATAAAATTCTTCCTTCATGCACATCTACCAATTGAGGTGATAACATTGACCAAGTTTCATTAAGTTCTAGCCAGAAACTTAGGAGGAGTTGTGTTGACAAGGCTGCAATTTCAATAAGCCCCAGAGACTAAGTTTTTAAGGGGCATAACTCTGGCAAAAATCAACGAACCATAAAATCATTCCTTCATGCACATCTACCAATTGAGGTGATAACATTGACCAAGTTTCAAGAAGATCCAGCCAGAAACTTAGGAGGAGTTGCGTTGACAAGAAAAGTGGACGGACGTACGGACGGACGGACGGACGGATGGACGGACGGATGGACGGGCGGATGGACGGACGGACAGACGGAGAAGATGACGCCAATATACGTCCGCCTCCGGCGGCGTATAAAAAAGATGATTAAAAAGAACAATGTCTGAGTAGAATTCGAACCCAGGGCCTTCCGGATATAACATGTGTAAAGAGTACAAGGTGAGTGCTCTGCTAAGTGAGCTATCGCGGCTTTCATTTATGTAGCGCGTTGGCTTACATTTTGAATAAATTGCTTTGTAGCGTACTTTATAAAATCAATGAAAAGTATAACTGACGACAATACTCATAGTAAACCGAAACAAGAAGACAAAAGTGCTAATCGCATGGCCTTAATTGAATTTGGTAATCAAATTAATAGTGATTATTCATAGCGACAAATCAGTTGTCTTGAAACGGCAATCAAATCAATTTGAAGCCTGAGAAGGGTTTTCTGGTATTAAAGCCGATTTCGTATGTCCGAAACCGATCTTATAGAATTAAACACAGAAGAATGAATAAAATATCTTTCGTTCATGTACAATCCCGCTCAATCAATCAGAGACGTCCAATTACAGTGCTCTCAGCACTTTGATTAGAAGTTGTTATTTATAAGCGAAACATACGCCTTCAAAGTTGAGACAGTTGCAGAAATACATCATTAGACGGATGAAGTAGTTAACAATCGGCTGGTAAAAAAGTATTGACGGCCGACCAAAATTTTAGTTAGTCGTAAATTACTTTTTTTTATCTATCTGTACAGCATATGATTTAAAAAGACCCACCGCATTCCGCAAATCCCTGGCGTTTTCTAGCCTTTTCTGATTCAAAACGAATTCAAATGGGTCACAAATTACAATCAGCAAAATTTTAGGCTGATGGAATTTGACAGCTGATATAGATGACAAAATTGAATGGCAATGAATTTTGTGATAAAAATAGACTTGGTTTACCGTGTTGTTTTGATAATCCGTCAGTGTTGTTATAAAATCTCGTAACTACGGCTTGACTCAAAACTAAATTTTATAAATTTTATATCTACACCTACGAAAGACTAATGTTTATCCGAAATTACGCCACAATTGCCTTGAAAAAATCGTTCCCTATTCAATAAGTAGGCCTACATGATTTTTTTACATTTATAATAGCACAAAACATATTATTGACGCAAGAGAAGAAAATGCTGATTATCAGCATTTTCTTCTTTTGCCTCAACCACTGTGTTGTAAGCTGTCCGTTAGATTTGTGTAGTTTGTACGGAAGTTCTGAGTGGTCAATCAAAGATGGCGTCCGTGGAAAATCGTGCGAGGTGGGTGTCTTAGTTTTTCGTCGATAATTTCCTTAAATGACCTTATCTGGTCTTGATACTGATATCATCGCACAGGAGAAATGTATACCTATTCAGTTTGCTATATAGCCAAGTACCAGTGTTGTCCTATCGCCTTTTGTCGTAGTGCAAAGGCAGTCCAACACGGAAATTTTTTTTCGAAGCGAGAAAGTTGGCCTTTTAAGGATGATTACATAGTAAACGGCGAACTAGGTAAAAAACTATTGCTCTAACTTGGATGTTTTTAACATGCTTTTTTCTATGGTTACTGTTATTGTACACAAAATGTCCAGAATGACCACAAACGCTGTGTTTACTAAATGGCCAAACAACGGTGTAGTCACAGTGAAAATATGCAGACACAATGGTGCAGTTTCTGTGTTATCTGTACGGTGTAGTTATTATTTTCATAACAATTGTGAACGGTGTAGACTTGGTATGCTATATAGGGCGAACCAGCTCTAACAGCCAGCAGATCATATGCAGCTCTGATTTATATCCCTCAAATACTTTGGTCTTAGAAAACCTAGTTCTCTCCCTTGATGAAAACGCGGCCATCCGCAATGTAAACGAAAAAAAAAAGTTAAGGAAATATGCCATATTCTGTTTTCTTCCTTCACCTAAGCCTAAAACAGTTCAATGTATGTTTGATTTAATTTTCGGAAGACATTTCTTTGTGTTTTTTTTTTTTTTTTTTTGTTTGTTTGTTTTTTGTTATTGAATTAACATCTGACGGACATGATAATTACAAGGGATACCACCACAAAATATTAAACAAGACATGCAGTAAACGTCATTTTAGAACAATGTTTACTGACTTACCCTAAGATGTGGGTGCAATGGACAGTTTCTTGTGCATCCGTTCATTTGGTTTGTAGATTCGAAATTTCGGCTCTGGCTTTGAATTTTTCTTTGTAACTGTTTTAATTGGTTATTACAATCAATTCTTGTAATTAATGAATTGATTTCAACTCATAGAGTATGATAATTATTGATCGACATGTATCTTGTTTTCAACTTGACTCCTCATTGAAAAGTCCGATTTTACCCAAAATAAAGGATTCCATGAACAAAACATAAATTATAAATAACAAAACATAAATTATAAAATTTGTTTAATAAAAATTTGGTCAAGAAAGAATTACTTTTAGAATAGCTTTTAGAACGACTTTATTGGGTGTTGAACTTCGTATTTTTTATGTACAGGATTCATTGCATACAAAATCGGGGATATCATCCATAGAAAAATTGTTAATTCCAAAATCCTGATTTTCTACGTCGATGATGTCTATCTTGTGTAGACTTTGCTATGCTCGCAAATGGGGATGATGTCCTAGTCTGATTGCTTGATAATATCCGGAATTATACTAAAGTTCAGAGTTTTTAAACCTTTTTGGCCTGCCTGATCATTGATCACCCTCCTGCGCACTTTTAATATCTGGCTGGAATGGTCCTGTTCCGAATGCTTCACAACCTTTTCGAAACTTCATTCGAAATGACAGTAGTAACAAGTGAACAGCATGGAACTGAAAATAAAAGACAAAGTAAAACAGGCGCCGGCAGATTCTTGGTATTTTCTACTATTTGACCCTTACGGAATTGCTTTGACAAATAGCGAAGAAACTAAAATCTTTCTCTATTCTGATTGAAGTATATTTTGTAGACATATTGTCACCTTCTTTACTGCAAAACATTTACAAGTCAGTCCCATATTAACATAATTGTTGAAGAATTTCGGTCGTAATTGTAAACCGTGATTCCCAGCCATGAAAACGTTATCATTAAACATTACAATATTATCATTCTAGAAATAATAAGTTCTGTATTGCTTCAAGTCTACACCGTTCACAATTACATTATGTCTACACCGTTCACAATTTGTTATGAAAATATAACTACACCGTACATAAAACACAGAAACTGCACCGTTGTGTCTGCATATTTTCACTGTGACTACACCGTTGTTTGGCCATTTAGTAAACACGGTGTTTGTGGTCATTATTGATATTTTTGTGTAAAATATCGGTAACCATAGAAAAGAGCATGTTAAAAACATCCAAGTTAGAGCAGTAGTTTGTTCCTTAGTTTGCTGATTACTATATAATCATTCTTAAAAGGGCAACTTTCTCGCTTCGAAAAAAGTTTCTATGTTGGGCTGCCTTTGCACAACGACTGAGTACGATAGAACAACACTGGTACTTTGATATATAGAACCGTTGATAGGTATGCATTTCCCCTGTATAATGATATCAGTAACAAGGAAAGATATGACCGTTTAAGAAATTTATCGATGAAAAACTATGACACCTACCTCTCATGTTGTATCGTTGTCGCCATCTTTGAATGACTGCACAAACCTAACGGACAGCTTACAACACAGTGTCAACGTTGTCACAACCATTTTTATCATGGGCTTCAAAACCAGGTCTTGTTTGGGGGAAGAGTTAAAAAGGTTTCGGATTATATCTAGATTTACATTATTGCAACTATTGATCTTGTCAAGAAAAAATAAAAACATTAAAGAATGGACGAAAAAATTCACAGGGGCCTGTGTCGTTTAACGTTTTCCAAAACAGTGACGCCTTTTGACACCCCATTAGATAAATCCTTTAGAAAACATTGTGGAAAATGAAGAAATTGCTTGTGACAAGCAATTTCTTCATTTCCCACAATGTTTTCTATCCTAAAATTTATACAATTTTAGAATTTCATCATGTTGAAAATGTCGTCTGCGACTTCTTTCAAATTGGACTACCCCAAAATGTTGTCGTCTGGTAATGGGTTAACGTTTTCCAAAACCACTAAATGACAACGAGTTTCGTGCTAAAATAGATTTGGTTACCGCTATGTTTTGATAAACCGTAGGTGATATTACAAAATCTCGTAACTACGGCTTTAACCAAACCGTAGTTACGAGATTTTTTAACAACACCTACGAAATACTATTTTTTGTCCGAAATTACGTCACAGTTTACTTCATAAAGTCGTTCCCTGATAGGCCCCCACAGCTATATAGCAGCACAATTATCCGTTCTGATGATCTACAAGTTAAAGCTAGGCTTCGGAAAACATCGATGAAAATGAAAATACATTTTTCACAATGTTTTCTACTCAGAATCACTGGTGGTGAACTCGGTCAAAGCGAGGGACGTGTTTCGCTACAACAAGGTACATATATTTTGCGTTTAAATGTAAGTTCAAAGATCTGATTGGATAGTTTTTCTTATAACAATGAATTTGTTCTAAAATAGACCGGCTTTACCGATATGTAGTGACAAATCGTCTGTGTTGTTATAAAATCTCGTAACTACGGCTTTATCGAAGCCGTAGTTACGATATTTTATAACAACACAGACGGAATACTATGATCGCGAAAAAACGTCCCACGCTTTGGTCGAGTTCATCACCAGTGAGAATGACAAAAAGGATTAACAATTCAGCCACTTGAAATTGTCCTTGAATTAAGACCAGTCTACAAGTTTGTTTTCTGGTAGGCCTAATCACGGTGGATAATCACGTGCTACAACAATTTCAGAAAATCTTCAATAATTTTTTCCTATGGAACAGATTTAAATTCGGCTTGAAGCAGAGAAGGTGGACAGAAGTTACTCATTAGACGGACGTGGTGGATTTTTGATAAATCAGCTGATGAAAAACTTATTGAAGATAAACCAAAATTTTGGTTTATCTTCAATAACTTTTTATCAGCTGATTCTTTAAAAATCCGCCAAGTCCAGCTGATTCCTGTAATTTTCCCACATTTTCTGCTTCAAACCGAATGCAAATTGGTGAAGTATTAAGAACAATATTGACGATTTCCTAAATTCTGAGTCACGTGATTATCCACCGTGCTAATGGGTAAAACTGTTCTTTGAAAGTCGTTGCAGACGACAAAACGCCGTTGAAACAGAGAGGATTTGTGTACAATGTATCACAAAAAATATATAAAAGCAAAAGGAGAAAGTGCTGATTTTCCGAATTTTCCACGTAATTTTTCGGAATTTTTGACGTACCTAAAAGAAAAGGCTTGGGAAAATATTGAGACAATAGAAGAAACTGCTCATAACCAGCAGTTTCTCCTTTTGTCTCAATATTTTTCTTGCAATATTTTACACAAATTACTTCTATTTTGTCAATTGTGACAGTTTTTGAAGTGGATCACCTTTAAACTTTGCCGTTTGGGAAAGGATTAAAACTAATTTATCTCATTACCACATAATGATGCCTTTTGCCCCCCCCCCCCCCCCAAGACGGAGGCTTTGGAAAATATTTTGGAAAAAGAAGAAATTTCTCAATCATTTTTTTCATTTTCCACAATGTTTCCTACGTGTACCATAAAAGACGAGGATATACATGTACAATTACATTCACTTGACATTGCCGTCTGCAACATCTTTTAATTCGGACTAACCTAAAATTTTGCCGTATGGAAATGGGTAATCTTTTCCATAAACGAGTAACTAAGAAAATGACTAATACGGCCGTGATTATTATACACGTAATTTTCGCATGATGGTGGTTTCTCACGCCCCACAAGATAAAATTTTGGAAAACTTTGTGGGAAATGAGGAAATTGCTTGTCATATCCCACAATGTTTTCCATCAAGTAAGACCATAACTGTCGTGTAAACCATAGGCACTTGGATTCAGGAATTTTAATAACTTACAAAAATATAGTCCTTTATAATATTAATAATGAAAAGGTCGGACAGCGGCCATTTTATTTTGGAACAGAAATGAAGTTGGTACCCCCTGATTCCACTTCACGGGTGGTAAACTTTGGAACGACCTCCAAAAAGAGGTAGTGAATTTCTGTTCCCATAGCACATCCGGGAACACGCGAGGTCGGTCCAATGGCTAAAAACGTGTAAACAAAGGTAGGTGTCGGTGGTTCTTTTGATCGTTTTCGAGGTTTCTAGCAAAAAATGGATAATTATGGCAATGCTATGTCGTGTATAAATGACTTATCGACGCACACGGCCCAAAACTGCGGTCGAAACCGAAGTAATTTCCGCTGGATCGTTTTTAAAAGTTCGAACACGATATTGCTTTTTCACAACAGTTTGTCAACAACTGTCACCTTTTTGTATAATTTGTGGTCTTCCGCGAAGAATACAGTCCCGGTACGTTCGTCCTGGGGAAACGAGTAGGCCTACTCTGAATCACATATCCTGTTAAAAATCGCAACGGGCGCATTATTTAAGAAAATGATTGAGAAAATTCCAGTAGAGGTCGTTCCAATAAGGTAGAGCTTGTTCCAATTTGAATGAGATCGTTCCCATCGCTCTCCTGTTTTATACAATGAAATAATACATGTGATATCAGACCAGCCAAACTAAGACAAAATTAATGATGGCGTTTGAAATATCAGAATTATCGTCATATCAGAGGCGTCGTTTTGTCTTGTGTGGTGACCTTGTTTTACATGAAAGTCTGTTTCTGATGTTTTTTAAACTCTACGCATGGATCTCTTGAAATGCACTTTTAGCTCACCTGAGCACGAAGTGCTCGAGGTGCACTATTGTGGTCACTTTTTGTTAGTCATCCTTCCGTATGTCTGTCTATCCGTCTACATTCTAGCATCCGCAAGCTTTATAAGCCAATCTTAAACAAACTTGGTCAAAATAATGATGGTCGTAAGTTCGTGGATGAGTTCGATTATGGGCCTGATCGAACCAGAATGTACTGAGTGATCTGCCTTTGAATGTCAAAAAGGCTGTTTTTGACTTTGTTTACACTTTAGCATCTACAAATATTGACCAATCAAGACAAGAATTGGACAGAGAAGTTGATGATAATAATATCTTGGACAGGTTTAATTTTCAGCCTGATTGAAAATGCACCTCTGGAATTATCTGCCCTTGATTTTGACAAAATTGCCATTTTCGACCTTGTTTCCGCTCTAGCATCCACAAATATTTATCAATCAACACATAACTTGGACAGAATAGTGTTGAACATAAGATCTTGTATAGGTAAACTTTTCAGCCTGATTAGAAAGATACATCTTGAGTTATCTGCCCTCGAATTTGACAAAATTGCGATTTTCGACTTTACTTTCACTCTTCAGCATTCACAGTTTCTTTCAATCAAAATTATATCCAAAGAAATAAGACCTTAAGAGAATAAGATATTACTTAAAAGAAAATTTAAGCCTGATCAGAATGCATCTTGAGCTATCTGCTATTGATTTTGATAAGATTGCCATTTTCGACTTTGTTTTCACTAGTCTAGCTACTAGAAATATTTTTCAATTAAGAAAATAAACTTGGACTGAATATTGTTGCCCATAGGATCTTGCATAGGTAAAACTTTCATCCTGATAAGAATGATGCATCTTGAGCTATCTGCCCTCGAATTTGACAAAACTGTAATTTTCGACTTTACTTTCACTCTTCTGCATTCACTATTTCTTCGAACTCATCCAAGAACTTATGTGACCATCATTATTTTGACCAAGTTTGTTTAAGATTGGCTTATAAAGCTTGCGGATGCTAGAGTGTAGACGGATAGACAGACAGACGGATGGACGACTGACAATAAGTGACCACAATAGTGCACCTCGAGCACTTCGTGCTCAGGTGAGCTAAAAGTGCATTTCAAGAGATCCATGCGTAGAGTTTAAGAAACATCAGAAACAGACTTTCATGTAAAACAAAGTCACCACACAAGACAAAACGACGCCTCTGATATGACGATAATTCTGATATTTCAAACGCCATCATTAATTTTTGTCTTAGTTTGGCTGGTCTGATATCACAGGCATTATATCATTGTATAAAACAGGAGAACGCTGGGAACGATCTCATTCAAATTGGAACAAGCTCTACCTTATTGGAACGACCTCTACTGGAATTTTCTCAGTCATTTTCTTAAATAATGCGCCCCGTTGCCGTTTTTAACAGGATATGTGATG
Organism: Fragum sueziense; assembly: GCA_963680895.1. NCBI lineage: Eukaryota > Metazoa > Mollusca > Bivalvia > Cardiida > Cardiidae > Fragum > Fragum sueziense. The sequence goes on along the minus strand of OY804609.1, from coordinate 26,547,561 downwards.
CAGAGTACTCGTTTCCCCAGGACGAACGTACCGGGGCTGTATTCTTCGCGGAAAACCATAAATTATGCGAAAAGGTGACAGTTGTTGACAAACTGTTGTGAAAAAGCAATATCGTGTTCGAACTTTTAAAAAACGATCCAGCGGAAATTACTTCGGTTTCGACCGCAGTTTTGGGCCGTGTGCGTCGATAAGTCATTTTTACACGACATAGCATTGCAATAATTATCCATGTTTTGCTAGAAACATCGAAAACAATCAAAAGAACCACCGACACCTACCTTTGTTTACACGTTTTTAGCTATTGGACCGACCTCGCGAGTTCCCGGATGTGCTGTGGGAACAGAAATTCACTACCTCTTTTTGGAGGTCGTTCCAAAGTTTACCACCCGTGCACTTACTATTGAGTGAAACATATCCTGCGAAGGAATAAAATCTCTAAAGTTCTATTTTTTTAGAATGCATGATGTAATTAAGGTAGTTTATCCCTAATAAAGTTCGCACCACGTCGGGATTTTTCGGGCGTAGTCGAAAACATTTGGCGGTGGAACTTTCCATCGCTTGGTGTAGGAACTTTCCACCGCCGAATGTTTACGACCGCGCCCGGATAGGTTCGGAATACGTAACGACGTCGCTCGAAAAAATCCGTATTTTATGACTCAAAACGGTCACATTATGGGTGTTCTACACTAAGATGGTAAGGAAAAAGGCTAGATGTAGACAACAAATAAATTCTAACTAAAAGCAGAATCTCTGCATGTCATATCATAGAGAATACCTCAGGGGAAAGGAGAAAAAGCAATACATTATGTATTACAGTCGACACTCGTTGTGTCGAAGTCATAGGAACCATAAAATTACCTCGACATATCCGGATTTCGACTCATCCTATTTTTTCTTTACCTCGACATATGCGGAGTTCGACTCATCCGATTTTTTTCTTCATTTTTATTGAAATAATATTTGGCCATTTTTGTTGTTCATCAAGTACGTTCATAATTGAAATATAGTAGAAAAAGGAAAGAAATTGCTCGAAACGAGCAATTTCTATCCTTTTCCTTCTATATTTCAATGGCTGTTTATATTTCAAAATGGTTTTGTTTAGCATTTTAGATGTCCATTGATGATGACCGGGCAATATTTTAACTTCGACTTAAGCGAAAATTCGACTTATCCGATGTCGACATAAAGAGTTTCGACTGTATTTCAATCTGAATGTTTTGCAAGCTGCCTCTATCAGAGACGTCAAAAACGAGATAAGTTAAGGGAAGGGTTAACCCATTTCATAGCAATGACACTTTTGTAGGCCTACTCCTTACAAGATGAAAGGTTTTGGAAAAATGTGGAAAATGAAGAAATTGCTTGTAACGAGCAATTTCTCCATTTCCCACAAAGTTTTCTACACAGATCGATGAAAATTGTAAAAAAAAATTCATTCACTTGATATTGTCGTCTGCAACATCTTTTATTTTGGACCAGTGTAAAATTTCTGCTGTTTAGTAATGGGTTAAGACTTTTACATGTACAATGGCATAAAGGTCAAGCAAGGCATGACTGTGTCGGACACGTTTGTAAATGTCGTAACTAGGACTTGAATAACCTGTAGTTACGGTATTTTTCAACGTCACCGGCGATTAACCCTTTCCCAAACGACAAAATTTTAGGGTGATTAACTTCAAAAACTGCCACAAATGACAAAATGGATGTCATTAAGGATAGGATTTGTGCGAAATATGGCACAGAAAATATTGAGACAAAGGGAGAAACTGCTGGTTATCAGCAGTTTCTTCTTTTGTTTCAATGTTTTCCCAAGCCTTTTCCATTAGGGGCGTCAAATCCAGGTCTTGTTTGGGAAAGGGTTAAAATTAACTTACTGGATTTTTTAAGTTTTTAACACAAGTACCAGATATGTTAAGAAGAAATTGTCTTCTCGCGATGTCTAACTATCTTTGCTTTGTGTGCGCTATTTTGGTTTTTCAATTTGCCATGGGTAAGCGTTTTTTGTTTATAAAATGTTTTACGGGTGTTAGGCACTGTATATACAACACATTCACACAAAGAAATGCCTTTTGATGCGCCTATAAATGTTTGGGAAAGCATTGAGGAAAATAAAAAAAAATGCTTGTGACAAGCAATGTCTTCATTTCTTACATTGTTTTCTGTCCAGAATGGCCCACAAATTCAAAATTTCATTCACCTAAAACTGTCATCTGCAACTTTGTTGAATTTGAACAAGCCCAAAAAATTTGCCGTCTTACGACCTGGTAAAGGGTTAAAGTTGAAATGAAAATTTGATGTCGACAAAAGAAACTTCCGAAGATGTCGGCCTTAAAGCACGGGTGGTAAACTTTGGAACGACCTCCAAAAAGAGGTAGTGAATTTCTGTTCCCATAGCACATCCGGGAACTCGCGAGGTCGGTCCAATAGCTAAAAACGTGCAAACAAAGGTAGGTGTCGGTGGTTCTTTTGATTGTTTTCGAGGTTTCTAGCAAAACATGGATAATTATTGCAATGCTATGTCGTGTAAAAATGACTTATCGACGCACACGGCCCAAAACTGCGGTCGAAACCGAAGTAATTTCCGCTGGATCGTTTTTAAAAGTTCGAACACGATATTGCTTTTTCACAACAGTTTGTCAACAACTGTCACCTTTTCGCATAATTTATGGTTTTCCGCGAAGAATACAGCCCCGGTACGTTCGTCCTGGGGAAACGAGTACTCTGCATCACATATCCTGTTAAAAACGGCAACGGGGCGCATTATTTAAGAAAATGACTGAGAAAATTCCAGTAGAGGTCGTTCCAATAAGGTAGAGCTTGTTCCAATTTGAATGAGATCGTTCCCAGCGTTCTCCTGTTTTATACAATGATATAATGCCTGTGATATCAGACCAGCCAAACTAAGACAAAAATTAATGATGGCGTTTGAAATATCAGAATTATCGTCATATCAGAGGCGTCGTTTTGTCTTGTGTGGTGACTTTGTTTTACATGAAAGTCTGTTTCTGATGTTTCTTAAACTCTACGCATGGATCTCTTGAAATGCACTTTTAGCTCACCTGAGCACGAAGTGCTCGAGGTGCACTATTGTGGTCACTTATTGTCAGTCGTCCATCCGTCTGTCTGTCTATCCGTCTACACTCTAGCATCCGCAAGCTTTATAAGCCAATCTTAAACAAACTTGGTCAAAATAATGATGGTCACATAAGTTCTTGGATGAGTTCGAAGAAAAAGTGAATGCTGAAGAGTGAAAGTAAAGTCGAAAATTGCAGTTTTGTCAAATTCGAGGGCAGATAGCTCAAGATGCATCATTCTTATCAGGATGAAAGTTTTACCTATGCAAGATCCTATGGGCAACAATATTCAGTCCAAGTTTATTTTCTTAATTGAAAAATATTTCTAGTAGCTAGACTAGCGAAAACAAAGTCGAAAATGACAATCTTATCAAAATCAATAGCAGATAGCTCAAGATGCATTCTGATCAGGCTTAAATTTTCTTTTAAGTAATATCTTATTCTCTTAAGGTCTTATTTCTTTGGATATAATTTTGATTGAAAGAAACTGTGAATGCTGAAGAGTGAAAGTAAAGTCGAAAATCGCAATTTTGTCAAATTCGAGGGCAGATAACTCAAGATGTATCTTTCTAATCAGACTGAAAAGTTTACCTATACAAGATCTTATGTTCAACACTATTCTGTCCAAGTTATGTGTTGATTGATAAATATTTGTGGATGCTAGAGCGGAAACAAGGTCGAAAATGGCAATTTTGTCAAAATCAAGGGCAGATAATTCCAGAGGTGCATTTTCAATCAGGCTGAAAATTAAACCTGTCCAAGATATTATTATCATCAACTTCTCTGTCCAATTCTTGTCTTGATTGGTCAATATTTGTAGATGCTAAAGTGTAAACAAAGTCAAAAACAGCCTTTTTGACATTCAAAGGCAGATCACTCAGTACATTCTGGTTCGATCAGGCCCATAATCGAACTCATCCACGGACTTACGACCATCATTATTTTGACCAAGTTTGTTTAAGATTGGCTTATAAAGCTTGCGGATGCTAGAATGTAGACGGATAGACAGACATACGGAAGGATGACTAACAAAAAGTGACCACAATAGTGCACCTCGAGCACTTCGTGCTCAGGCGAGCTAAAAGTGCATTTCAAGAGATCCATGCGTAGAGTTTAAAAAACATCAGAAACAGACTTTCATGTAAAACAAGGTCACCACACAAGACAAAACGACGCCTCTGATATGACGATAATTCTGATATTTCAAACGCCATCATTAATTTTGTCTTAGTTTGGCTGGTCTGATATCACATGTATTATTTCATTGTATAAAACAGGAGAGCGATGGGAACGATCTCATTCAAATTGGAACAAGCTCTACCTTATTGGAACGACCTCTACTGGAATTTTCTCAATCATTTTCTTAAATAATGCGCCCCGTTGCGATTTTTAACAGGATATGTGATACAGAGTAGGCCTACTCGTTTCCCCAGGACGAACGTACCGGGGCTGTATTCTTCGCGGAAGACCACAAATTATACAAAAAGGTGACAGTTGTTGACAAACTGTTGTGAAAAAGCAATATCGTGTTCGAACTTTTAAAAACGATCCAGCGGAAATTACTTCGGTTTCGACCGCAGTTTTGGGCCGTGTGCGTCGATAAGTCATTTATACACGACATAGCATTGCCATAATTATCCATTTTTTGCTAGAAACCTCGAAAACGATCAAAAGAACCACCGACACCTACCTTTGTTTACACGTTTTTAGCCATTGGACCGACCTCGCGTGTTCCCGGGTGTGCTATGGGAACAGAAATTCACTACCTCTTTTTGGAGGTCGTTCCAAAGTTTACCACCCGTGTAAAGTGTAAAACAGGGATGGATTCTTAGCTCAACTGTGTACGAAGTGCTCGAGGCGAGCTACTGTGGTCACTATTTGTCCGTTTGTCCGTCAACAATTTCACGGTGGATAATCACGTGATACAACAATTTCGGAAAATCTTCAATAGTTTTGTTCATACGGGACCGATTCGAATTTGGTTTAAAGCAGAGAAGGAAGGCAGATGTCACGTATTAGATCGACGTGGTGGATTTTGGAAAAATTAGCCGACAAAAAAGTTGTCGAAGATCAATCCAAATTTTGGTTGATCTTCAATAACCTTTTCATCAGTTGACTTTTCAAAATTCCATCACGTCAAACTTATTCCTGGTGTTTTTCCACCTTCTCTGCTTCAAACCGAATTCAAATTCAATTATTAACAGAAATAATGATGATTTTCTGAAATTCTGAGTCACGTGACTAACCACCGTGAATTTGGTGTTTACACTCCAACATCCACAGCCAATGTTAACTAAACTTTGTCAAGACATTTAATGACGATGGTTAATCACCTGACTTAGAATTTTAGAAATTTTTGAATATTTATTTGTCAATAATTGACCAATTTGAATTCGGTTAGAAGCAGAGAAGTTGGGAAAATGTCAGGAATAAGCTGTACGTGGTTGATTTTTGAAAATCAACTGATGTAAAAGTTATTGAAGATAAGCCAAAATTTTGGGTTATCTTCAATAACTTTTTATCAGATGATTTTTCAAAAATCCAACACGTTCATCTAATGCGTGACGTCTGTCCACATTCGCTGCTTCAACCCGAATTCAAATCGGTCCCGTATTAACAAAAGTATTGAATATTTTCTGAAATTGTTGCATCATGTTTGATAATGGCAATAAATGTTCGGATGAAATAGCTTATGAGCCTGAGTTATGTGCCCTTGAATGTCAAATAATTCTTTTTTCCGGTAAAATAAATCAATGAAATTAAAACCCTAATCAATAAGACAAAATACTAGCATAATTAAAGAAATCATAAAAACAATACGCTGCTTTTCAACGAAATCCTTGTAACTGCAGCTTGTTTAAAGCTACAGTTACGAGGTTTTCGATGAAAAGCGACGTTAAAATGGATGTGGATAAAGGATGGATTTGTGAGCAGTATAGAAAAGAAAAATATTCATGCAACTTGAGATAAGGCTGATTATCAGCATTTTTTGTCTTAATGTTTTTACACACAAAAGAGAACGAGAATAAGTCATTGTTTGAAAAATGGCCATATTTTTCAGAGGCAGGTGCGACCAGTTTGAACGTTAGAAAGTCCGAGGGATATTGGTGCTATGGGGGTGATCGTGGAAGTCTGGTCAAAATGTTATGTCCTGGAACTTGTTTCATAGAGTTTAAAGATTTCAGTAAGTCGTAAGCATTTGCATTTCCATTAGAGCTGGATCTGTCTAAATATTGTTGTTTGTGATGATGGTTAAACAATTACCAAAGACATATCGCTGCATTTCACCCCAAACCGTTAGGCCTTCTAGGTGGAAGGTCACTCTGATGAGTTCCTATATAAATCTATGTACAATGCCCCTTTTCAACACATTTTAAACCTTTTCCAAAATCAAAATGGACAAAACTATGCCTAAAATGGCACAGATCCATCCTTGCCCTGCAAAATTTTCAGCAAATGGACCCACCTCATGTGATTCATTTTTTTCACAATTTTCACTCAAACATACATACCGTGAATTTTTCCGCGCCAAAATAGAGACACCGGAAATGGGGGTCACGTGTATCCCTGCACCCAAACACACCAAATAGTCCTGAAAAAAATGGATTCTGGCTCAGAAATGAGAAAACATATCACTCAAAAGCATCCAATGAAAACCTTAGTTCAAAATTATCCATGCAGAGAGCAATGCATCATCAGAAAAGGGGCCAATTTTTTTAAAGAATTATTTTAGCACCCCATGGCCCGGAAGGACTTCTCCGAGTGACCTTACTCCTAAAGTGAGCCAGTTGTTATTGTCAGAGCTATTATGTTATTGTCAGAGAGTCGAATTTTGATTTTGCTCATTATTTCCTAGGTAGGCATACTGTGATTGTGGAAGGTTTCTGTTATAAATACAATAGAGAGTATACCTCACGATAAATGACCTGGCAGAGCAGCCCATGCAAATCGAATGGAATGCTCTGCCAGGTCAATTCTCGTCCGCTAAACAGCTCTCGATTAGCATTATTGGACGTTTAGGCATGCTTCGCCATGTTTTTCAGCTCCAGACGTGTTCGGCTGCTATGCGGGACATCAACCAAGCGGCTGGTTCATTGTGCCATTTTCCCTCAACGCACTTTATCGATGCAATGAAGATTTCTGCAACAACGAGGGTGTGAAGCCGCCGAAACCTGGTGCCATTTTCCTTTAACACACTTTATCACATCTTCGCAAGCCAAGGGTGACATCTACGTCGTAACGTCGTTTCTGTATTCACCCTTGGCGTTTTTAGTCCGATTTTCTTGGTGCCCTGGAAAGCGTTTTCATTGGTTCCAGCGAGGTTTCGCTGGAACCAATCAGATTGTAGACTGATACATAATTGTTATGAGTATAACCAATTCATGACAACGGGCGAGAAAAAGCATTGCATTTGCAACTCAAAAACACGAAGATGGGCGATTTTTCCTAAGAATTTCACTGCAATAGACAGGAATTCCCTATCTTTAATCGACGAATTATTATACTTTCCACAACTCGACCAAAGAAGCAGCTAACTTTTACCTTATCCGCATGACGCGAAAGACAACGCGCGTTATTGACGTCATCAATAATGGACAAAATAACGTAAACAACCAGCAGGACATCCGCTAGGCGGCGCTTCGCGATTTCAAGAAAATCGGACTAAATTCGCCAAGGGTGAATACAAACATAGGTGGGTTCAACCTTGGCTGGCGAAGCTGACTTTATCAATGCAACGAAGATTTGTGCAATCACGAGGGTGTAAAGCCGGTGTAACGTAGTAAAGTGACCCCCATAGAATATTGACCCCCGGTCACTATTTCATGTAGAAAAACTGGAGCATTCCCCCTTAAAAAAAGAATAATGCAACCAAGGTACAACCGTTGTTTTAAGCTTGTTATTTACGTTAGTGACATTTTCCGCATACTAGAAGAAATAGGAAATTAACCAGTATAGTAGGAAGTAGGATTGAACTTGAGAAGGAAATAGCGGCAATAAATTACTCTTTCATATCTTTTCCGAATTGTCAATCGAGAAAAGTTTCCTAAGCAGTAATTTACGTTATGTAAGCTACGTTAGTGAAAAACTCGAAATTCGCTGTTTTGAGCCGGATAGAGAGATTAATTGGTTGTTAAACTGTAGGATATACATACAGAGTCTGAAAAAATCACGTTCTTTGTTTCATTGTCCAACATATCAGTCTCGTGAAGTGTCATTAGAAGTCTGTGACGGGTGGCAGAATTCGAGGTAAGTTACATGTTTTTAAAGTATTTCCACAATTTCTTGAAGGTTTTATAAATTTTCATACTATGAAGGATATATTGATACAAAAACTGTATTAGATGTTTTCCAAATTGCGACAGCAGACCTGATTAAAGCACACTTATTAACACAAACTTTGAATTCGTGTTTAGAATTCTTGACTTACCTTCTAATATTTATAGTCAATTATTACAGAAACCTACATGTAATCCTTAAAGAAATGTGGATTGTTTTCAAATTTAAAAGCACAATAATTGTCTGGCATGTTTTAATTGTAAATTCACTCAAAAGATTGAATTGACCTGTTGTGCAAAAAGGCGATAACGTAGCTTTCAAAAATGGATATATATCTACTCTAAAGCTCTACCAGTATATCTTTAAGATATCATAGCACGCTAACCTATGTTATCATGGGCTTAAGGTGCTGAATTTCTAAATCTACTCGCTTAGATATTGATTTTCTACGTGGAATCAAAGTAATTAAACTCTATATCTTGACGTAGATTACCAAAGTAGATAACGTAGATTACAAATAAAATTTTACGTTTTAAAGGTGTCAAATTGCACAGGTAACATTAATTATTACTGATTTTTTACTGTTTTGATGCCTTTGAACGAAACGGTTTGAGAAAATACTAAAAGAAAAGACAAAAAATGCTGCTATTCAGTTTTTTCTCTCTTTGAATAATTATTTTCTAAGCTTTATTTCACATTAATTCATTCAATATCAACACCCACTTTGGCATCAACAGAATCGTTTGAATTGCAAGGCTGAGTGTTTGCTGTTTGAGAAATTGTCCCTGTTGACCAGCTGTTGGTTAAGCTTGATGACATTGTGCGCAGAATCATTCCACCACGTGCCAAGTGTCGAGGCTGTCACAGATACACTATTCTTGTAGAGTGCATTGAAAAAATAAATTTAGACACTTAAATGTTCTACCTCGATGTGTACATTGATTGATATGGATGCGTTTCTTTCTTTCATTCATTTTTGTGATAGCTTGAAAACAATATTCATTACAAAAATAAAGATCCGCGCAAATTTGACTTTTGTATCTCAGAGCTTTTATAATTATTATATTCATGAAAATAATATTAAATCATATAACATACGCATTCTGAATATGGATAATAAAGGGATATTTTAGACTGGTCTAAATTTAAACCCAAATTTGAAGGTGAAACAAATGTAACTCAAACCAGACAGTGTGTTATTCATAACATAGACCTTTTTCAGGAAAAGGAGAAAATGCCGACTATTGGCATTTTCTTTTCCGTTATCTATTTCTTGCTTTCCAATCTAGAGGGTGATCAGAACCAGGACTTTGGAGGAAAGGGGTATTATTCTTTGTGTATGATACCCTTTCTTTTCGCTTGTGCACATCTAAGATTATTTCGAAAATTTACAAGGAACTTATTCAAAAATCATTATTTATATATCTATTAAATAAAAGGTTTTTGATATTCAGAAAAGAATCGTGAAAGTAAAAACAATAGCGTGGAGAATTTCAGTCTATAATTTCAAAGTTGTTACTGTTCTTGTTACTGTCTACGGTAGATATAGTTTCCCTTAGACAATTTTACATTCATACAAGTCTGAAAACTTCTTCCAAGATATTTTTAGCATATTTATAGTCTTTTACTTGGCACCCTACGGTTTGTTAAGCTCAAATAAGTCATTTATAATTTGGTGTAATCTACTCTATGTCGTGATTTAATTTACTTTATGAGGAGGACAGGTAATTTTGAAAGTAAAATTTCGATAACATGCACAAAGAATAGATACTTTTCATATCTGTTTAAATAGTAAATTACGTTTATTACAGGATTGCAGTTGTAGATCTACAACTTTAAAAATTTTTATCTACTTTTATTTTTAGTTTTTAAAGAATGTGTATTTTCACCGTCGTCAGATCTATCAAAATGACTATTAAAAGACTGAGAATGGGAATTCAGAATAACAAATAACAAACCCTTTCAGTTATAATATCAAGTAATAATATAAAATCATTTCTTACAGTAGAATATAAAATAATCCGTAAAATATTGTCAATTATTTACTCATAACGCAGATTACACTTCATTTATACCAGAGTTAAGAGAAGCATTGCAAAAAATAAAAACAACTGTATTTGAGTTCTGATATTTCACATTATTGTTCATAAATGTTTGTTCTACGGAATTAAAAAGAAAAACAATGGTTTTGAAGAAGTTCAATTTTGCTCAATTTGCAAATTGGAATCGACGTCCTATTCTGAGAACGAGTGTCTAACTCACGACCCCTTGATTGGCAGACCCCGACGTTACCGACTAAGCTAACCGGTCTTGGAGCATCTGTATTGGTTCTTAATCGTATGTACAGTAGGCCTACAGTATGTTCATGAATTACGAACTACTGCCGATGTATATTTGTGTGGAAAGGACAAATGGTTTTAAAAGGTTTCTCGCCGAAAACTACTCGTCCCTCAGCGTTGTTAGTTCGAAGCCTACCAGAGTTATGTATATGTGTCTGCCATTCGCACTTTCCTACTTGGCGGTTGCATATTAGAGTAATAATGTTAACATTAAGTCGCTTTTAATAGCGACATGGTTATTTAGGCTTCTCAATCTGATTAAAATCCTGTGTCGACTTGACAGTAAATGTGGTAGGCTCCAGTTAGGGGTTATCCTCTTTGACCTTTTTTCTGGCCAATCAAATAAATGTGTCAAAGATTGGCGAAGCGATTTAATCCGAAAACTAGGTTACGATGATGTCACATTTCAGTGTAGAACCATGTGTTTAAATTCTATCTAGATTAAAGGAAATATGAGAAAAAAAAAACTTCTAAAAATGCCCCTTTCCAATAACACAGCATCAAATTGAGAAGCAATGAGAAAAGGTTCTTGATAGAATTTCATTAAGTTCATATTGAAGATTCGTCCAATTTGGTGCAAAATTGTGGAGATTTTGCTTCGGACAGGCTTAAAGATCTAGACACAATGTTATCATACATTTAGTCCCCTTTTCGCATTACAGGATTTTGTACATGAATTATTAATTGAATTAGCTACAGAACATCTCATTCATCACTGAAGAACAAAATTCATGTTATGTTCATTGAATGAAGAGAAATTAGAGAAACACTAATTTCTGCATTAAGGCGCCTTTTTCTGTGATGCAGCCTCAAATTGGGGAAAAACGAGAACACAGACTCAAAAAAGTATTTCATGGATTACACATTTGAAGTTTCATTGAATTTGGCCTAAAGGTTGCTGAGATCTGACTGTAGACGGACGGACGGAAGGACGGACGAACGGAAGGATAACAGAATAATAAACAAGGATGTGATTTGATATACATGTAGTATATTTTAAATTAGCAATAAGCTAGGTTGGGGCAGTATTTTATAGATAAAATCAGGGGGGTCGTTATTTTACATGGGTTCAGTATTTTATAGAAGGGGTCAGTATTCTTTATAAAATAGTGACCGGGGGTCAGTATTCTATGGGGGTCACTTTACTACGTTACACCGGCAGCCCCTTTATGCGAAATATAGCGGCGAAATTTTTAAATACACTGCAATTTCATTGGTCCAAAAAGTACACTAAGCCTCAGCATACACATCCACAGGTAATAAATACAATTTACAATGATTGTCTATATATGCTATTTTATACTAATTCTCTTTTATTTATGAAATAATAACAAGTTTAGCGGTCTTTATTACGCAAATAAAAATCGATGTGCGACGGACTATATGTGTAGGTAAAAACCGAGGCGCAAAGCGCCGTGGTATTTGCCTTAAATATGTAGTCCAGCTAGAGTACAGAGGGTTTTTTGCGCAATAAAGACCGCTAAATTTGTTATTATCTCCCTTATAACGCTCTAAATAACAAAACGCACATTCGAAATGAGTTATTTTGTGGAAATTCTGCCACGAACTAGTTTTCGGCGTAGGAAACGCATTGACAGTTAACTGACGTCATTGATGACGTCATTTGACGTTACCTTTACGCCACATGACGTTTTGGCGCATACACGAAGCATAATTACATAGAGTGTGGACTTCATGTTAAGGCAAATACCTCGGCGCTATGCGCCTCGGTTTTTACCTACACATGTAGTCCGTTGCACATCGGTTTTTATTGGCAATAAAGACCGCTAAACTTGCATGTGCGGATCCAGGGGGGAGGGGGTCAGGGGGTCATCAGGGGTGTACCTGGGGTCAAAATTGAATTACTCCCTTACCAAAAAGAAGCAGGGGTCTGGGGGCGCAGACCCCCGGCAGGGGAGGGGGCTGGCCCCTCTAGGGGGTATAGGGGCGAAGTCCCCCTCCCCCTCGACGAAAATTGGAATATAAGAGAATCATAGACCACATCAGGGAGCATTTTAAAGTATTTTTCCATGTTTTATCAACAATCGTGTGAGCATATGGTTACTGAAGTATATGTTACTTCCTTAAAAACGTCTTTAACCCTTTCCCAAATGACAAAATTTTAGGCAGGTCCAATTCAAAAGCTGTTGCAGACGACAAAATTTGTGTTTATAAAGATTGAAATTGTGTGTGACATAGCCCAGAAAATATTGAGGCAAAAGGAGAAACTGCTGGTTATCAGCAGTTTCTTCTTTTGCCTCAATGTTTTCCCAATCCTTTTCTACTAGGGACGTCAAAACCAGGTCTTGTTTGGGAAAGGGTTAAATGAATATGTTACACTAAAAAAGTCATTTTTGCAAATTCGAGGTACTCCCAGGGAGTATGGGAGTATGCCTGGATACGTCAAGACCCCTCCCCCCCCCCCCCCCCTGGAATTTGGCGAAAAAAGGGGTTATCAAAAAAAATGCTGGTTATGTCCCATATAAGCTGCGCCGTTCGTCAGGGCTGTGTGCCACGACAAACCATTGTTATAATTAGACCTTCATGATATGACATGTATCAGCATGGATCCAGGGGTGGTCAGGGGCCTGACCCCCCTGAAATTTGTCGAAAAAAGGGGTTAAGATCGGAACCTCCCCTGGGAAAAATACCTGGAAGCGCTTGACTTGTTATTATTTCATAAATAAAACCCGATGTGCGACGGACTACATGTGTAGGTAAAAACCGAGGCGCACAGCTCCATTATACCATTATAACACTCTAGATAAATAACAAAACGCACATTCGAAATGTGTTATTTTGTGGAAATTCTGCCACGAACTAGTTTTCGGCGTAGGAAACGCATTGACGGTTAAGTGACGTCATTGATCCCTTAACACCACGTGACGTTTTGGCGCATACACGAAGCATAATTACATGGCGTCTTTATTGGTCAAATAAACCCCGATGCATTTCTCTTTTCGCTATATATGGATTTTACGGAAACGTGTTGAAATAGTACATAATAGCACACACAGAGACAATCAATGTAAATTGTATCAAATATCTATGTTCAAAGTCAATGCTTACCAAATTTTGTCAAAACATTTAATTATGGCAATAAATGTGTGGATGAATAGCAATGATTTTTTTTTTTTTTTTTTTTTTTTTTTTTTTTTTTTTTTTTTTTTTTTTTTGCTTAAAAAAGACTGGGTGTTGCCGTAACGTTTTGATAAACCATTGGTGTTATTAAAAAATCTCGTAACCATTGCTAGAATCAAGCCGTAGTTACGAGATTTTATAACAACACAGACGGTTTGTCAATACATATCGGTAAACCCGGTCTGTTTTTAGAACAAGTTCATTAAAAAAAATTCTATAAACTCACATTTAAACGCAAAATATTTATACCTTGTTGTAGCGAAAATTGTTTTAGTTCACCACCAGTGATAATGGCACTGGTGGTGAACTCGGCCAAAGCGTGGGACGTTTTTTCGCTATCATAGTATTCCGTCGGTGTTGTTATAAAAATCGAGATTTTATAACAACACCGACAGTTTGTCAATACACATCGGTAAACCCGATGTATTTTTAGAACAAATTCATTGTTATTAGAAAAACTATCAAATAAGACCTATAAACTCACATTAATACGCAAAATATATGTACCTTGTTGTAGCAAAAAACTTCCCTCGCTTTGGCCGAGTTCACCACCAGTGAGTATAGAAAAGAAAATATTCATGCTACTTTGGTAAACGCTGCTGATAACATTTGGGAAAAAGCTGATAAATCAGTAGGTCTATATTTTTATTTTGCCTGAATGTTTTCACCATCAGGAGCATAAGAATGAGTAATTGTTTGAAAAATGGCCATATTTTTCAGATGCAGGTACGACCGGTTTGAACGTTAGAACGTCCGAGGGATATTGGTGCTATGGTGGAGATCGTGGGAGACTGGTCAGAATGTTATGTCCTGGAACTTGTTTTATAGAGTTTAAAGTTGGCGGTAAGTAGGCCTATAGCCCACGATAAATGACCTGGCATAGCATCCCTGGCTATTAGCTAGGTCAGAATGTTATGTCCTGGAACTTGTTTTATAGAGTTTAAAGTTGGCGGTAAGTATAGCTCACGATAAATGACCTGGCATAGCATCCCTGGCTATTAGCTAGGTCAGAATGTTATGTCCTGGAACTTGTTTTATAGAGTTTAAAGTTGTCGGTAAGTATAGCCCACGATAAATGACCTGGCATAGCATCCCTGGCTATTAGCTAGGTCAGAATGTTATGTCCTGGAACTTGTTTTATAGAGTTTAAAGTTGGCGGTAAGTAGGCCTATAGCCCACGATAAATGACCTGGCATAGCATCCCTGGCTGTTAGCTAGGTCAGAATGTTATGTCCTGGAACTTGTTTTATAGAGTTTAAAGTTGGCGGTAAGTATAGCCCACGATAAATGACCTGGCATAGCATCCCTGGCTATTAGCTAGGTCAGAATGTTATGTCCTGGAACTTGTTTTATAGAGTTTAAAGTTGGCGGTAAGTATGGCTCACGATAAATGACCTGGCATAGCATCCCTGGCTATTAGCTAGGTCAGAATGTTATGTCCTGGAACTTGTTTTATAGAGTTTAAAGTTGGCGGTAAGTAGGCCTATAGCCCACGATAAATGACCTGGCATAGCATCCCCGGCTATTAGCTAGGTCAGAATGTTATGTCCTGGAACTTGTTTTATAGAGTTTAAAGTTGTCGGTAAGTATAGCCCACGATAAATGACCTGGCATAGCATCCCTGGCTATTAGCTAGGTCAGAATGTTATGTCCTGGAACTTGTTTTATAGAGTTTAAAGTTGGTGGTAAGTATAGCCCACGATAAATGACCTGGCATAGCATCCCTGGCTATTAGCTAGGTCAGAATGTTATGTCCTGGAACTTGTTTTATAGAGTTTAAAGTTGGCGGTAAGTATAGCTCACGATAAATGACCTGGCTTAGCATCCCTGGCTATTAGCTAGGTCAGAATGTTATGTCCTGGAACTTGTTTTATAGAGTTTAAAGTTGGCGGTAAGTATGGCTCACGATAAATGACCTGGCATAGCATCCCTGGCTATTAGCTAGGTCAGAATGTTATGTCCTGGAACTTGTTTTATAGAGTTTAAAGTTGTCGGTAAGTAGGCCTATAGCTCGCGATAAATGACCTGGCATAGCATCCCTGGCTATTAGCTAGGTCAGAATGTTATGTCCTGGAACTTGTTTTATAGAGTTTAAAGTTGGCGGTAAGTAGGCCTATAGCCCACGATAAATGACCTGGCATAGCATCCCTGGCTATAAGCTAGGTCAGAATGTTATGTCCTGGAACTTGTTTTATAGAGTTTAAAGTTGTCGGTAAGTAGGCCTATAACCCACGATAAATGACCTGGTATAGCATCCCTGGCTATTAGCTAGGTCAGAATGTTATGTCCTGGAACTTGTTTTATAGAGTTTAAAGTTGGCGGTAAGTAGGCCTATAGCCCACGATAAATGACCTGGCATAGCATCCCTGGCTATTAGCTAGGTCAGAATGTTATGTCCTGGAACTTGTTTTATAGAGTTTAAAGTTGGCGGTAAGTATAGCTCACGATAAATGACCTGGCATAGCATCCCTGGCTATTAGCTAGGTCAGAATGTTATGTCCTGGAACTTGTTTTATAGAGTTTAAAGTTGGCGGTAAGTAGGCCTATAGCTCACGATAAATGACCTGGCATAGCATCCCTGGCTATTAGCTAGGTCAGAATGTTATGTCCTGGAACTTGTTTTATAGAGTTTAAAGTTGGCGGTAAGTATAGCCCACGATAAATGACCTGGCATAGCATCCCTGGCTGTTAGCTAGGTCAGAATGTTATGTCCTGGAACTTGTTTTATAGAGTTTAAAGTTGGTGGTAAGTATAGCTCACGATAAATGACCTGGCATAGCATCCCTGGCTATTAGCTAGGTCAGAATGTTATGTCCTGGAACTTGTTTTATAGAGTTTAAAGTTGGTGGTAAGTATGGCTCACGATAAATGACCTGGCATAGCATCCCTGGCTATTAGCTAGGTCAGAATGTTATGTCCTGGAACTTGTTTTATAGAGTTTAAAGTTGGTGGTAAGTAGGCCTATAGCCCACGATAAATGACCTGGTATAGCATCCCTGGCTATTAGCTAGGTCAGAATGTTATGTCCTGGAACTTGTTTTATAGAGTTTAAAGTTGGCGGTAAGTATAGCCCACGATAAATGACCTGGCATAGCATCCCTGGCTGTTAGCTAGGTCAGAATGTTATGTCCTGGAACTTGTTTTATAGAGTTTAAAGTTGGTGGTAAGTATGGCTCACGATAAATGACCTGGCATAGCATCCCTGGCTATTAGCTAGGTCAGAATGTTATGTCCTGGAACTTGTTTTATAGAGTTTAAAGTTGGCGGTAAGTATAGCCCACGATAAATGACCTGGCATAGCATCCCTGGCTATTAGCTAGGTCAGAATGTTATGTCCTGGAACTTGTTTTATAGAGTTTAAAGTTGGCGGTAAGTATGGCTCACGATAAATGACCTGGCATAGCATCCCTGGCTATTAGCTAGGTCAGAATGTTATGTCCTGGAACTTGTTTTATAGAGTTTAAAGTTGGCGGTAAGTATAGCCCGCGATAAATGACCTGGCATAGCATCCCTGGCTATTAGCTAGGTCAGAATGTTATGTCCTGGAACTTGTTTTATAGAGTTTAAAGTTGGTGGTAAGTAGGCCTATAGCCCACGATAAATGACCTGGCATAGCATCCCTGGCTATTAGCTAGGTCAGAATGTTATGTCCTGGAACTTGTTTTATAGAGTTTAAAGTTGGCGGTAAGTATAGCCCACGATAAATGACCTGGCATAGCATCCCCGGCTATTAGCTAGGTCAGAATGTTATGTCCCGGAACTTGTTTTATAGAGTTTAAAGTTGGCGGTAAGTAAGCTCACGATAAATGGCCTGGCATAGCATCCCTGGCTATTAGCTAGGTCAGAATGTTATGTCCTGGAACTTGTTTTATAGAGTTTAAAGTTGTCGGTAAGTATGGCCCACGATAAATGACCTGGCATAGCATCCCTGGCTATTAGCTAGGTCAGAATGTTATGTCCTGGAACTTGTTTTATAGAGTTTAAAATTGGTGGTAAGTAGGCCTATAGCCCACGATAAATGACCTGGCATAGCATCCCTGGCTATTAACTAGGTCAGAATGTTATGTCCTGGAACTTGTTTTATAGAGTTTAAAATTGGTGGTAAATATAGCTCACGATAAATGGCCTGGCATAGCATCCCTGGCTATTAGCTAGGTCAGAATGTTATGTCCTGGAACTTGTTTTATAGAGTTTAAAGTTGTCGGTAAGTAGGCCTATAGCCCACGATAAATGACCTGGCATAGCATCCCTGGCTATTAGCTAGGTCAGAATGTTATGTCCTGGAACTTGTTTTATAGAGTTTAAAGTTGACGGTAAGTATAGCTCACGATAAATGGCCTGGCATAGCATCCCTGGCTATTAGCTAGGTCAGAATGTTATGTCCTGGAACTTGTTTTATAGAGTTTAAAATTGGTGGTAAGTATAGCCCACGATAAATGACCTGGCATAGCATCCCTGACTATTAGCTAGGGATGCTCTGTAAGGTTATTTATTATCTTAGGTTAACACCCCCCCCCCCGGTCCCACTAGCGCCGATTTGATCCCGATTTCGAAAATTTCAAAATCGGCACGAAATCGGGTTACTTCGGGAGACTCGTAGTACATCCTGAATCAAATCGGCACTAAATCGGGATAAAAAATAAATCGGGACAAAATTTCAACATGCGCAATTTTTTCTCCCGATTTTTAAAATCGCGGTAAAATCGGTGCACCTCGTACTAAGTCGTAGTTGTTCGGGTTAGTTAATCGGGGTTATTCGGCAACAGATTTTGCCTATTTGGCTTTACTGATTTCGGCGATGAACAACGAATAACGGCGATGCACTACGAATACTCGCATTTCTAGTCGATGGACCACGGCGGCGGAACAAACTGGTGTTATAAGAAAATACGCCCCATCTATGGATGGACCGAAAAAAGTCGGCTCGAATTCGTAGTGAATCGGTGAAAACGTGCTCTCCCGAGGAACTACGAATATTTTGGAAATCGGGCTCAGTGGGACCGGAGGGGGGAATCGTATGCAGTGCATTTCTATTTAAGCTAGATCGGCCTAAATATTGTTGTTTGTGATAATGGTTAAACAATGACCAAAGACATATCGCTGCATTTCACCCCAAACCGTTAGGCGTAAAGTGAGCCAGTTGTTATTGTCAGAGCCGCATGTTAGTCGAATTCTGATTTCGCTCATTATTTCTTATGTATCGTGATTTTGGAAAGTTTCTGTTATAAATACAGTAGACAGTACAGCTCTCTATTAGCAAAATTGACGTTTACTAGTACTCGATGGTTAATCACGTGACTTAGAACTTCAGAAAATAGTTTTGTTAATACTCGATTCGGTTTAAAGCAGAGAACTTGGGAAAATTTCAGAAATAAGCTGTACGTGGTACATTTTTGAAAAAAAGTTATTTAAGATAAGCCAACATTTTGGTTTATCTTCAATAACTTTTTTATCAGCTGACTTTTGATTAATCCACCACGTCCATTAAATGTGTGACGTCTGCCCACCTTATCTGCTCCAAACCGATTTCAAATCGGTCCAGTATTAACAAAATTGTTGGAGATTTTCTGAAATTGTTGTATCACGTGATTATCCATCGTGGTTTAGGCTTGTTTCGCTATGTTTTTCCAGATCTAGACGAATTCGGCTGCTATGTGGGACATCAACCGAGCGGCTGGTTCCCGGTGCCATATTCCATTAATACCCGTTATCAATGCAATGAAGATTTCTGCAACAACAAGGACGTAAAGCTTGAACCTGGTGCCATTTTCCATTAATACCCGTTATCAATGCAATGAAGATTTCTGCAACAACGAGGACGTGAAGCTTGAACCTGGTGCCATTTTCCTTTAACCCTTTCCCAAACGACAAAATTTTAGGGTGATCCACTTCAAAAACTGCCACAAATGAGAATACGGATGTTATTAAAGATAGGATTTTTGTAAATTATAGTATAGAAAATATTGAGACAAAAGGAGAAACTGCTGGTTATCAGCAGTTTCTTCTTTTGTTTCAATGTTTTCCCAAGCATTTTCTGTCAGGTCTTGTTTGGGAAAGGGTTAACACACTTTATCACATCTTCGCAAGCCAAGGGTGACATCTACGACGTAACGTCGTTTCTGTATTCACCCTTGGCGTAGGCCCTATTTAGTCCGATTTTCTTGGTGTCCTGGAAAGCGTTTTCATTGGTTCAAGCGAGGTCTCGCTGGAACCAATCAGATTGAAGACTGATACATAATTGTTATGCGTAACAAATTCATGACAACGGGCGGGAAAAAGCATTGCATTCGCAACTCCTTATCTTAAATCGACGAATTATTATATTTTCGACAACTCGACCAAAGAAGCAGCTAACTTTTACCTTATCCGCATGACGCGAAAGACAACGCGCGTTAATGACATCATCAATAATGGACGAAATAACGTAAACAACCAGCAGGACAACCGCTAGGTGTCGCTTCGCGATTTCAAGAAAATCGGACTAAACCCGCCAAGTATGAATACAAACATAGGTGGGTTCAACCTTGGCTAGCGAAGATGACTTTATCAATACAAGATTTCTGCAACCACGAGGACGTGAAACCGGAACGTTGACTGGCACGAGACGAATTTCTAATAGGGAACGATCTTATCCAGTTAACAGTGACGTAAATTCGGACAAACAATAGTATTTCGTTGGTGTTGTTATAAAATCTCGTAACTACAGCTTGATTCAAGCCTTAGTTACAAAGTTTTGTAACAGCACCAACGGCTTATCAACATATAACGATAAACCATGTCTGTTTTGAAAACCAAATTCGTTGATTTTTAAAGATGACATTTCAAAGAAGTTTGGACTTTTTTGTAAGAACATTTCGTGTGAAATGGAGAAATTGCTTGTCATCAGCAATTTCTTCATTTTCCACAATGATTTTCAATACCATTTTCTTCTGGAGATTCGAAATGAGTCAATGTATTGGAATAGGGTAACGCAACATATAAGTGAAAGAGAGAAATCAAAACTTGGTCATCTTAACCCTTTCCCAAACAGCAACATTTCAGGGTACGTCAATTTAAAAACTGTTGCAGACAACAAAATTAAGACTGAAAACCATTCGATTTGTGTAAAATATAGTATAGAAAATATTGAGGCAAAAGGAGAAACTGCTGGTTATCAGCAGTTTCTTCTTTTGTCTCAATATTTTGCCTATTTGCCTAGCCATATCTACTAAGACAGTCAAAACCAGGGGCCCGTATTACTAACGATCGTACGTTTGATTTTTGCATAATTACTTGTTTTTAACAGCCCTGATTGGCTAAGTCGGATTTCTCCCAGCAAGCAATTTGTATGGGTCCCATATGGGTCCCTTATTGGCACCTTTATGGGTCCCATAAGGGTAACCCATATGGGACCCATTTAGGATGTGCAACCGGGGGCCATATGGGTCCTATCTGGGCAGCCCATATACATGCAATCTGGGACCCATATGGGTCCCAAATGGGCAGACCCATATAGACAGCCCTGATCTAACCCATTTCTATTGGCTTTCGTTTGGTGTTGATCGTAGATGAAAACCTTCCAGAGCTTCTCGCTCAGAAGGGGTAATTATTCCCCACCATAGAGTATTATGGTCTCGCCAGATATGTCTGACGACCTTGCCACATTTTCTAAGGTTTGATACCTGGGAATTTGGTCTTAACTGTCATAACATTTTCGAGGCTTTCTATAACTATCTATATGTTTTTTTATATATTTTTAGGTCTAGATTTATTTCTATCTTTTTTTGAAAATGTGTACACAATTTAATTTCTTTTAACAGAATCATATAGGATTATCAAGCCAAATGCTTTCTTTACATAAACGCTTTGTAAAAACATGATTTATTGTCAAGATTTTAAATTATTTCCCTTTAATATACATAAAACTCCTTGTAACACACTAATAGCGATGAATTTTGTGGTAAAAATAGACTGTGTTTGCTGTTATGTTTTGATAAACCGTCGGTGTTGTTATAAAATCTCGTAACTACGGCTTGAATCAAGCCGTAGTTACGAGATCTTATAACAGCACCCGCGATATACAATTGTTTGTCCGAAATTACGTCACTGTTTACTAGATAAAATCATTCCCTATTGATAACATTATGTTAGTGATTTGAACAGACTAATTACAGTTTAAACACCGTTAAAACGACAAAATAATTCGGATGATCCAACATGAAGCCCATGTTTAAAAAACGATATTGACAAAGAATGTACTTCTGTACAATATAGCGCAGAAGAAACGTATGCAAAAGAAGAAAATGCCGATTATCAACTTTTGCTATTTAATATCTCTAGGCCTATGTTTTTTTGGCAATTTAGGCCTACCTTTCTATTAGAGAAGTCAATACCAGGTTTTGTTCGAGAAAGGATTAGACATGTCTTATTGATGTTGCCTTAGGCTACTTGTCTTGCTGAATCTAATGTTGTTGTTTTTTCAATTTGTATTGATTTGATGGTCATTAATTTTGATGGATATAAATAAGATTGTCATTCAAATTGAAAACTTATAAATCTATAGGCTACATGATTCAGATTATGGATATTTTAGACATGCTCATGTATACATAATTATTCTGTTGTACTTGAATGGGCGCAAGCCGATTATTGTAACTGGGACCCCCATAGTCAAAACAACATGGGCTTTCCTACATAGGTCCTATATGTGCATACCCATATGGGCTTGCCCATACACAGCCCATATGCTGGGAATATGGGACCAATCTGGGTCCCTTATGATCAAACCCACATGGGCTTACCTACATAGGTCCTATTTGGGTCCAATATGGGCCTACCCACATGGACTTACCCATACACATCCCATATAGGACCCATATAAGCATGTTTGCTGGGCTCGTGCAATCAGATGTCTTGTTACACAATTTACACAAAAACTTGATCGTAAGATGTTTAGTAATACGGGGCCCAGGTTTTGTTTGGGAAAGGGTTAACTTTGGGAAAGGGTTTAGCAAACTTTATCAATGTAACGAAGCTTTCTGCAATTATGAGGACATTAAGGAACGTTTAATGGCAATGAATTTTGTGCTTAAAATAGACTGGGTTTCCGGTTGTGTTGTGTTCCGGTTGTGTCTGAATCAAGCCGTAGTTACAAGAGTTTATAACAACACCTACGGAAATACTAGTGTTTGTCTGAAATTTTTCCAGAGTTAACTGGAAAAAATTGATCCCTATTTCACAAAAAGAATCATTTAATGCTTTTCGGTGGATTATCTGGAAATAACGGTAGATTATCATTTTGATAAAATCACCGCCTATCCAGTGAAATCATCAAAAACTTGTGCCCCGCTTTCGTTCATTTCACCCTATCTGACGTTATGTAAGCCGGGCCAAAAAAGTGACGTCATCATAAGCGTTGTGTAGCAGTCACGTGCAAAATGACGCGCTTTAAGAAAACCGGTCATATTTTTTTTTGCATTTTGTCTAATTTTTGCATTAAAGAAATAGAATAATCGTTTGTTTTTCGAGTAAGATCGATTGATATTTCATTTCGTGAACAACAAAAGCTACATTTTCACTCGTGCCTTCGCCACTCGTGAAGATAAAGCTTTTGTTGTACACTCAATAAAATATAAATCGATCGGAAACAAACGATTATCCTCTCTATGACGCGACGTCAAAAGTTGGGGCACAACAGCGTAACGTCACGTAACGTCGATTTTTGTCATTTTTTAACACCTTACGTGCGTGGTATACGAGTACTAATTGATAAACACAAGACTTCGCTTATCCATCTGCCAAATTTATTGTTACAAATGAATAAAATCAATTATGTGTTATCCAAAATTGAATGATGAAGCTAGACTTACCTTAGTATGTTAATCATAATTAATCATTTACTTCTTAAATTTCTAAGCCATAAATATTTTCATGTACATGTAGATTTACGGCGGTGGATATTTCTGCTTTACATGGGAAAATCGGACGTTAATTCCTCTTATACAACTACATGTGATATCATATTTCTTAAAAAAGATAATTATAATTTGAATGAACTCACTTGTGTTCAAAATATCGATGCCGGGAATTTGACGGATTTAAACATATTTCTGTAGAAAGGTGCATCAAAGCATATTTTGTGTACGGGGAAAATACGTACAGTGGTGGACATATCGGTTTTACCTGCGATAGTTCAAAATAAATCACGAAAACGGTGTATTTTATTCTTCATTAGTCATTAAACTACTGTTCATTTGTGCATTTTATGTTCCACATCACGCTTAACAATTGAGGCATTTTTCATTAATTCACTGTCGAAATTCTGGACTTTCCAGTGTTTCAGGTCCGTATAAAACTATATAGGCCTACAGACAAGTTCACAAATACAGAAACAATTTATATCAAGAAAATGATTTTCCTATAGATATATCGGTATTTATCCAGCGTATCGTATATTTTTAAGACTGATCGCAATTATTTAACGTGTGCGACGTCACCTGCAAATTACGTTAACGTATTTTTTCTAAATTGGGATATTTTTGAAACGCTGCTTCAAGCACAACCATTGCTTTATTTTACGCACAATCATTATGGAATTTTGCATGTCGTAAATATGGCTCAGATGTATTTTTATTACTAAAAGATATTTTGGTCAATTATAAATTCAAGGGTAAAAGTCGCTGCTTTGAAAAAACTACTATCGGGTTTTCATGCGTATTTTACGTGACTGGGACATTTATGAAACGCTGTAAAACAATAAAATTACGTGTCTTGCAATTAAATATTTTGAACCATATTTAAGTCGATTGAAAAATAGTTGAAATGTATCTCGTCATTTAAATATCACGCAGATATCTTAAAAAATACTAAATAAATCAATGCTTGAAAAAATGACCCTCAAAATTTAAAGTGACATTTCACATTTATTTCATTTTTAAAAAGTATGTCTTGATGCAAAGATTGTTTATTCTAATGCGTAGAAATGCTATCAGTTTTTAGAAGTTGTTATTTATAAGCGAAAAATACGCCTTGAAAGTTGAGAAAGAAACGACAAATTATATATAAATCTGAACTGTTGTCCACAACAATTTGTTTAATTTTAACACAAAAATATATATTTCTCGTAAACGGTTCCATATTTTGGCTTGAAATTTTCAGAGTTTTCATATCAAAAGATGCTCTTTCAGATAGAATAAAAGTAAAATTAATGTAAAAATAGTCGTGAAATGTCACTTTAAGTGTAAACTTACAAAGTTAAGCGGTGCCATTTATCGCCACCACCTTGCTGCCGGTTGACACCGTCAGTGTCAAAATCACGCCATGTTTTGGCTGGCACCCGTGCTCTTCTGTGATGCAATTTCGAGCGTTTTTGATAAGAATTCGCAAAACACCTATATTTGTTCCTTTCGATGCCGAGCGTAAAGTGTAACAAGTTACAACGTCAATTTTGCCGTATTGTGCATGCATTACATTAATAAAATGGAAGTTATTGTTGTCTCAGTAAGTCGAAAGATATAATTTATGGTGTAAAAGAAAAATATAACAGTATTCCGATGTTATATAATTATTACAAATGATTGTTTACAAGAAACAAATGTTTTCCGTTTAGTACACTGGGTAACGTTTTTTCACAAGTGTACCCCAACTTTTGACGTCGCGTCTATATGCACAATTTGACTGTTTGTTTCTACACATGCGTTTCTATGTTGTGCAGATATACAAATGCATACAGATAATTCATTTTTTCTCCTTCTTGCACATATCAACACTGCTCCTTTCCTTAAAATCTGTAGAGTATTTAGAATAGTTTTTGTTGTTATTGTTACTGTTGTAAATTAATTCATAATGTTATGCACATCTCGTATTCTTTCTTTTCTCTTGTACTTTCACCATCTTATTCCTTCTTTTTTTCTTTCGCTTCCTTTATCGTTGTCATTCTGCGTTTGATGTATTTTCTCTAAATGTTTCCCATTGCTTTTTCATTTTTGTATGTATATTAATTGTTCTATGTATTTGATTTTGATCTCCAAATATAGAGGAAATAAAGAATATATATGATTACGCTACACGACTATTTAAGAAAATCGTCGATAATTTTGTTTGATATTTACATGTAACTAAATACAATTGAATTCGGCTTGTAGCAGAGAAAGAAGAAATACGTCGAGGATGTAGTAGGTCATTTAACAATCGGCTGGTAAAAAAATATTGAGGGCCAACCAAAATTTTGGTTGGTCGTCAATAACTTTTTTATCTGCAGCATATGATTTAAAAAGATCCACCGCATTCCGCAAATCCCAGGCGTTTTCTAGCCTTTTCCAATTCAAAACGAATTCAAATGGGTCACAAATTACAATCAGCAAAAGTTTAGGCTGATGGAATTTGACAGCTGCTGCAGATGACAAAATTGAATGGCAATGAATTTTGTGATAAAAATAGACTTGGTTTACCGTTATGTTTTGATAATCCGTCATTGTTGTTATAGAATCTCGTAACTACGGCTTGACTCAAGCCGTAGTTACGAAATTTTATATCAACACCTACGAAAGACTAATGTTTGTCCAAAATTGCGTCACAATTGCCTTGAAAAAATCGTTCCCTATTCAATAAGTAGGCCTACATGTTTTTTTTGCATTTATAATAGCACAGAACATATTATTGACGCAAGAGAAGAAAATGCTGATTACCAGCATTTTCTTCTTTTGCCTCAACGTTGTCACAACCATTTTTTAACATGGGCTTCAAAACCACGTCTTATTTGGGGGAAGAGTTAAAAAGGTTTCGGATTATTTCTAGATTTACATTATTGCAACTATTGATCTTGTCAAGAAAAAATTAAAACATTAAAGAATGGACGAAAAAATTCACAGGGGCCTGTGTCGTTTAACGTTTTCCAAAACCACTGGTGGTGAACTCGGCCAAAACGTTGGTCGTTTTTTCGTGATAATAGTATTCTGTCGGTGTTGTTATGAAATATCGTAACTACGGCTTCGATAAAGCCAAGTTACGAGATTTTATAACAGCACAGACGGTTTTTTAATACATATCGGTTTACCCGGTCTATTTTTAGAACAAATTCATTGTTATTAGAAAAACTATCCAATCAGATCTTTGAACTCACATCTAAACACAAAATATCTGTACCTTGTTGTAGCGAAAAACGTCCCCGCTTTGGCCGAGTTCACCACCAGTGACTGTGTCATTTAACGTTTTCCAAAACCACTAAATGACAATCAGTTTTGTGCTAAAATAGATTTGGTTACCGTTATGTTTTGATAAACCGTAGGTGATATTACAAAATCTCGTAACTACGGCTTTAACCAAGCCGTAGCTACGAGGTTTTATAACAAAACCAACGAAATACTATTGTTTGTCCGAAATGACGTCACAGTTTCATGTAGTCGTACCTTGTTAGGCCCCACAGCTATATAGCAGCACAATTATCCGTTCTGATGCTCTACAAGTTAAAGCTAGGCTTCGGAAAACATCGATGAAAATGAAAATACATTTTTCACAATGTTTTCTACTCAGAATGACAAAAAGATTAAAAATTCAGCCGCTTGAAATTGTCCTTGAATTAAGACCAGTCTAAAAGTTTGTCTTCTGGTAGGCCTAATCACGGTGGATAATCACGTGATACAACAATTTCAGGAAATCTTCAATAATTTTGTTCATATGGAACAGATTTGTATTCGGTTTGAAGCACAGAAGGTGGACAGACGTTACGCATAAGACGGACGTGATGGATTTTTGATAAATCAGCTGATGAAAAAGTTATTGAAGATAACCACAATTTTGGTTTATTTTCAATTACTTTTTTTATCAGCCGATTCTTTAAAAATCCGCCAAGTCCAGCTGATTCCTGTAATTTTCCCACATTTTCTGTTTCAAACCGAATGCAAATTGGTGAAGTAGCCTATTAAGAACAATACTGACGATTTCCTAAAATTCTGAGTCACGTGATTATCCACCGTTCTTTGAAGGTTGTTGCAGACGACAAAACGCCGTTGAAACAGAGAGGATTTGTGTGCAGTGTATCACAAAAAAAAAATAAAAGCAAAAGGAGAAAGTGCTGATTTTCCGAATTTTCCACGTATTTTTTCGGAATTTTGACGTACCTAAAAGAAAAGGCTTTGGAAAATATTGAGACAATAGAAGAAACTGCTCATAACCAGCAGTTTCTCCTTTTGTCTCAATATTTTTCTTGCAATATTTTACACAAATTACTTCTATTTTGTCAATTGTGACAGTTTTTGAAGTGGATCACCTTTAAACTTTGCCGTTTGGGAAAGGATTAAAACTAATTTATCTCATTACCACATAATGATGCCTTTTGGCGCCCCCCCCCCCCCCCCCCCAAGACAGAGGCTTTGGAAAATATTTTGGAAAAAGAAGAAATTTCTCAATCATTTTTTTTTTCATTTTCCACAATGTTTCCTACGTGTACCATAAAAGACGAGGATATACATGTACAATTACATTCACTTGACATTGCCGTCTGCAACATCTTTTAATTCGGACTAACCTAAAATTTTGCCGTATGGAAATGGGTAATCTTTTCCATAAACGAGTAACTAAGAAAATGACTAATACGGCCGTGATTATTATACACGTAATTTTCGCATGATGGTGGTTTCTCACGCCCCACAAGATAAAATTTTGGAAAACTTTGTGGGAAATGAGGAAATTGCTTGTCATATCCCACAATGTTTTCCATCAAGTAAGACCATAACTGTCGTGTAAACCATAGGCACTTGGATTCAGGAATTTTAATAACTTACAAAAATATAGTCCTTTATAATATTAATAATGAAAAGGTCGGACAGCGGCCATTTTATTTTGGAACGGAAATGAAGTTGGTACCCCTGATTCCACTTTCTATTGAGTGAAACATATCCTGCGAAGGAATAAAATCTCTAAAGTTCTATTTTTTAGAATGCATGATGTAATTAAGGTAGTTTATCCCTAATAAAGTTCGCGCCACGTCGGGATTATTCGGGCGTAGTCGAAAACATTTGGCGGTGGAACTTTTCACCGCTTGGTGTAGGAACTTTCCACCGCCGAATGTTTACGACCGCGCCCGGATAGGTTCGGAATACGTAACGACGTCGCTCGAAAAAATCCGTATTTTATGACTCAAAACGGTCACATTATGGGTGTTCTACACTAAGATGGTAAGGAAAAAGGCTACATGTAGACAACAAATAAATTCTAACTAAAAGCAGAATCTCTGCATGTCATATCATAGAGAATACCTCAGGGGAAAGGAGAAAAAGCAATACATTATGTATTACATTCGACACTCGTTGTGTCGAAGTCATAGGAACCATAAAATTACCTCGACATATCCGGATTTCGACTCATCCTACTTTTTCTTTACCTCGACATATGCGGAGTTCGACTCATCCGATTTTTTTCTTCATTTTTATTGAAATAATATTTGGCCATTTTTGTTGTTCATCAAGTACGTTCATAATTGAAATATAGTAGAAAAAGGAAAGAAATTGCTCGAAACGAGCAATTTCTATCCTTTTCCTTCTATATTTCAATGGCTGTTTATATTTCAAAATGGTTTTGTTTAGCATTTTAGATGTCCATTGATGATGACCGGGCAATATTTTAACTTCTACTTAAGCGAAAATTCGACTTATCCGATGTCGACATAAAGAGTTTCGACTGTATTTCAATCTGAATGTTTTGCAAGCTGCCTCTATCAGAGACGTCAAAAACGAGATAAGTTAAGGGAAGGGTTAACCCATTTCATAACAATGACACTTTTGTAGGCCTGCTCCTTATAAGATGAAAGGTTTTGGAAAAATGTGGAAAATGAAGAAATTGCTTGTAACGAGCAATTTCTCCATTTCCCACAATGTTTTCTACCCAGATCGATGAAAATTGTAAAAAAATTCATTCACTTGATATTGTCGGCTGCAACATCTTTTATTTTGGACCAGTGTAAATTTTTGCTGTTTAGTAATGGGTTAAGACTTTTACATGTACAATGGCATAAAGGTCAAGCAAGGCATGACTGTGTCGGACACGTTTGTAAATGTCGTAACTAGGGCTTGAATAACCTGTAGTTACGGTATTTTTCAACGTCACCGGCGATTAACCCTTTCCCAAACGACAAAATTTTAGGGTGATTAACTTCAAAAACTGCCACAAATGACAAAATGGATGTCATTAAGGATAGGATTTGTGCGAAATATGGCACAGAAAATATTGAGACAAAAGGAGAAACTGCTGGTTATCAGCAGTTTCTTCTTTTGTTTCAATGTTTTCCCAAGCATTTTCCATTAGGGGCGTCAAATCCAGGTCTTGTTTGGGAAAGGGTTAAAATTAACTTACTGGATTTTTTAAGTTTTTAACACAAGTACCAGATATGTTAAGAAGAAATTGTCTTCTCGCGATGTCTAACTATCTTTGCTTTGTGTGCGCTATTTTGGTTTTTCAATTTGCCATGGGTAAGCGTTTTTTGTTTATAAAATGTTTTACGGGTGTTAGGCACTGTATACAACACATTCATACAAAGAAATGCTTTTTGATGCGCCTATAAATGTTTGGGAAAGCATTGAGGAAAATAAAAAAAAAAATGCTTGTGACAAGCAATGTCTTCATTTCTTACATTGTTTTCTGTCCAGAATGGCCCACAAATTCAAAATTTCATTCACCTAAAACTGTCATCTGCAACTTTGTTGAATTTGAACAAGCCCAAAAAATTTGCAGTCTTACGACCTGGTAAAGGGTTAAAGTTGAAATGAAAATTCGATGTCGACAAAAGAAACTTCCGAAGATGTCGGCCTTAAAGCACGGGTGGTAAACTTTGGAACGACCTCCAAAAAGAGGTAGTGAATTTCTGTTCCCATAGCACATCCGGGAACTCGCGAGGTCGGTCCAATAGCTAAAAACGTGTAAACAAAGGTAGGTGTCGGTGGTTCTTTTGATTGTTTTCGAGGTTTCTAGCAAAACATGGATAATTATTGCAATGCTATGTCGTGTAAAATGACTTATCGACGCACACGGCCCAAAACTGCGGTCGAAACCGAAGTAATTTCCGCTGGATCGTTTTTAAAAGTTCGAACACGATATTGCTTTTTCATAACAGTTTGTCAACAACTGTCACCTTTTCGCATAATTTATGGTTTTCCGCGAAGAATACAGCCCCGGTACGTTCGTCCTGGGGAAACGAGTACTCTGCATCACATATCCTGTTAAAAACGGCAACGGGGCGCATTATTTAAGAAAATGACTGAGAAAATTCCAGTAGAGGTCGTTCCAATAAGGTAGAGCTTGTTCCAATTTGAATGAGATCGTTCCCAGCGTTCTCCTGTTTTATACAATGATATAATGCCTGTGATATCAGACCAGCCAAACTAAGACAAAAATTAACGATGGCGTTTGAAATGTCAGAATTATCGTCATATCAGAGGCGTCGTTTTGTCTTGTGCACGGTGACTTTGTTTTACATGAAAGTCTGTTTCTGATGTTTCTTAAACTCTACGCATGGATCTCTTGAAATGCACTTTTAGCTCACCTGAGCACGAAGTGCTCGAGGTGCACTATTGTGGTCACTTTTTGTCAGTCGTCCATCCGTCTGTCTGTCTGTCCGTCTACACTCTAGCATCCGCAAGCTTTATAAGCCAATCTTAAACAAACTTGGTCAAAATAATGATGGTCACATAAGTTCTTGGATGAGTTCGAAGAAATAGTGAATGCTGAAGAGTGAAAGTAAAGTCGAAAATTGCAGTTTTGTCAAATTCGAGGGCAGATAGCTCAAGATGCATCATTCTTATCAGGATGAACGTTTTACCTATGCAAGATCCTATGGGCAACAATATTCAGTCCAAGTTTATTTTCTTAATTGAAAAATATTTCTAGTAGCTAGACTAGTGAAAACAAAATCGAAAATGGCAATCTAATCAAAATCAATAGCAGATAGCTCAAGATGCATTCTGATCAGGCTTAAATTTTCTTTTAAGTAATATCTTATTCTCTTAAGGTCTTATTTCTTTGGATATAATTTTGATTGAAAGAAACTGTGAATGCTGAAGAGTGAAAGTAAAGTCGAAAATCGCAATTTTGTCAAATTCGAGGGCAGATAACTCAAGATGTATCTTTCTAATCAGGCTGAAAAGTTTACCTATACAAGATCTTATGTTCAACACTATTCTGTCCAAGTTATGTGTTGATTGATAAATATTTGTGGATGCTAGAGCGGAAACAAGGTCGAAATGGCAATTTTGTCAAAATCAAGGGCAGATAATTCCAGAGGTGCATTTTCAATCCGGCTGAAAATTAAACCTGCCCAAGATATTATTATCATCAACTTCTCTGTCCAATTCTTGTCTTGATTGGTCAATATTTGTAGATGCTAAAGTGTAAACAAAGTCAAAAACAGCCTTTTTGACATTCAAAGGCAGATCACTCAGTACATTCTGGTTCGATCAGGCCCATAATCGAACTCATCCACGAACTTACGACCATCATTATTTTGACCAAGTTTGTTTAAGATTGGCTTATAAAGCTTGCGGATGCTAGAATGTAGACGGACAGACAGACAGACGGATGGACGACTGACAAAAAGTGACCACAATAGTGCACCTCGAGCACTTCCTGCTCAGGTGAGCTAAAAGTGCATTTCAAGAGATCCATGCGTAGAGTTTAAAAAACATCAGAAACAGACTTTCATGTAAAACAAGGTCACCACACAAGACAAAACGACGCCTCTGATATGACGATAATTCTGATATTTCAAACGCCATCATTAATTTTGTCTTAGTTTGGCTGGTCTGATATCACATGTATTATTTCATTTTATAAAACAGGAGAGCGATGGGAACGATCTCATTCAAATTGGAACAAGCTCTACCTTATTTGATCGACCTCTACTGGAATTTTCTCAATCATTTTCTTAAATAATGCGCCACGTTGCGATTTTAACAGGATATGTGATACAGAGTACTCGTTTCCCCAGGACGAACGTACCGGGGCTGTATTCTTCGCGGAAGACCACAAATTATACAAAAAGGTGACAGTTGTTGACAAACTGTTGTGAAAAAGCAATATCGTGTTCGAACTTTTAAAAACGATCCAGCGGAAATTACTTCGGTTTCGACCGCAGTTTTGGGCCGTGTGCGTCGATAAGTCATTTATACACGACATAGCATTGCCATAATTATCCATTTTTTGCTAGAAACCTCGAAAACGATCAAAAGAACCACCGAAACCTACCTTTGTTTACACGTTTTTAGCCATTGGACCGACCTCGCGAGTTCCCGGATGTGCTATGGGAACAGAAATTCACTACCTCTTTTTGGAGGTCGTTCCAAAGTTTACCACCCGTGTAAAGTGTAAAACAGGGATGGATTCTTAGCTCAACTGAGTACGAAGTGCTCGAGGCGAGCTACTGTGGTCACTATTTGTCCGTTTGTCCGTCAACAATTTCACGGTGGATAATCACGTGATACAACAATTTCGGAAAATATTCAATAGTTTTGTTCATACGGGACAGATTCGAATTTGGTTTAAAGCAGAGAAGGAAGGCAGATGTCACGTATTAGATCGACGTGGTGGATTTTGGAAAAATTAGCCGACAAAAAAGTTGTCGAAGATCAATCAAAATTTTGGTTGATCTTCAATAACCTTTTCATCAGTTGACTTTTCAAAATTCCATCACGTCAAACTTATTCCTGGTGTTTGTCCACCTTCTCTGCTTCAAACCGAATTCAAGTTCAAGTATTAACAGAAATAATGATGATTTTCTGAAATTCTGAGTCACGTGACTAACCACCGTGAATTTGGTGTTTACACTCCAACATCCACAGTCAATGTTAACTAAACTTTGTCGAGACATTTAATGACGATGGTTAATCACCTGACTTAGAATTTTAGAAATTTTTGAATATTTATTTGTCAATAATTGACCAATTTGAATTCGGTTAGAAGCAGAGAAGTTGGGAAAATGTCAGGAATAAGCTGTACGTGGTTGATTTTTGAAAATCAACTGATGTAAAAGTTATTGAAGATAAACCAAAATTTTGGGTTATCTTCAATAACTTTTTATCAGATGATTTTTCAAAAATCCAACACGTTCATCTAATGCGTGACGTCTGTCCACATTCGCTGCTTCAACCCGAATTCAAATCGGTCCCGTATTAACAAAAGTATTGAATATTTTCTGAAATTGTTGCATCATGTTTGATAATGGCAATAAATGTTCGGATGAAATAGATTATGAGCCTGAGTTACGTGCCCTTGAATGTCAAATAATTCTTTTTTCCGGTAAAATAAATCAATGAAATTAAAACCCTAATCAATAAGACAAAACACTAGCATAATTAAAGAAATCATAAAAACAATACGCTGCTTTTCAACGAAATCATTGTAACTGCAGCTTGTTTAAAGCTACAGTTACGAGGTTTTCGATGAAAAGCGACGATAAAATGGATGTGGATAAAGGATGAATTTTTGTGAGCAGTATAGAAAAGAAAAATATCCATGCAACTTGGGAAAATGCTGATTATCAGCACTGTTTTGTCTTAATGTTTTTACACACAAAAGAGAACAAGAATGAGTCATTGTTTGAAAAATGGCCAAATTTTTCAGAGGCAGGTGCGACCAGTTTGAACGTTAGAACGTCCGAGGGATATTGGTGCTATGGGGGTGATCGTGGAAGTCTGGTCAAAATGTTATGTCCTGGAACTTGTTTTATAGAGTTTAAAGTTTTCAGTAAGTAAGTCGTAAGCATTTGCATTTCCATTAGAGCTGGATCTGTCTAAATATTGTTGTTTGTGATGATGGTTAAACAATGACCAAAGACATATCGCTGCATTTCACCCCAAACCGTTAGGCCTTCTAGGTGGAAGGTCACTCTGATGAGTTCCTATATAAATCTATGTACAATGCCCCTTTTCAACACATTTTAAACCTTTTCCAAAATCAAAATGGACAAAACTATGCCAAAAATGGCACAGATCCATTCTTGCCCTGCAAAATTTTCAGCAAATGGACCCACCTCATGTGATTCATTTTTTTCACAATTTTCACTCAAACATACATACCGTGAATTTTTCCGCGCCAAAATAGAGACACCGGAAATGGGGGTCACGTGTATCCCTGCACCCAAACACACCAAATAGTCCTGAAAAAAAATGGATTCTGGCTCAGAAATGAGAAAACATATCACTCAAAAGCATCCAATGAAAACCTTAGTTCAAAATTATCCATGCAGAGAGCAATGCATCATCAGAAAAGGGGCCAATTTTTTTAAAGAATTATTTTAGCACCCCATGGCCCGGAAGGACTTCTCCGAGTGACCTTACTCCTAAAGTGAGCCAGTTGTTATTGTCAGAGCTATTATGTTATTGTCAGAGAGTCGAATTTTGATTTTGCTCATTATTTCCTAGGTAGGCCTACTGTGATTTTGGAAGGTTTCTGTTATAAATACAGTAGAGAGTATACCTCACGATAAATGACCTGGCAGAGCAGCCCATGCAAATCGAATGGAATGCTCTGCCATGTCAATTCTCGTCCGCTAAACAGCTCTCGATTGGCATTATTGGACGTTTAGGCATGCTTCGCCATGTTTTTCAGCTCCAGACGTGTTCGGCTGCTATGCGGGACATCAACCAAGCGGCTGGTTCATTGTGCCATATTCCCTTAACGCACTTTATCGATGCAATGAAGATTTCTGCAACAACGAGGGTGTGAAGCCGCCGAAACCTGGTGCCATTTTCCTTTAACACACTTTATCACATCTTCGCAAGCCAAGGGTGACATCTACGTCGTAACGTCGTTTCTGTATTCACCCTTGGCGTTTTTAGTCCGATTTTCTTGGTGCCCTGGAAAGCGTTTTCATTGGTTCCAGCGAGGTTTCGCTGGAACCAATCAGATTGTAGACTGATACATAATTGTTATGAGTATAACCAATTCATGGCAACGGGCGAGAAAAAGCATTGCATTTGCAACTCAAAAACACGAAGATGGGCGATTTTTCCTAAGAATTTCACTGCAATAGACAGGAATTCCCTATCTTTAATCGACGAATTATTATACTTTCGACAACTCGACCAAAGAAGCAGCTAACTTTTACCTTATCCGCATGACGCGAAAGACAACGCGCGTTATTGACGTCATCAATAATGGACAAAATAACGTAAACAACCAGTAGGACATCCGCTAGGCGGCGCTTCGCGATTTCAAGAAAATCGGACTAAATTCGCCAAGGGTGAATACAAACATAGGTGGGTTCAACCTTGGCTGGCGAAGCTGACTTTATCAATGCAACGAAGATTTGTGCAATCACGAGGGTGTAAAGCCGGTGTAACGTAGTAAAGTGACCCCCATAGAATATTGACCCCCGGTCACTATTTCATGTAGAAAAACTGGAGCATTCCCCCTTAAAAACAGAATAATGCAACCAGGGTACAACCGTTGTTTTAAGCTTGTTATTTACGTTAGTGACATTTTCCGCATACTAGAAGAAATAGGAAATTAACCAGTATAGTAGGAAGTAGGATTGAACTTGAGAAGGAAATAGCGGCAATAAATTACTCTTTCATATCTTTTCCGAATTGTCAATCGAGAAAAGTTTCCTAAGCAGTAAGTTACGTTATGTAAGCTACGTTAGTGAAAAACTCGAAATTCGCTGTTTTGAGCCGGATAGAGAGATTAATTGGTTGTTAAACTGTAGGATATACATACAGAGTCTGAGAAAAATCACTTTCTTTGTTTCATTGTCCAACATATCAGTCTCGTGGAGTGTCATTAGAAGTCTGTGACGGGTGGCAGAATTCGAGGTAAGTTACATGTTTTTAAAGTATTTCCACAATTTCTTGAAGGTTTTATAAATTTTCATACTATGAAGGATATATTGATACAAAAACTGTATTAGATGTTTTCCAAATTGCGACAGCAGACCTGATTAAAGCACACTTATTAACACTAACTTTGAATTCGTGTTTAGAATTCTTGACTTACCTTCTAATATTTATAGTCAATTATTACAGAAACCTACATGTAATCTTTAAAGAAATGTGGATTGTTTTCAAATTTAAAAGCACAATAATTGTCTGGCATGTTTTAATTGTAAATTCACTCAAAAGATTGAATTGACCTGTTGTGCAAAAAAGCGATAACGTAGCTTTCAAAAATGGATATATATCTACTCTAAAGCTCTACCAGTATATCTTTAAGATATCATAGCACGCTAACCTATGTTATCATGGGCTTAAGATGCCGAATTTCTAAATCTACTCGCTTAGATATTGATTTTCTACGTGGAATCAAAGTAATTAAACTCTATATCTTGACGTAGATTACCAAAGTAGATAACGTAGATTACAAATAAAATTTTACGTTTTAAAGGTGTCAAATTGCACAGGTAACATTAATTATTACTGATTTTTTACTGTTTTGATGCCTTTGAACGAAACGGTTTGAGAAAATACTAAAAGAAAAGACAAAAAATGCTGCTATTC
This sequence comes from Fragum sueziense, assembly GCA_963680895.1. NCBI lineage: Eukaryota > Metazoa > Mollusca > Bivalvia > Cardiida > Cardiidae > Fragum > Fragum sueziense. Next base: position 26,510,277 of record OY804609.1, on the reverse strand, counting down.
AGTTTTTTCTCTCTTTGAATAATTATTTTCTAAGCTTTATTTCACATTAATTCATTCAATATCAACACCCACTTTGGCATCAACAGAATCGTTTGAATTGCAAGGCTGAGTGTTTGCTGTTTGAGAAATTGTCCCTGTTGACCAGCTGTTGGTTAAGCTTGATGACATTGTGCGCAGAATCATTCCACCACGTGCCAAGTGTCGAGGCTGTCACAGATACACTATTCTTGTAGAGTGCATTGAAAAAATAAATTTAGACACTTAAATGTTCTGCCTCAATGTGTACATTGATTGATATGGATGCGTTTCTTTCTTTCATTCATTTTTGTGATAGCTTGAAAACAATATTCATTACAAAAATAAAGATCCGCGCAAATTTGACTTTTGTATCTCAGAGCTTTTATAATTATTATATTCATGAAAATAATATTAAATCATATAACATACGCATTCTGAATATGGATAATAAAGGGATATTTTAGACTGGTCTAAATTTAAACCCAAATTTGAAGGTGAAACAAATGTAACTCAAACCAGACAGTGTGTTATTCATAACATAGACCTTTTTCAGGAAAAGGAGAAAATGCCGACTATTGGCATGTTCTTTTCCGTTATCTATTTCTTGCTTTCCAATCTAGAGGGTGATCAGAACCAGGACTTTGGAGGAAAGGGGTATTATTCTTTGTGTATGATACCCTTTCTTTTCGCTTGTGCACATCTAAGATTGTTTCGAAAATTTACAAGGAACTTATTCAAAAATCATTATTTATATATCTATTAAATAAAAGGTTTTTGATATTCAGAAAAGCATCGTGAAAGTAAAAACAATAGCGTGGAGAATTTCAGTCTATAATTTCAAAGTTGTTACTGTTCTTGTTACTGTCTACGGTAGATATAGTTTCCCTTAGACAATTTTACATTCATACAAGTCTGAAAACTTCTTCCAAGATATTTTAGCATATTTATAGTCTTTTACTTGGCACCCTACGGTTTGTTAAGCTCAAATAAGTCATTTATAATTTGGTGTAATCTACTCTATGTCGTGATTTAATTTACTTTATGAGGAGGACAGGTAATTTTGAAAGTAAAATTTCGATAACATGCACAAAGAATAGATACTTTTCATATTTGTTTAAATAGTAAATTACGTTTATTACAGGATTACAGTTGTAGATCTACAACTTTAAAAATTTTTATCTACTTTTATTTTTAGTTTTTAAAGAATGTGTATTTTCACCGTCGACAGATCTATCAAAATGACTATTAAAAGACTGAGAATGGGAATTCAGAATAACAAATAACAAACCCTTTCAGTTATAATATCAAGTAATAATATAAAATCATTTCTTACAGTAGAATATAAAATAATCCGTAAAACATTGTCAATTATTTACTCATAACGCAGATTACACTTCATTTATACCAGAGTTAAGAGAAGCATTGCAAAAAAAAAAAAACAACTGTATTTGAGTTCTGATATTTCACATTATTGTTCATAAATGTTTGTTCTACGGAATTAAAAAGAAAAACAATGGTTTTGAAGAAGTTCATTTTTGCTCAATTTGCAAATTGGAATCGACGTCCTATTCTGAGAACGAGTGTCTAACTCACGACCCCTTGATTGGCAGACCCCGACGTTACCGACTAAGCTAACCGGTCTTGGAGCATCTGTATTGGTTCTTAACCCTTTCCCAAACGACAGAATTTTAGGGTGATCCACTTCAAAAACTGTAAAAATGACAAAATGGATGTTATTAAAGACAGGATTTGTGTAAAATATGGCACAGAAAATATTAAGAAAAAAGGAGAAACTGCTGGTTATCAGCAGTTTCTACTTTTGTCTCAATGTTTTCCCAAGCCAATTCTATATGGGACGTCAAAACCAGGTCTTGTTTGGGAAAGGGTTAATCGTATGTACAGTAGGCCTACAGTATGTTCATGAATTACGAACTACTACCGATGTATATTTGTGTGGAAAGGACAAATGGTTTTAAAGGGTTTCTCGCCGAAAACTACTAGTCCCTCAGCTTTGTGAGTTCGAAGCCTACCAGAGTTATGTATATGTGTCTGCCATTCGCATTTTCCTACTTGGCGGTTGCATATAAGAGTAATAATGTTAACATTAAGTCGCTTTTGATAGCGACATGGTTATCAAGGCTTCTCAATCTTATTAAAATCCTGTGTTGACTTGACAGTAAATCTGACAGGCACCAGTTAGGGGTTATCCTCTGTGACCTTTTTTCTGGCCAATCAAATAAATTTTATGTGTCAAAAATTGGCGAAGCGATTTAATCCGAAAACTAGGTCACGATGATGTCACATTTCAGTGTAGAACCATGTGTTTAAATTCTATCTAGATTAAAAGAAATATGAGAAAAAAACTTCTATAAAAATGCCCCCTTTCCCATAGCACAGTATAAAATTGAGAAGCAGTGAGAAAAGGTTCTTGATAGAATTCCATTAAGTTCATATTGAAGATTCGTCCAATTTGGTGCAAAATTGTGGAGATTTTGCTTCGGACAGGCTTAAAGATCTAGACACAATGTTATCATACATTTAGTCCCCTTTTCACATGACAGGATTTTTGTACACGAATTATTAATTGAATTAGCTACAGAACATCTCATTCATCACTGAAGAACAAAATTCATGTTATGGTCATTGAATGAAGAGAAATTAGAGAAACACTAATTTCTACATTAAGGCGCCTTTTTCTGTGATGCAGCCTCAAATTGGGGAAAAACGAGAACACAGACTCAAAAAAGTAATTTAGGGATTACACATTTGAAGTTTCATTGAATTTGGCCTAAAGGTTGCTGAGATCTGACTATAGACGTACGGACGGAAGGACGGACGAACGGAAGGATAACATGGCGACTAAATGTTCCCTGATACATTTTTCGTGGAGAATAATAAACAAGGATGTGATTTGATATACATGTAGTATATTTTAAATTAGCAATAAGCTAGGTAGGGGCAGTATTTTATAGATAAATCAGGGGGGTCGTTATTTTACATGGGGGTCAGTATTTTATAGAAAGGGTCAGTATTCTTTATAAAATAGTGACCGGGGGTCAGTATTCTATGGGGGTCACTTTACTACGTTACACCGGCAGCCCCTTTATGCGAAATATAGCGGCGAAATTTTAAATACACTGCAATTTCATTGGTCCAAAATGTACACTAAGCTTCAGCATACACATCCACAGGTATTAAATACAATTTGCGATGATTGTCTATATATGCTATTGTATACTAATTCTCTTTTATTTATGAAATAATAACAAGTTTAGCGGTCTTTATTGCGCAAATAAAAACAGAAGTGCGACGGACTATATGTGTAGGTAAAAACCGAGGCGCAAAGCGCCGTGGTATTTGCCTTAACATGTAGTCCAGAGCACAGAGGTTTTTATTGTGCAATAAAGACCGCTAAACTTGTTATTATCTCCATTATAGCAATCTATATAAATAACAAAACGCACATTCGAAATGTGTTATTTTGTGGAAATTCTGCCACGAACTAGTTTTCGGCGTAGGAAACGCATTGACGGTTAAGTGACGTCATCGATACCTTAACATCACGTGACGTTTTGGCGCATGTACACGAAGCATAATTACATAGCGTCTTTATTGGTCAAATAAAACCCGATGCATTTCTTCTTTCGCTGTATATGGGTTTGAGTTCATTGGGGTTTTACGCCGTTTTCAACTACCACGGTCATATCGCGGCGGCTGGAGCACCTACCCATGGATTCCTGTTGTTTCTCAAACCAGTACTACCACAACACCCTTACCGAGCCTCCAGCTGCTCGCCCACTTAGGTTTATGAAATAATAACAAGTTTAGCGGTCTTTATTGCGCAAATAAAACCTAATGTGCGACGGACTACATGTGTAGGTAAAAACCGAGGCGCAAAGCGCCGAGGTATTTGCCATAACATGTAGTCCAGAGCACAGAGGGTTTTATTATAGGGTTAATTCACGTTTTTGAGGTCGTTAACATTCTCAGAGGCCCAAAAAATGCGTTATCGCCTGAGACCGGAGGGCCTCTGAGAATGTTAACGACCGAAAAAACTAGACTATCCACTAGACGGGCCGTTAGCTTTTCATCGTGTAGCTATGTAGTCAAGTTTCATCGCATTTTTACTGACAATAATCTTCATTTGGGTTGGCAAAATAGTTACAATATTCGACTTAGTTTTCTTTTGGAAACATACTCTGGTTATTCTAACGTTCATTTCAGTGCGAGTAGTGAATTAAAAGGTCGGAATTTCCGAGGTAGATCTCTGGACCGTTTGGTTTGTTTCAGACATTCGTTCATTTCAATAAAAAAAAAAAGTTGTAAAGGAAAAATTGCAGTAACTAAAAGAAGAACAAGAAACACATAGGCTTACCACCACATTTGACCTAGACAACAACCACTCAATTCTAATTTCTATCCTTCAATGTCCACGAAATCCACTTTTAGTTTAAAATCTGTCAGCTGCCCGTTTGTTTACTTTTTGATTCCAAGAATTAAACCTACGTCACTATAATTACGTCATCAGATATGGTTACACTGGGAGACCTAGTTTGGGGTGTAAACTGGAAATGGGGTCTTATAAGAATTTACATCGCGGAAAAGGGAAATGACAAAATTTCGGCTTTATTTTTAATAATTATTTTCTGAAGCACTCACAACAAATCCCCGATCGAGGATATTTGAGTGCAAAACCGGTCCAATATCGCAAGTGAATCTGCCGATTAATGCACGATTTCTCTGGATATCCACCCGGTTCTGTCCGTTATACAATGCCAATAACAGACTGAAAACACACATTTTAGGCAATAATGCGCAATAAAGACCGCTAAACTTGTTATTATCATCATTATAACACTCAAAATAACAAAACGCACATTCGAAATGTGTTATTTTGTGGAAATTCTGCCATGAACTAGTTTTCGGCGTAAGAAACGCATTGACGGTCAAGTGACGTCTATGATGACGTCACTTGACGTTACCTTGACGCTACGTGACGTTTTGGCGCATACACAAAGCATAATTACATAGAGTCATTATTGGTCAAATAAAACCCGATGCAGTTCTTCTTTCGCTATCTATGGAATTTACGGAAACGTGTTATAATATAGGGTTAATTCACGTTTTTGAGGTCGTTAACATTCTCAGAGGCCCAAAAAATGCGTTATCGCCTGAGACCGAAGGTCGAGGGCGATAACCCATTTTGTGGGCCTCTGAGAATGTTAACGACTGAAAAAACGTGAATTGACGCTATTATTGCATGAAAAATGAATAATTTGCAAAGAAATATAAAAAATAAGATGAATAACTTAAGAACTTTGTGAAAATTTAGCCACATTTACACTGACAGATACTAGAGTTTTCCGTCATTCGACTCGACATATATCGAGTAAGCGGGATATCCACTATACGGGCCGTTAGATTTTCATCGTGTAGCTATGTAGTCAAGTTTCATCGCATTTTTACTGACATATAATCTTCATAATCTTAACAACATTCGACTTAGTTTTCTTTTTTAAACATACTCTGGATATTCTAACGTTCATTTCAGTGCGAGTAATAAATTAAAAGGTCGGAATTTCCGAGGTAGATCTCTGGACCGTCTGGTTCGTTTCAGACATTCGTTCATTTCAATAAAAACAAAGTTGTAAAGGAAAAATTGCAGTAACTAAAAGAAAGAACAAGAAACACATAGGCTTACCACCACATTTGACCTAGACCACAACCACTCAATTCTAATATCTATCCTTCCATGTCTACGAAATCCACTTTTAGTTTAAAATCTGTCAGCTGCCCGTTTGTTTACTTTTTGATTCCAAGAATTAAGCCTACGTCACTAGCCTATATTACGTCATCAGATATGGTTACACTGGGAGACCTAGTTTGAATGTAAACTGGAAATGGAGTCTTACAAGAATTTACATCGCGGAAAAGGTAAATGACAAAATTTCGGCTTTATTTTCAATTTTCTGAAGCACTCACAACAAATCCCCGATCGAGGATATTTGAGTGCAAAACCGGTCCAAAATTGCACGTGAATCTGCCGATTAATGCACGATTTCTCTGGATATCCGCCCGTTTTCTGCCCGTTATACAATGCCAATAACAGACTGAAAACACACATTTTAGGCAATAATAACGATTTCAAACCCATTGGTGGGTGACAATTTTGTCAGAAAGGGTATTAGCCGCGGCCGGGTATCGAACCCGGGACCTCTCGAATGAGGGTCAAATGCGCTACCAACTGCGCTAAGGCCGCGGCCCTCACTGTACATGGATTTTACGGAAACGTGTTATAATAGTACATAATAGCACACACAGACAATCAATGTAAATTGTATCAAATATCTATCGAGGTGGTTAACCCACGTGACTTTTTGGAAGCGTTCACACCAAAAAATCGTCCGCTTCAAGGTAGGTCCTATGTTTTGTTTAATTTCTCAGCTGATAGGGTAAGGAGGGGCAAAACGCCCCCCTTAAGGAAAGAGCGCTGTTGCACAAAACAGACAAAGTATTATGTAAATGTTTCAACGTGAAATTAAACTTTGCCCTTTGTCCCAAATGTCTATACACAAAACAGCTTTTTCATTTGATATAAGAAATGACTGTCGTTAAAACAAATTTTCTCGAAATTTGGCCTTTTTGCCCCACCCTCGGGGCAAAACGCCTTTGGGGGTGGGCATGAAGCCCACCACTGGGCTTTATGCCCCATATGAAAAATAGAAAAAATATTTTGAAAATATCTGGGGGAAAATAGGAATATAATTAGTTTGTAATTAATATACAAGGAAAAATATATTTTGGATGGGTTTTATCATATTTTCAACATTTTTTATTAAGCGTAAAGGCTAGATTTGGGCATAATTTACTTGTCTATAAAAGTGGTTACGTGTTACTGTCCTTTGTCTGCAGCATCTTCGTATCAATCAAATTAAAACATACTGATGTTATGTTCTTTATAAGGCCCCTTTAAAGTATACTGACGTCAAATAGAAACGCCTCAGCCCTAATAAATGTCCGATTATTCAGTAAATCTGATTTGAAATTACAAATACTGATTTCCATCTGTAAATTTGATTATCTGTTGTTGAAAAATGATGATAATTATCAAATTGTTACAGTTTACAAAAAATGGCACATTTTAACAGAGCGGTATCAGAATTTCCATTTGAAAAGCAGTAGCGCGTAGTTCAAACTTTACTTGCGACGACAAAAGATACCGTAAAACGTCTTATTTGGTGACCACAGTTAGTGAATACTAAACCCGACGTCGATTTCAACGCCTCAAGCCTGAAACGCGTATGACGTTAACGTAAGACAGTTTCTTGCATAACAGGCGTTACATAAGGTCTATCTGACTTTGGCCGATTAGCAAATGTTTCTGTAACTCTTACTCGTCGACCAAGACGCCTCATCGTGCAGTGCAAGACGTCAAAACGTTAGGCGGCTTGTTCTTGATTTTTCCCGTATTCGAAAATGGCTAATCTACGAGCTCTATTTTCCAAGCAGTGTGTCTATTTCAAACGTTACTTGCAAAAACAACAGTTGCCAGAAAACACTTATTTGGCCACCACATTTACAGACTATTCGACAGAACGTCGATCAAAACGTCAAAAACCTGAAACGTACATGACGTTAACGTAGAGAATTACCTTGTTTTACAGGCGTTACGTGAGGTCTAGTTGAGCGTGGCCGATCAATAAACGTTCGCAGAATTCGAACGCGTCGATCAAGACACCGAATCGAGAAACACAATATGTTAAACTGTCTAGCGACTTGTTTGTGCATTCGTCGCATTCGAAAATGGCTAAATTACGAGCTCCTTTTTTAGAATTTTGTTTTGGAATCCTTCAATTAGGATGTTTCATAAGAAAATCTTTAAATTCGTGGTTGCCTATCCACTTACAGATGTTACTGTGTAAAATGTGACAAATTTCGTCACGTGATGCACATACACGAAGCGCACGTAGAAAACCTGACCAGACACCGGAAATGGACATGTTAATGGATAGAAACGCATATTTTTTCATTTGCCGTAATTGTCGTTCAAAATGATGATATACAGTATACATTTCAACAAAATTGTAATAGGCATAAGGAAAATAACGACAGATTTCATTGGAGCGTTTTTATTTGACGTCAGTATAGATTATATGGTCTTATTGTCTCGTTTTAACACAAAATGGACGTTTCATGGGCGTTTTGCCTCACATGGATCCATCGGGTGACATAAAAGTTTGATATAATCGCGAAAAGTCGGTCGTTTTTGCCAGTTTTTCTTTTGTAGACAACGAAATGTAAATGGATTTCGTCATATGTACCAACCTTAGTCATTCTTTGAGTTTAAAGGAAAATTTTAGTACTTCTGAATACCTACTTATCCATACAAGGGGCAAAACGCCCACTATTTAGCCCTTGGAAGGGGCAATACGCCCAGTCTGGGCGTTTTGCCCCAAAGCAGCATAGGCGTTTTGCCCCAAAGGGGGTGGGTGATTTGATTTGGCCAGAGAAAAAAATGTGTTGATATTTTTTTCTTTTTATCTTTTTGTGTAGGCGACCAATTGGACATATAAATATAAAATGCATTTTGGTTGATTGAATACTCGGACTGAAATAAGATACACAAGAAAACCCATTACCCAAATATTAGATCAAACATATGCAAAATAAACAACTATTCGTATACTGATAATTGAATGACGTTTAGATGTAAAAATTTCATGGGCATCTTTCTAAAAGAATACTTCAAGTGTAAAATCAAGACAAATATCAATTGACATAATGAGTGACGAAATAACAGGGGTGGGCGTTTGACCCCACCTGGGCGTTTTGCCCCTCCTTACCCTACGCTACGGATTTTAACTCACTCTGCTCCAAATCCTATGGTTTCTTCAAACATTCAAGCGAAAGTTTTTTTCAGTGAATGTGAACGCTTCCCACTTTCGTTTTGAACTTAAAAATATTTTGGCTCGAATGTTTGAAGAAACCACTGGATTTGGAGCAGAGTGAGTTAGAGTCGGGAAAAGCCCTCTCAAAGTCGCGTTCCGTGCACTTTATCTCGTCAAAATCCGTAGCGTATAAGCTGAGAAATTAAACAAAATATACATTGAAGCGGACGATTTTCGGTGTGAACACTTCCCAAACGTCAGGTGGGTTACCCACCGTGTCTATGTTCAAAGTCAATGCTAACCAAATTTTGTCAAAACATTTAATTATGGCAATACATGTTCGGATGAATAGCAATGAATTTTTTTGCTAAAAATAGACTGGGTGTGGCCGTAACGTTTTGATAAACCATTGGTGTTATTAAAAAATCACGTAACCGTGGCTTCGATAAAGCCGTAGTTACGAGATTTTATAACAACACAGACGGTTTGTCAATACATATCGGTAAACCCGGTCTGTTTTTAGAACAAGTTCATTGTCATTAGAAAAAATTTCTATAAACTCACATTTAAACGCAAAATATTTATACCTTGTTGTAGAGAAAATTGTTTTAGTTCACCACCAGTGATAAGGGCACTGGTGGTGAACTCGGCCAAAGCGTGGGACGTCTTTTCGCGATCATAGTATTCCGTCGGTGTTGTTATAAAAATCGAGATTTTATAACAACACCGACAGTTTGTCAATACATATCGGTAAACCGGTAAACCCGATGTATTTTTAGAACAAATTCATTGTTATTAGAAAAACTATCAAATAAGACCTTTAAACTCATATTAAAACGCAAAATGTATGTACCTTGTTGTAGCGAAAAACTTCCCTCGCTTTGGCCGAGTTCACCACCAGTGAGTATAGAAAAGAAAATATTCATGCTACTTTGGTAAACGCTGCTGATAACATTTGGGAAAATGCTGATAAATCAGAAGGTCTAGATTTTTATTTTGCCTGAATTTTTTCACCATCAGGAGCATAAGAATGAGTAATTGTTTGAAAAATGGCCATATTTTTCAGAGGCAGGTACGACCAGTTTGAACGTTAGAAAGTCCGAGGGATATTGGTGCTATGGGGGTGATCGTGGAAGACTGGTCAGAATGTTATGTCCTGGAACTTGTTTTATAGAGTTTAAAGTTGGCGGTAAGTAGGCCTATAGCTCACGATAAATGACCTGGCATAGCATCCCTGGCTGTTAGCTAGGTCAGAATGTTATGTCCTGGAACTTGTTTTATAGAGTTTAAAGTTGGTGGTAAGTATAGCCCACGATAAATGACCTGGCATAGCATCCCTGGCTATTAGCTAGGTCAGAATGTTATGTCCTGGAACTTGTTTTATAGAGTTTAAAGTTGGCGGTAAGTATGGCTCACGATAAATGACCTGGCATAACATCCCTGGCTATTAGCTAGGTCAGAATGTTATATCCTGGAACTTGTTTTATAGAGTTTAAAGTTGGCGGTAAGTAGGCCTATAGCCCACGATAAATGACCTGGCATAGCATCCCTGGCTATTAGCTAGGTCAGAATGTTATGTCCCGGAACTTGTTTTATAGAGTTTAAAGTTGGCGGTAAGTAGGCCTATAGCTCACGATAAATGACCTGGCATAGCATCCCTGGCTATTAGCTAGGTCAGAATGTTATGTCCTGGAACTTGTTTTATAGAGTTTAAAGTTGGCGGTAAGTATAGCTCACGATAAATGACCTGGCATAACATCCCTGGCTATTAGCTAGGTCAGAATGTTATGTCCTGGAACTTGTTTTATAGAGTTTAAAGTTGGCGGTAAGTATAGCCCACGATAAATGACCTGGCATAGCATCCCTGGCTATTAGCTAGGTCAGAATGTTATGTCCTGGAACTTGTTTTATAGAGTTTAAAGTTGGTGGTAAGTATAGCTCGCGATAAATGACCTGGCATAGCATCCCTGGCTATTAGCTAGGTCAGAATGTTATGTCCTGGAACTTGTTTTATAGAGTTTAAAGTTGGTGGTAAGTATAGCCCACGATAAATGACCTGGCATAGCATCCCTGGCTATTAGCTAGGTCAGAATGTTATGTCCTGGAACTTGTTTTATAGAGTTTAAAATTGGTGGTAAGTATAGCCCACGATAAATGACCTGGCATAGCATCCCTGGCTATTAGCTAGGTCAGAATGTTATGTCCTGGAACTTGTTTTATAGAGTTTAAAGTTGGCGGTAAGTAGGCCTATAGCTCACGATAAATGACCTGGCATAGCATCCCTGGCTATTAGCTAGGTCAGAATGTTATGTCCTGGAACTTGTTTTATAGAGTTTAAAATTGGCGGTAAGTATGGCTCACGATAAATGACCTGGCATAGCATCCCTGGCTATTAGCTAGGTCAGAATGTTATGTCCTGGAACTTGTTTTATAGAGTTTAAAGTTGGTGGTAAGTATAGCCCACGATAAATGACCTGGCATAGCATCCCTGGCTATTAGCTAGGTCAGAATGTTATGTCCTGGAACTTGTTTTATAGAGTTTAAAGTTGGCGGTAAGTATAGTTCACGATAAATGACCTGGCATAGCATCCCTGGCTATTAGCTAGGTCAGAATGTTATGTCCTGGAACTTGTTTTATAGAGTTTAAAGTTGGCGGTAAGTATGGCTCACGATAAATGACCTGGCATAGCATCCCTGGCTATTAGCTAGGTCAGAATGTTATGTCCTGGAACTTGTTTTATAGAGTTTAAAGTTGGTGGTAAGTATAGCTCGCGATAAATGACCTGGCATAGCATCCCTGGCTATTAGCTAGGTCAGAATGTTATGTCCTGGAACTTGTTTTATAGAGTTTAAAGTTGGTGGTAAGTATGGCTCACGATAAATGACCTGGCATAGCATCCCTGGCTATTAGCTAGGGATGATCTGTAAGGTTATTAATTATCTTAGGCTAACACCCCCCGGTCCCACTGGCGCCGATTTGATCCCGATTTCGAAAATTTCAAAATCGGCACGAAATCGGGTTACTTCGGGAGACTCGTAGTACATCCTGAATCAAATCGGCACTAAATCGGGATCAAAAATAAATCGGGCAAAATTTCAACATGCGCAAATTTTTCTCCCGATTTTTAAAATCGCGGTAAAATCGATGCACCTCGTACTAAGTCGTAGTTGTTCGGGTTAGTTAATCGGGGTTATTCGGCAACAGATTTTGCCTATTTAGCTTTACTGATTTCGGCGATGAACAACGAATAACGGCGATGCACTACGAATACTCGCATTGCTAGTCGATGGACTACGGCGGCGGAACAAACTGGTGTTATAAGAAAATACGCCCTATCTATGGATGGACCGAAAACGTCGGCTCGAATTCGTAGTGAATCGGTGAAAACGTACTCTCCCGAGGAACTACGAATATTTTGGAAATCGGGCTCAGTGGGACCGGAGGGGGGAATCGTATGCAGTGCATTTCTATTTAAGCTAGATCGGCCTAAATATTGTTGTTTGTGATAATGGTTAAACAATGACCAAAGACATATCGCTGCATTTCACCCCAAACCGTTAGGCGTAAAGTGAGCCAGTTGTTATTGTCAGAGCCGCATGTTAGTCGAATTCTGATTTCGCTCATTATTTCTTATGTATCGTGATTTTGGAAAGTTTCTGTTATAAATACAGTAGACAGTACAGCTCTCTATTAGCATAATTGACGTTTACTCGATGGTTAATCACGTGACTTAGAATTTCAGAAAATCGTCAATATAGTTTTGTCAATACTCAATTCGGTTTAAAGCAGAGAATTTGGGAAATTTTCAGAAATAAGCTTTACGTGGTAGATTTTTGAAAGAAAGTTATTTAAGATAAGCCAAAATTTTGGTCTATCTTCAATAACTTTTTTATCAGCTGACTTTTGATTAATCCACCACGTCCATTTATTGTGTGACGTCTGTCCACCTTATCTGGTCCAAACCGAATTCAAATCGGTCCAGTATTAACAAAATTGTTGGAGATTTTCTGAAATTGTTGTATCATGTGATTATCCACCATGGTTTAGGCTTGTTTCGCTATGTTTTTTCAGATCCAGACGAATTCGGCTGCTATGTGGGACATCAACCGAGCGGCTGGTTCCCGGTGCCATATTCCATTAATACCCGTTATCAATGCAATGAAGATTTCTGCAACAACAAGGACGTGGAGCTTGAACCTGGTGCCATTTTCCTTTAACGCACTTTATCGATGCAATGAAGATTTCTGCAACAACAAGGACGTGAAGCTTGAACCTTGACTGGCACAAATTGGATCACCAAGGACAACTCTATCGAATCATACCTTGGATGCATCATGTAGAACTACTTTCAGACTATGAATAGAATAGAATAGAGCAACAATTCAAAACGTTCGTCTGTGACTAATGTCAACAATGACGCGACAATGATACTGAAATACATTGTTTGCAGTTCCAGAGTCCTCTCTTTTTAGAATGATTAAAACCTGCAAGTCCCGCATGTTGTGCATTTGGTTGACCTCGAAAACTACTTTATGAAGCGTAGCTACTTCCGGCTAAGAAATCCGATTTTTTCAAGATTTCTTCATACACACACATCCGAGTCGATGATTCGATCTTTGGTCGACATTATCCGAGGATATCCGAACGGACTGGCACTAGACGAATATCTAATAGGGAATGATTTTGTCCACTTAACCGTGACGTAATTTAGGACAAACAATAGTACGAGTATTTCGTTGGTGTTGTTATAAAATCTCGTAACTACGGCTTTCAAGATTCAAGCAGTATAAACGATTCTAAATCTTTTAGGCCTACTAATGGGGGGCCATACCGATAATCAGTCATAGGGGAATCGGGTAGATAAAGGTGACTACCCAAGTGTGTTAGTTGTTTCTAATGACGATGAATTTGGTTCTGAAAATAGACTTTGTTTACAGTTATGTTTTTATAAATCGCCGATGTTGTTATAAAATCTCGTTACTACGGCTTGAATCAGGCCGTAGTTACAAGATTTTATAACGGCACCTACGGAAAGACTAGTGTTTGTCCGAAATTACGTCAGAATTAACTAGATAAAATTGTTCCCTAATCCCTTTTGCACGAAAAGAATCAACCGGTTTTTATACTGCGGGGAATCACGTGACATAATTATTGAAGACAATCGTCGATAATTTTGTTTGATATTTAATTAAATTGAATTCGGTTTAAAGTGACATTTCACATTTATTTCATTTTTTTAAAGTACATTTGTATGTCTTGATGCAAAGATTGTCTATTCTGATGCGTAGAAATGCTATCAATTTTTAGAAGTTTTTATTTATAAGCGAAACATACGCCTTCAAAGTTGAGACAAAAATGACCAATCTGAACTGTTGTCCACAACAATTTGTTTAATTTTAACACAAAATATATATTTCTCGTAAACGGTTCAATATTTTGGCTTGAATGTTTTAGATTTTTCATAAGAGAACATGCTCTTTCAGATAGAATAAAAGTAAAATTTATATAAAAATAATTGTGAAATGTCACTTTAATGCAGAAATAAATCATTAGACGGATGTAGTAGGTGTTTTATAATAATAATAATAATAATAATAATAATAATAATAATAATAATAATAATAATAATAATAATAATAATAATAATAATAATAATAATAATAATAATAATAATAATAATAATAATAATAATAATAATAATAATTACTTTATTTTATGAAGGTAAAACATTAAGATAATTACATAATAATTAACATTACAATGCAATTTTTTTTCCAATGTTGCCTTCAAACAAAATCTATTTGTTAAAATGAAATGGTATGTAGCCTAACCCTCTCCCAAATCGGCTGGTAAGAAAGTATTGACGGCCGACCAAAATTTTGGTTAGTCGTCAATAACTTTTTTTATCTACAACATATGATTTAAAAAGACCCACCACATTCCGCGGTGGATAATCACGTGATACAATATTTTCAGAAATTTTCAATAATTTTGTAGATATGCGACCGATTTGAATTCGGTTTGCAGCAGAAAATGTGGACAGACGTCACGCATTAGATGGACGTGGTTGATTTTTGAAAAATCAACTGATTAAAAAGTTATTGAAGATAAACCAAAATTTTGGTTTATCTTCAATGATTTTTTATCCGTTGATTTTTAAAAAAAAAACCAACACGTCCAGCTTATTCCTCGCCTTATCCCACTTTCTCCGCATCAAACCGAATTCAAATTGGTCAAGTATTAAAAAAGATATTGAAGATTGTCGAAAAATTTTTGCCACATGATTATACACCGTGACATCCGCAACGCAAATCCCTGACGTTTTCTAGCCTTTTCCGATTCAAAACGAATTCAAATGGGTCACAAATTACAAACAGCAAAATTTTAGGCTGATGGAATTTGACAGCTGATATAGAAGACAAAATTGAATTCATTAAGTAGGCTACATGAATTTTTTACATTTATATTAGCACAGAACAAATTGACGCAAAAGAAGAAAATTAATGCTGATTATCAGCATTTTCTTCTAGTGCCTCAACGTTTTTACAACCACTTTTTAACATGGGCTTCAAAACCAGGTCTTGTTTGGGGGAAGAGTTAAAAAGGTTTCGGATTATATCTAGATTTACATTATTGCAACTATTGATCTTGTCAAGAAAAAATTAAAACATTAAAGAATGGACGAAAAAGTTCACAGGGGCCTGTGTCGTTTAACGTTTTCCAAAACCACTGGTGGTGAACTCGGCCAAAACGTTGGACGTTTTTTCGTGATTATAGTATTCTGTCGGTGTTGTTATGAAATATCGTGACTACGGCTTCGATAAAGCCGTAGTTACGAGATTTTATAAAAGCACAGACGGGTTTTCAATACATATCGTTTACCCGGTCTATTTTTAGAACAAATTCATTGTTATTAGAAAAACTATCCAATCAGATCTTTGAACTCACATTTAAACGCAGAGTATCTGTACCTTGTTGTAGCGAAAAACGTCCCTCGCTTTGGCCGAGTTCACCACCAGTGACTGTGTCATCTAACGTTTTCTAAAACCACTAAATGACAATGAGTTTTGTGCTAAAATAGATTTGGTTACCGTTATATTTTGATAAACCGTAGGTGATATTACAAAATCTCGTAACTACGGCATTAATCAAACCGTAGTTACGAGATTTTATAACAACACCTACGAAATACTATTGCTTGTCCGAAATTACGTCACAGTTTACTTCATAAAGCCGTTTCCTCGGTCGGCCCCCACAGCTATATAACAGCACAACGATCCGTTCTGATGATCTACAAGTTAAAGCTAGGCTTCGGAAAACATCGATGAAAATGAAAATACATTTTTCACGATGTTTTCTACTCAGAATCACTGGTGGTGAACTCGGTCAAAGCGAGGGACGTGTTTCGCTACAACAAGGTACATATATTTTGCGTTTAAATGTAGCCTAAGTTCATAGATCTGATTGGATAGTTTTTCTAATAACAATGAATTTGTTCTAAAATAGACCGGCTTTACCGATATGTAGTGACAAATCGTCTGTGTTGTTATAAAATCTCGTAACTACGGCTTTATCGAAGCCGTAGTTACGATATTTTATAACAACACCGACGGAATACTATGATCGCGAAAAAACGTCCCACGCTTTAGTCGAGTTCACCACCAGTGAGAATGACAAAAAGGATTAAAACTCTGCCACTTGAAATTGTCCTTGAATTAAGACCAGTCTAAAAGTTTGTCTTCTGGTAGGCCTAATCACGGTGGATAATCACGTGATACAACAATTTCAGAAAATCTGCAATAATTTTGTTCATATGAAACAGATTTAAATTCGGTTTGAAGCAGAGAAGGTGGAAAGACGTTACGCATAAGATGGACATGGTGGACTTTTGATAAATCAGCTGACGAAAAAGTTATTGAAGATAAACCAACATTTTGGTTTATCTTCAATAACTTTTTTTATCGGCTGATTCTTTAAAAATCCGCCAAGTCCAGCTGATTCCTGTAATTTTCCCACATTTTCTGCTTCAAACCGAATGCAAATTGGTGAAGTATTGGGAACAATAATGACGATTTCCTAAAATTCTAAATCACGTGATTATCCACCGTGCTAATGGGTAAAACTGTTCTTTGAAAGTCGTTGCAGACTACAAAACGCCGTTGAAACAGAGAAGATTTGTGTACAATATAGCACAAGCACAAAAAAGCCAAATGAACAAGTGCCAGTTTTCCAAATGTTCCCATTTTTTTATAAGAGAAGTCAAAAAAGGGGTTGTATTCACCAACCAATCTAAGTCAAAGAACGCCTTTAAAATCACACAACAATCCATCCGATTGGCCGAGACATACGTCTCGTCCAATCAGATGGCGTGTAATGTAATATTGCTTTAGACTAGCAATATAGAAATATTGGTGATTGCAGCTCCTGAGCATGATCGGACAACACAAATGGACGGCTAAGAAGAAGCCCAAAAATTGATGACGTAACGACGTCAATGCACAAAATGACGTCGATACGCAAAACGACGTCGGTACGCAAATTATAGTACCCTAGATACGCGAGCATTTATCTTTTGAAATAGTTTTTGTCTTTTAGAATCACGTAAACAAACAAATCCAAACCTGTCATTTAAAGAATGGAACGCATCCTTATATTCGCATTAAAAAACGAAATTTAATCGTCAACAACTCGTTATTTAAGCAAATTGATTTGGGTCTACGTTAACGTCGTATTAACGTGTAACTAACGTAACGTCGGCAAAATCAGTTCCTTCCCAACGTTTCGACGCGGCGATCGAACTACCAAGCGGAAAGCTATTTTCCAAGCATTTTACGCGAAATATTGCAAATTACGCAAATTATTTATTGATTTATCAATAAACAACGTAGAAGATACGTCAACGATGTCACTTTGTGATCTTGTATCGTGCATAAAAATCCCCGAGAACTTTCCACCAATCATTAGTAAGTCAACTTAAAAGTTAACCCTTTCTCAAAAATAATCTTTAGACTATTGTAATTTGAAATCTGCGGTAGGCCTTAATTCGAGCCTTTTCTGACGAAAATTCGCTCTTCGATATTTATTTTGGATGTCGCTATTTGAGTCGTAGATTTAAATAGCGACATCCAATTATCAAAGAGCGAATTTTCATCAGAAAAGACTTGGATTGTGGTAGGCCTACAGACGTTGAAGAATTAGTTATTGTACAATATATAGTCTAGAGGCTAGATCTAGTAGATTCTAGTTCAGATAATTATTGAGACAAGAAGAAAATGATAGTTTCTTTTGTTGAGATCCAATAGTTTTCCACTCCCGTTTTTCTTTTTTTTTTTTTTCTTCTTTTTTTTCTTTTTTTTATAAGAGGAAACAAAACCAGAGCTTCTTTCAAGATGGGTTACACTCTAAAATATGCCATTTCATTTCATTTTCTTTTTAGTTTGGAATAAATATTAATTATTAACGATTATCAAATTTATGCGGCATGGATGAGAGTATTAGTGATCCTTTGATCCATTGCTCTGACGTATGCAATGACGCATTTACACATCAATGACCCTGACCTTGTGTCAACAACAACGACCTTCTTGTTCCTTCCCTTAAGGTTGTTTTTCTAGACGAATCAAGTTTACAGCTGCTTTCTTTACAAGCATAAGGACTCCCAATATCAGAGTGTAGGATGGTGATCTCAAAAATTGATGGTGTCCGGTAAGTCTGTCGATTCTCTCTGTCCCCCTTGTCCGTCTGTCTGTCTCTCTGTCTGTCTCTCTTTCTGAGTTTCTCTCTCTGTCTCTAGTTTGTCTCTGACTGTCCAAGTCTCTCTCTCTCTCCCCTCTCCTTTCTGGATCCCCATGTCACTCTACACCTGTTTGCCTTATTTCGCCCAAATTCCCTCTCTGTGTCTGTCTGTCTGTCTCTATTCCCTCTCTCTCTGTCTCCCCCTCTTCCCTCTTTCTGTCCCTCTTCCCTCTCTCTCTCTCTGTACCTCTTCCCCCTCTCTGTCTCCCTCCCCTCTCTCTGTCCCCTTTCCCTCTCCCTGTACCCCTTCCCCCTCTCTGTCTCCCTCCCCTCTCTCTGTCCCCTTTCCCTCTCCCTGTACCCCTTCCCCCTCTCTATCTCCCTCCCCTCTCTCTGTCCCCTTTCCCTCTCCCTGTACCCCTTCCCTCTCTCTGTCCCCTTTCCCTTTCCCTGTACCCCTTCCCCCTCTCTATCTCCCTCCCCTCTCTCTGTCCCCTTTCCCTCTCCCTGTACCCCTTCCCCCTCTCTGTCCCCTTTCCCTCTCCCTGTACCCCTTCCCTCTCTCTGTCCCCTTTCCCTCTCCCTGTACCCCTTCCCTCTCTCTGTACATCTTCCCTCTCTCTGTACCCCTTCCCTCTCTGTCCCCCTTCCCTCTCTCTGTACCCCTTCCCTCTCTCTGTACCCCTTCCCTCTCTGTACCCCTTCCCTCTCACTGTACCCCTTCCCTCTCACTGTACCCCTTCCCTCTCTCTGTCCCCTTTCCCTCTCTCTGTACCCCTTCCCTCTCTGTACCCCTTCCCTCTCTCTGTCCCCTTTCCCACTCTCTGTACCCCTTCCCTCTCTCTGTACCCCTTCCCTCTCTGTCCCCCTTCCCTCTCTCTGTACCCCTTCCCCCTCTCTGCCCCCCTTCCCTCTCACTGTACCCCTTCCCTCTCACTGTACCCCTTCCCTCTCTCTGTCCCCCTTCCCTCTCTCTGTCCCCCTTCCTTCTCTCTGTACCCCTTCACTCTCTCTGTACTCCTTCCCTCTCTCTGTCACCTTCCCTCTCTCTGTTTCCCTTCCCTCTCTCTGTCCCCCTTCCCTCTCTCTGTCCCCCTTCCCTCTCTCTGTCACCTTCCCTCTCTCTGCTTCCCTTCCCTCTCTCTGCCCCCCTTCCCTCTCTCTGTCCCCCTTCCCTCTCTCTGTCCCCTTCCCTCTCTCTGTATCCCTTCCCTCTCTCTGTCCCTCTTCCCTCTCTCTGTATCCCTTCCCTCTCTCTGTCCCCTTCCCTCTCTCTGTCCCCTTCCCTCTCTCTCTGTCCCCCTTCCCTCTCTCTGCACCCCTTCCCTCTCTCTGTACCCCTTCCCCCTCTCTGTCCCCCTTCCCTCTCTCTGTACCCCTTCCCTCTCTCTGTACCCCTTCCCTCTCTCTGTCCCCCTTCCCCCTCTCTGTACCCCTTCCCTCTCTCTGTCCCCCTTCCCTCTCACTGTACCCCTTCCCTCTCTCTGTACCCCTTCCCTCTCTCTGTCCCCCTTCCCTCTCTCTGTCCCCCTTCCCTCTCTCTGTCCCCTTCCCTCTCTCTGCACCCCTTCCCTCTCTCTGTACCCCTTCCCTCTCTCTGCACCCCTTCCCTCTCTCTGTACCCCTTCCCTCTCTCTGTATCCCTTCCCTCTCCCTGTACCCCTTCCCCCTCTCTGTCCCCCTTCCCTCTCTCTGTCCCCCTTCCCTCTCTCTGTCCCCCTTCCCTCTCTCTGTACACCTTCCCTCTCTCTGTACCCCTTCCCTCTCTCTGTACCCCTCCCCTCTCCCTGTCCCCCTTCCCTCTCCCTGTACCCCTTCCCTCTCTCTGTCCCCTTCCCTCTCTCTGTACCTCTTCCCTCTCTCTGCCCCCCTTCCCTCTCTCTGCCCCCCTTCCCTCTCTCTGAACCCCTTCCCTCTCTCTGTCCCCCTTCCCTCTCTCTGTCCCTCTTCCCTCTCTCTGTACCCTTCACTCTCTCTGTCCCCCTTCCCTCTCTCTGTCACCTTCCCTATCTCTGTTTCCCTTCCCTCTCTCTGTCCCCCTTCCCTCTCTCTGTCCCCCTTCCCTCTCTCTGTCACCTTCCCTCTCTCTGTTTTCCTTCCCTCTCTCTGCCCCCTTCCCTCTCTCTGTCCCCCTTCCCTCTCTCTGTCACCTTCCCTCTCTCTGTTTTCCTTCCCTCTCTCTGCCCCCTTCCCTCTCTCTGTCCCCCTTCCCTCTCTCTGTCCCCTTCCCTCTTTCTGTACCCCTTCCCTCTCTCTGTCCCTCATCCCTCTCTCTGTATCCCTTCCCTCTCTCTGTCCCCTTCCCTCTCTCTCTCTGTCCCCCTTCCCTCTCTCTGTCCCCCTTCCCTCTCTCTATACCCCTTCCCTCTCTCTGTACCCCTTCCCCCTCTCTGTCCCCCTTCCTTCTCTCTGTACCCCTTCCCTCTCTCTGTCCCCCTTCCCTCTCTCTGCAACCCTTCCCCCTCTCTGTCCCCCTTCCCTCTCTCTGCACCCCTTCCCTCTCTCTGTCCCCCTTCCCTCTCTCTGTACCCCTTCCCTCTCTCTGTACCCCTTCCCCCTCTTTGTTCCCCTTCCCTCTCTCTGCACAATTTTCCCTCTCTCTGTCCCCCTTCCCTCTCTCTGTACCCCTTCCCTCTCTCTGTACCCCTTCCCTCTCTCTGTCCCCTTCCCTCTCTCTGTACCTCTTCCCTCTCTCTGTACCCCTTCCCTCTCTCTGTACCCCTTCCCCCTCTCTGTACCCCTTGCCTCTTTGTCCCCCTTCCCTCTCTCTGTACCCCTTCCCCCTCTCTGTACCCCTTCCCTCTCTCTGTCCCCCTTCCCTCTCTCTGTACCCCTTCCCTCTCTCTGTATCCCTTCCCTCTCTCCCCCTTCCCTCTCTCTGTCCCCATTCCCTCTCTCTGTACCCCTTCCCTCTCTGTATCCCTTCCCTCTCTCCCCTTCCCTCTCTCTGCCCCCTTCCCTCTCTCTGTCCCCCTTCCCTCTCTCTGTACCCCTTCCCTCTCTCTGTCCCCCTTCCCCCTCTCTGTACCCCTTGCCTCTTTGTCCCCCTTCCCTCTCTCTGTATCCCTTTCCTCTCTCTGTCCCCCTTCCCTCTCTCTGTATCCCTTCCCTCTCTCTATCCCCCTTCCCTCTCTCTGTATCCCTTCCCTCTCTCTGTCCTCCTTCCCTCTCTCTGTCCCCCTTCCCTCTCTTTGTACCCCTTCCTTCTCTCTGTACCCCTTCCCTCTCTCTGTCCCCCTTCCCTCTCTCTGTATCCCTTCCCTCTCTCCCCCTTCCCTCTCTCTGTCCCCATTCCCTCTCTCTGTACCCCTTCCCTCTCTGTATCCCTTCCCTCTCTCCCCTTCCCTCTCTCTGCCCCCCTTCCCTCTCTCTGCCCCCTTCCCTCTCTGCCCCCCTTCCCTCTCTCTGCCCCTTCCTTCTGTCTGCCCCCTTCCCTCTCTGTGTACCCCTTCCCTCTCTGTACCCCTTCCATCTCTCTGTCCCTTTCCCTCTCTCTGCCCGCCTTCCCTCTCTCTGCCCCATTCCTTCTCTCTGTACCCCTTCACTCTCCCTGTACCCCTTGCCTCTTTGTCCCCCTTCCCTCTCTATGTCCCTCTTCCTTCTCTATGTACCCCTTTCCTTTCTCTGTACCCCTTCCCTCTCTCTGTACCCCTTCCCTTTCTCTGTCCCCGTTCCCTCTCTCTGTACCCCTTCCCTCTCTCTGTACCCCTCCGCTCTCCCTGTCCCCCTTCCCTCTCCCTGTACCCCTTCCCTCTCTCTGTCCCCTTCCCTCTCTCTGTACCCCTTCCCTCTCTCTGTACCCCTTCCCTCTCTCTGTCCTCCTTCCCTCTCTCTGTCCCCCTTCCCTCTCTCTGTACCCCTTCCCTCTCTCTGTACCCCTTCCCTCTCTCTGTCCCCATTCCCTCTCTCTGTACCCCTTCCCTCACTGTATCCCTTCCCTCTCTCCCCCTTCCCTCTCTCTGCCCCCCTTCCCTCTCTCTGCCCCCTTCCCTCTCTGCCCCCTTCCCTCTCTCTGCCCCTTCCCTCTCTCTGCCCCCCTTCCCTCTCTGTGTACCCCTTCCCTCTCTGTACCCCTTCCCTCTCTCTGTCCCTTTCCCTCTCTCTGCCCGCCTTCCCTCTCTCTGGCCCATTCCCTCTGTCTGTCCCCCTTTGCCCTTTCTGTCCCGCTTCCCTCTCTCTTTGCCCCCCTTCCCTCTCTCTGTCCCCCTTCCCTCTTTCAGTCCCCCTTCCCTCTCTCTGTCCCTTCCCCCTTTCCTCTCTGTACCCCTTCCCTCTCTCTGCCCCCTTCCTTCTCTCTGTCCCCCTTCCCTCTCTCTGTTTCCCTTCCCTCTCTCGGTACCCCTTCCCTCTCTCTGTACCACTTCCCTCTCTCTGCCCCCTTCCTCTTTCTGCCTCCTTCCCTCTGTCTGTCCCCCTTTCCTCTCTCTGTACCCCTTTCCTCTCCCTGTACCCCCCTCTCCCTGTCCCCCCTCCCTCTCTCTGTCCCCATTCCCTCTCTCTGTACCCCTTCCCTCTCTGTATCCCTTCCCTCTCTCGCCCCCTTCCCTCTCACTGCCCCCCTTCACTCTCTGCCCCCTTCCCTCTCTCTGCCCCCCTTCCCTCTCTGTGCACCCCTTCCCTCTCTTTACCCCTTCCCTCTCTCTGTCCCTTTCCCTCTCTCTGCCCCCTTCCCCCTCTCTCTGTACCCCTTCCCTCTCTATCTACCCCTTTCCTCTCTCTGTACCCCTTTCCTCTCTCTGTACCCCTTCCCTCTCTCTGTCCCCCTTCCCTCTCTCTCTCTCTCTCCCTTCCCTCTCTCTGTCCCCTTTCCTTTTCTCTGTACCCCTTCCCTCTCTCTGTCTTCTTCCCTCTCTCTGTACCCCTTCCCTCTCTCTGTCCCCCTCGCCTCTCTCTGTCCCCCTTCCCTCTATCTGTCCCCCTTCCCTCTCTCGGTCCCCCTTCCCTCTCTCTCTGTACCGCTTCCCTCTCTCTGTACCCCTTCCCTCTCTCTGTCCTCCTTCCCTCTATCTGTCCCCCTTCCCTCTCTCTGTCCCCCTCCCTTCTCTCTGTACCCCTTCCCTCTCTCTGTCCCACTTCCCTCTCTCGGTCCCCCTTCCCTCTCTCTCTGTACCGCTTCCCTCTCTCTGTCCCCCTTCCCTCGCTCTGTCCCCCTTCCCTCTCTCTCTGTCCCCCTTCCTTCTCTCTGTACCCCTTCTCTCTCTGTCCCCCTTCCCTCTCTCTGTCTCCCTTCCCTCTCTCTGTCCCCTTCCCTCTCTCTGTACCCCTTCCCTCTCTCTGTACGGTACCCTTCCCTCTCTCTGTCTCCCTTCCCTCTCTCTGTCTCCCTTCCCTCTCTCTGTACCCCTTCCCTCTCTCTGTACCCCTTCCCTCTCTCTGTACCCCTTCCCTCTCTCTGTCCTCCTTCCCTCTCTCTCTGTCCCCCTTCCCTCTCTTTGTCCCCCTTCCCTCTCTCTGTCCCCCTTCCCTCTCTCTGTCCCCTTCTCTCTCTCTGTCCTGCTTCACACTCTCTGTACCCCTTCCCTCTCTCTGTACCCCTTCCCTCTCTCTGTACCACTTCCCTCTCTCTGTCCCCCTTCCCTCTCTCTGTACCCCTTCCCTCTCTCTGTCCCCTTCCCTCTCTCTGTACCCCTTCCCTCTCTCTGTACCCCTTCCCTCTCTCTGTACCCCTTCCCTCTCTCTGTCCCCCTTCCCTCTCTCTTCCCCCCTTCCCTCTCTCTGCCCCTTCCCTCTCTCTGCCCCCCTTCCCTCTCTGTGTACCCCTTCCCTCTCTGTACCCCTTCCCTGTCTCTGTCCCTTTCCCTCTCTCTGCCCGCCTTCCCTCTCTCTGCCCAATTCCCTCTCTCTGTCCCCCTTTGCCCTTTCTGTCCCGCTTCCCTCTCTCTCAGTCCCCCTTCACTCTCTCTGTCCCCTTCCCTCTCTATGTTTCCCTTCCCTCTCTCTGTACCCCTTCCCTCTCTCTGTACCACTTCCCTCTCTCTGCCCCCTTCCTCTCTCTGCCCCCTTCCTCTCTCTGCCTCCTTCCCTCTCTCTGTCCCCCTTCCCTCTCTCTGTTCACCTTCCCTCTGTCTGTCCCCCTCCTCTCTTTCTCTCTGTACCGCTTCCCTCTCTCTGCCCCCTTCCCTCTCTCTGTCCCCCTTCCCTCTCTCTCTGTACCCCTTCCCTCTCTCTGTACCGCTTCTCTCTCTCTGTCCCCCTTCCCCCTCTCTGTACCCCTTCCCTCTCTCTGTACCCCTTCCCTCTCTCTGCCCCCCTTCCCTCTCTGCCCCTCTTCCCTCTCTCTGCCCCTTCCCTCTCTCTGCCCCCCTTCCCTCTCTGTGTACCCCTTCCCTCTCTTTACCCCTTCCCTCCCTCTGTCCCTTTCCCTCTCTCTGCCCCCTTCCCCCTCTCTCTGTACCCCTTCCCTCTCTCTACCCCTTTCCTCTCTCTGTCCCCCTTCCCCCTCTCTGCCCCCTTCCCTCTCTCTGTCCCCTTGTCTCTCTCTGTCCCCTTCCCTCTCTGTGTACCCATTCCCTCTCTGTACCCCTTCCCTCTCTCTGTCCCTTTCCCTCTCTCTGCCCGCCTTCCCTCTCTCTGCCCCATTCCCTCTCTCTGTCCCCCTTCCCTCTCTCTCTCTGTACCCCTTCCCCCTCTCTGTACCCCTTCTCTCTCTGTCCCCCTTTCCTCTCTCTGTACCCCTTCCCTCTCTCTGCCCCCCTTCCCTCTCTGCCCCCCTTCCCTCTCTCTGCTCTTCCCTCTCTCTGCCCCCTTCCCTCTCTGTGTACCCCTTCCCTCTCTTTACCCCTTCCCTCTCTCTGTTCCTTTCCCTCTCTCTGCCCCCTTCCCCCTCTTTCTGTACCCCTTCCCTCTCTCTCTACCCCTTTCCTCTCTCTGTCCCCCTTCCCCCTCTCTGCCCCCTTCCCTCTCTCTGTCCCCTTCCCTCTCTCTGCCCCCTTCCCCCTCTCTCTGTACCCCTTCCCTCTCTCTCTCTCTACCCCTTTCCTCTCTCTGTCCCCCTTCCCCCTGTCTGCCCCTTCCCTCTCTCTGCCCCTTCCCTCTCTCTGTCCCCTTGTCTCTCTCTGTCCCCCTTCCCTTTCTCTGTACCCCTTCACTCTCCCTGTACCCCTTGCCTCTTTGTCCCCCTTCCCTCTCTATGTCCCTCTTCCTTCTCTATGTACCCCTTCCCTCTCTGGGCCCCCTTCCTTCTCTCTCTGTACCCCTTCCCTCTCTCTGTACCACTTCCCTCTCTCTGCCTCCTTCCCTCTCTCTGTCCTCCTTCCCTCTCTCTGTACCCCTTCCCTCTCTCTGTACCCCTTCCCTCTCTCTGTACCCCTTCCCTCTCTCTGTCCCCCTTCCCTCTCTCTGTACCCCTTCCCTCTCTCTGCCTCCCTTCCCTCTCTCTGTACCCCTTCCCTCTCTCTGCCTCCCTTCCCTCTCTCTGTACCCCTTCCCTCTCTCTGCCTCCCTTCCCTCTCTCTGTACCACTTCCCTCTCTCTGCCTCCTTCCCTCTCTCTGTCCCCCTTCCCTCTCTCTGTTCACCTTCCCTCTGTCTGTCCCCCTCCCCTCTTTCTCTCTGTACCGCTTCCCTCTCTCTGCCCCCTTCCCTCTCTCTGTCCCCCTTCCCTCTCTCTCTCTCTGTACCCCTTCCCCCTCTCTGTACCCCTTCTCTCTCTCTGTCCCCCTTTCCTCTCTCTGTACCCCTTCCCTCTCTCTGCCCCCTTCCCTCTCTGCCCCCCTTTCCTCTCTCTGCCCCCCTTCCCTCTCTCTGTACCCCTTCCCTCTCTTTACCCCTTCCCTCTCTCTGTCCCTTTCCCTCTCTCTGCCCCCTTCCCCTCTCTCTGTACCCCTTCCCTCTCTCTCTACCCCTTTCCTCTCTCTGTCCCCCTTCCCCCTGTCTGCCCCTTCCCTCTCTCTGCCCCTTCCCTCTCTCTGTCCCCTTGTCTCTCTCTGTCCCCCTTCCCTTTCTCTGTACCCCTTCACTCTCCCTGTACCCCTTGCCTCTTTGTCCCCCTTCCCTCTCTATGTCCCTCTTCCTTCTCTATGTACCCCTTCCCTCTCTGGGCCCCCTTCCTTCTCTCTCTCTGTACCCCTTTCCTCTCTCTGCCCTCTTTCCCTCTCTCTGTACCCCTTCCCTCTCTTTACCCCTTCCCTCTCTCTGTCCCTTTCCCTCTCTCTGCCCCCTTCCCCTCTCTCTGTACCCCTTCCCTCTCTCTCTACCCCTTTCCTCTCTCTGTCCCCCTTCCCCCTGTCTGCCCCTTCCCTCTCTCTGCCCCTTCCCTCTCTCTGTCCCCTTGTCTCTCTCTGTCCCCCTTCCCTTTCTCTGTACCCCTTCACTCTCCCTGTACCCCTTGCCTCTTTGTCCCCCTTCCCTCTCTATGTCCCTCTTCCTTCTCTATGTACCCCTTCCCTCTATGGGCCCCCTTCCTTCTCTCTCTCTGTACCCCTTTCCTCTCTCTGCCCCCCTTCCCTCTCTGTGTACCCCTTCCCTCTCTTTACCCCTTCCCTCTCTCTGTCCCTTTCCCTCTCTCTGCCCCCTTCCCCCTCTCTCTGTTCCCCTTCCCTCTCTCTCTACCCCTTTCCTCTCTCTGTCCCCCTTCCCCCTCTCTGCCCCCTTCCCTCTCTCTGCCCCTTCCCTCTCTCTGTCCCCTTGTCTCTCTCTGCCCCCCTTCCCTCTCTGTGTACCCCTTCCCTCTCTGTACCCCTTCCCTCTCTCTGTCCCTTTCCCTCTCTCTGCCCGCCTTCTCTCTCTCTCTGCCCCATTCCCTCTCTCTGTACCCCTTTGTCCTTTCTGTGCCGCTTATCTCTCTCTCTGTCCCCCTTCCCTCTCTCTGTCCCCCTTCCCTCTCTATGTTTCACTTCCCTCTCTCTGTACCCCTTCCCTCTCTCTGTACCACTTCCCTCTCTCTGCCTCCTTCCCTCTCTCTGTCCTCCTTCCCTCTCTCTGTAGCCCTTCCCTCTCTCTGTACCCCTTCCCTCTCTCTGTACCCCTTCCCTCTCTCTGCCCCCCTTCCCTCTCTCTGTACCCCTTCCCTCTCTCTGCCTCCCTTCCCTCTCTCTGTACCCCTTCCCTCTCTCTGCCTCCCTTCCCTCTCTCTGTACCCCTTCCCTCTCTCTGCCTCCCTTCCCTCTCTCTGTACAACTTCCCTCTCTCTGCCTCCTTCCCTCTCTCTGTACAACTTCCCTCTCTCTGCCTCCTTCCCTCTCTCTGTCCCCCTTCCCTCTCTCTGTTCACCTTCCCTCTGTCTGTCCCCCTCCCCTCTTTCTCTCTGTACCGCTTCCCTCTCTCTGCCCCCTTCCCTCTCTCTGTCCCCCTTCCCTCTCTCTCTGTACCCCTTCCCTCTCTCTGTACCCCTTCTCTCTCTCTGTCCCCCTTTCCTCTCTCTGTACCCCTTCCCTCTCTCTGCCCCCCTTCCCTCTCTGCCCCCCTTCCCTCTCTCTGTCCCTTTCCCTCTCTCTGCCCCCTTCCCTCTCTTTCTGTACCCCTTCCCTCTCTCTCTACCCCTTTCCTCTCTCTGTCCCCCTTCCCCCTCTCTGCCCCCTTCCCTCTCTCTGTCCCCTTCCCTCTCTCTGCCCCCTTCCCCCTCTCTCTGTACCCCTTCCCCCTCTCTGCCCCTTTCCCTCTCTCTGCCCCTTCCCTCTCTCTGTCCCCTTCCCTCTCTCTGCCCCCTTCCCCCTCTCTCTGTACCCCTTCCCTGTCTCTCTACCCCTTTCCTCTCTCTGTCCCCCTTCCCCCTCTCTGCCCCTTCCCTCTCTCTGCCCTTTCCCTCTCTCTGTCCCCTTGTCTCTCTCTGTCCCCCTTCCCTTTCTCTGTACCCCTTCACTCTCCCTGTACCCCTTGCCTTTTTGTCCCCCTTCCCTCTCTATGTCCCTCTTCCTTCTCTATGTACCCCTTCCCTCTCTGGGCCCCCTTCCTTCTCTCTCTCTCTCTACCCCTTTCCTCTCTCTGTCCCCCTTCCCTCTCTCTGTACCCCTTCCCTCTCTGTGTACCCTTTCCTCTCTCTGTCCCCCTTCCCTCTCTCTGTACCCCTTCCCTCTCTGTGTCCCGTTTCCCTCTCTCTGCCCCCTTCCCTCTCTCTGTACCCCTTCCCTCTCTCTGTCCCGTTTCCCTCTCTCTGCCCCCTTCCCTCTCTCTGTACCCCTTCCCTCTCTCTGTCCCGTTTCCCTCTCTCTGCCCCCTTCCCTCTCTCTGTACCCCTTCCCTCTCTCTGTCCCCTTTCCCTCTCTCTGTCCCCCTTCCCTCTCTCTGTCCTGCTTCCCTCTCTCTGTCTCTCTCCCAAGTTTCTATTACAAACTGCATTCATGAGGTTTTTGTTGAAAATCGATTATTCATTTTTCTTTAGGTCCACTCCACGTGGTTTACGGAAAGACAAACCAAGACATGATGCCGGGGCCCTATGCCGGTGTTCAATGCACTAGTATATGCGTGGCCACTTTGGCATGGTGGTACAAAAACGGCATGCCTGATCGGTTCCCTTCTGAAGTCCTAGATCGGATTCTGAGAGAAGGAGATAAGCTGCACACCTATCTAAGGTATTATTTTCATTTTCCACAACCTTTTTCAACACTTTTATCTTTTAAGGGGTAGGTAAGAGATTTAATAACAACAGCTACAAAATTTCTATTTGTCTGTCCAAATTTACGTCACGATTAACTTGATAAAATCTTTCCCTATTGGACCACCCTTAAAGTTATCATCGTTTGAGAAACCATGGGACCTTTTCCAGATCCCAGCTTATTAAATTTTTATACGCCACCTGAGACGGACGTATATTGACATCATCTTCTCCGTCTGTCCGCCCGTTTGTCCATCTGTCCTTTACGTCCGTCCACTTTTCTTGTGAGGACAACTCCTCCTAAGTTTCTGGCTGGATCTTTTTGAAACTTGGTCAATGTTATCATCTCAATTGGTACATGTGCATGAAGGAAGGATTTTATGGTTCGTTGATTTTTGCCTGAGTCAATACTCAATATGCCCCCTTAAAACTTAGTCCCTGGGGCGGCGTATATTGTGACCATGGCACTCTTGTTTATTTTTATTCTACTAATCTACTTACAGGGATAAGCTCCAGGTCTCCAAAGACATCGACGGGCGGGTGGCTCTGGACAATCTTCCGCGGGAAATCGCGGTCAGTGACATGTTGGTAAAGAAAGAAGACCTTGAGGTTGGCTTTCTTTGCCACATGCCTGGCGGATTTGATTGTTTCCGCAGCGTGAAGGTAAGTTAACCTTTTCCCAAACGGCAAAATTTTGGACTCTTTCATTTTGAAAGGCAAACAACAATTTCAAGTGCATGAAATTTTAAAATTCTTTCCAATTTAGGTTAGAAAACATTGTGGAAAATGAAGACACAAGCAAATTCTCCATTTTCCTCAATGTTCTCCCGAACCCTTTTTGGTGATGGTGTCAAAAGGCCTCATTGTGCAATTTAATAGGGGTTAAAAGATGTCCTACTCTCTAGTCTACCCATCAGTGAATGTTATCTACTTAACCCTTACCCAGGGAACCCAGGGCCTGTATTCACCAACGTTTCTAAATTGATTTACTAAAGTAAAATTGCATTACAACCAATCAGAGTGGCCGAGACAAACTAATACAAAAGAATCAGCCACTCTGATTGGTTGGTATGTAACTTTACTTTAGAAAATCAATTTAGAAACGTTGGTGAATACGGGCCCTGGACTGAACATTACACTCAGACCTACAGATTAGAGAGAGAAATAGATTTTCAAATTGAAATATTTCATATTTCATTAAACATTGTATTGTGTGTACTCATTGGAATTGTCCCATTTGGAGGATTCAAAGGAGATACCCGTAACATACAGGTTTGATTTGATATAACAAATTTAGATTGTCTTTACCTGTCCTATCTATTGCTTTATGCTCAGATCATAAGCTCCCCGTTATCAGTACTTTTATTGCTTTGATTTTCTCTCTGATAGGATGTCCTGTTCAGCTTGCATCGGGTCCATGCAGAGTTGTGATCACATTGAAACATTACAGTGGCAATGAATTTTGAGCTAAAAATAGACTTAGTTTACCGTTATGTTATGATAGACACTCGGTGTTGTTATAAAATCTCATAACTACGGCTTGAATCAAGCAGTAGTTATTGTCCACCCAAATTAACCCGGGACAACTTAATTTTCGAGCGCTAAGTCCGTTAGTTGAGTGTCTTAACAAAACATTGCAGAAGCAGGGTCATTTCATATGCAGATATCCCGGGTTAATCTTGCTGGACAATATGAGATTTTATAACAACACCAACGAAATACTATTTGTTTGCCCAAAATTACGTCACGGTTATTGTCCAGCAAGGTTAACCCGGGACAACTTAATTTTCGTGCGCAAAGTCCGTTAGTTGAGCGTCTTAACAAAACAAAGCCGAAGTGGGGTCATTACATATGCAGATGTCCCGGGTTAATCTTGCTGGACAATACCTGGATAAAATTGTTCCCTATATTTACATGTGAATAGTTCTATATGATAAAAGCCCCTTACTATAAGTACTTTCAGTCCTTTGATTTTCTCTTTTGGAGGACATCCTACACGACACCTTGTGGGATTCTGGTCACCGTAGATAACTACATGCATGCCACGTTTTATCACAAAAATGGCCTATGGTCGATGTTCGACTTACACGATTGCTGTTTTACTATGTCGTAACTATGGCTTGAATCAACAAAATTCACAAAATTCTTCGCTATTTTCTTGTATTTCGTAGGATGTCCTACTCAGCTACGCCTCGGCACCTTGTGGGATTCTGGTCACCGTAGACCATTACACGCATGCCGTGTTTTATCACAAAAACAACAGATTTTTTTTTTGTTCAACTCACACTGTTATCATTTTATAAGAACTTTCATTTTCTCTTTCACAGGATGTCCTACTCAGCTACGCCTCGGCACCTTGTGGTATTCTGGTCACCATAGACAACTATACACATGCCGTGTTTCATCACAAAAACGGCATGTGGTCTGTGTTCGATTCTCACGGCTATGTGAGGTTCCGGTGCAGGATTCCCAGACGAGGTGCTTCCGTCTGGGAGTTCGCATCGGTCGACGGCGTCATAGGCTTCCTTGCCGTTATGAATCGAAATGGGGAATACAACCAGTGTGAGCTTACTAAGCCTACACTGGTCCCATTGAGACCTGAATCCCAGCCTGACCTCAAGCTGGGCGCCACTAGCCCGGACGTGAACAAAACCCGCTACATGGACACTGAGGAGGAAGAGGAAGACCCTTATGTGTCCCTAATGGGTGGGTTTTAAGGGCGCACCAATGCACAGGTACTGTATGTGTATCAATGCTTTTCAATAAAAACCTTGTAACTGCAGCTTGTTTTAAACAAGCTGCAGTTACTAGGTTTTTGTTGAAACGCATGGCTCATATTGTCATTTTTCTTCAAAAACCTTTTACCTGTATCTTGGCATAATCAGATATTGGTACTTAAGGATGGCATATGATCAAGAAAGAATGTATATTATGTGTCCCTAATGGGCGGTTTTAATGTTGGCTTCCTCACCGTTATGAATCGAGATGCCCGATACCCAGACAATGCGCTTCTGTCTGGGAGTTCGCATCGGTCGATGGCGTCATAGGCTTCCTCGCCGTTATGAATCGAAATGGGGAATTCAACCAGTGTGAGCTTACTAAGCCTACACTGGTCCCATTGAGACCTGAATCCCAGCCTGACCTCAAGCTGGGCGCCACTAGCCCGGACGTGAACAAAACCCGCTACTTTGACACTGAGGAGGAAGAGGAAGACCCTTATGTGTCCCTGATGGGCGGGTTTTAATGGGGGATCAACAGAAAGGTATGTTTGATTAGTACAAAATTGATATGGGGTGGGGTAATGGGGCGGGTTAACTGTAGACACTTAGAAAGACCCTAATGAGTCCTTAATGGGCGAGTTATAAGGGAGCAGCAACACAAAGGTATGTCTAATGTTGCATTTCAATAAAAATTTTGTAACTGCAGTTCAGAATTACACTGAGGAAGCCCCCTGTGTGTTCCTAATGGGTGGATTTTAAACACGGAATAAGAGTAACGCAAAGGTATGTGAATCGTCGCTTTTCAACAAAAACCTCGTAACTGCAGCTAACAACATGCTGCAGTTATGAGGGCTTTGTTGAAAAGCATTGTTAACTATGTAATAGCCTCATATTGTCACCTCAAAAACCTGGTAACAGTGCATCTTGGCACAATCAGATATGGCACTTTAGGATTGCAGAAATTGATCAAGGAAACCCGTTATATGTACCTAATGGGCAGGTTTTAAGGATGGAGCAATACAACTTTAGGTATGTATATCGCCGCATTTCAAGCATTTCAATAAAAAAAACTCATAGATGCAGCTTAAAACATAAAACAAGCTAAAGTTACGAGGTTTTTGTTGACAAGCATTGATATGTTAAAGACTAATATTGTCACTTATCATACCCCCGTTGCGTCGTCCGTCCGTCCGAGAATCGTTTCCGCGCTATTTCTTGAAAACTATAGACCGGATGTCAATGAAACTTTGCGCACAGCTCCACTACTAAGAGGACATGCGCATATCGTCGGGGTTACCCGGTTTGACCATTGATTTTAGAGTTAATGCCCCTGAATGTTGAAGCCATATACATACAGAGTGATATTCGTTTCCGTGCTATTTCTTGAAAACTATAGACCGAATTTCAATGAAACTTTTCGCACAGCTTCACTACAAAGAGGACATGTGCATATCGTCGGGGTTACCCGGTTCGACTATTGAATTTAGAGTTACTGACCCTGACTGTTGAAGCCATATACATACAGAGGGATATTCGTTTCCGCGCTATTTCTTGAAATTATAGTCCGGATTTCAATGAAACTTTGTGCACAGCTTCACTACAAAGAGGACACGCGCATATCGTCGGGGTTACCCGGTTCGCCCATTGAATTTAGAGTTACTGCCTCTGACTGTTGAAGCCATATACATACAGTGTGATATTCGTTTCCGCGCTATTTCTTGAAAACTATAGACCGGGTTTCAATGAAACTTTGTGCACAGCTCCACTACAAAGAGGACATGCGCATATCGTCGGGGTTACCCGGTTCGCCCATTGAAATTAGAGTTACTGTCCCTGACTGTTGAAGCCATATACATACAGAGTGATATTCGTTTCCGCGCTATTTCTTGAAAACTATAGACCGGATTTCAGTGAAACTTTGTGCACAGCTCCACTACAAAGAGAACATGCGCATATCGTCGGGGTTACCCGGTTCGACCATTGAATTTAGAGTTAGTGCCCCTGACTGTTGAAGCCATATACATACAGAGTGATATTTGTTCTGTTGAAGCCATATACATACAGAGTGATATTCGTTTCCACGCTACTCCATTGACAATGAAAATATGTTTTGCGTGGGATATCAATTCAACTAATTTGCTTGTTCAAGTACATTTTTACTGCATCTTGACACAGACAGGTATTTGCACTTAAATGTCCCTGCAGGTACAGTCGACACTCGTTGTGTCGAAGTCGAAGGGGCCGTCAAAATACCTCGACATATCCGGAGTTCGACTCATCCGATTTTGTTCGGCTTTGATAAAGTTGATATTTGACCGTTTTGGAAAGTGATCAAGTAGATCTACGATTATTATTGAAATATTGTAGGGAAAGGAAAGAAATTGCTCGTTTCGAGCAATTTCTATCCTTTTCCTACTGTATTTCAATAGTTATGGTGAGTTCAAAATTAATTTGTTTGAAAAAATTATGTCCATTGATGAGGAGGGGACCAGATTTGAACTTCCACTAAAGCGAAAATTCGACTTATCCGACGTCGACATAACAAGTGTCGACTGTATGTATATCCTCGCGGTTCAATCAGATTCAAAGGGGAAATTATTTGCCTCGCAATATATACACAGATCGATATCTGGCATGCTGAAGGTTCTAATCCAGCTTGGGCTATGTATTTTGTGTTTTAACTTTTATTTCAACCAATGTAAGAGAAACAAGAGGCACAGAGGGTCTTATCAGTCACCTGAATCAAATGCATGAGCAGAAACAGTTTAAAAGGAAAATGTTAAAAGTTAACTAATAGCACAACCCCCCAGCACCACCATTTCTTGACAGTCTTTTTTTCTCTTGTACAAACTTATTTAAAGACTCAAATACCAAATGTGAATTCAATCCAACAATAGAACATTTCTTAATATGTACCTTATTTACCCCCTTTTGGCCCCTTTTGGGGTCCCAGAGGGAGATTATGAGTCTAAAATTTTGTCGTTTGGTAATACGATTAACATTCAACAAGAACTAGTTTTGACGTCCCTGATAGAGAAGGTATGAAAAAACATTGAAGCAAAAAAGGAAATGGTGATAATTAGCATTTTCTCCTGGTTCCTCGATATTTTTTGTGCTATATTGTACACAAATCCCTTCTTTATCAATATTTATTTCGCCATCTTCAGCAGCTTTTAACCCTTTCCCAAACGACAAAATTTCAGGCTGGCCCAATTCGAAAGGAGTTGCAGACGGCAAAATACATCCGGTATGACTAGAATACGAATATGACTTTTTTGGCGAATATAGGCGAATATAGGCGAATATGACTTCCGAAAATTGTAAAACTCGACAAAAGCTTTTAAAACCAATTTAAAGAGTTTTTACGAATGTATGGCCTTGTTTATGATAAGAATGCAGAATGAAAGTAAAAATATGAAAAGAAATAGACCTTAATTAAATACGATTTTTAATGATTTTGCTTGGCTAATGTAAGCGGATTACTTTTTCAACCACTAAAGTTGATATTTGCTATGACTTATTAATTTCACTGATTTCTACATGAACGAATTAGTTTTGGAAACGCTAAATGAAAAAAGAAAATTATGGAAAATGAACCAAAAATGTTAATTAATGAGCGAACATTATTGGAGTGTATGAGCGAATATGACTCGGCGAATATAGGCGAATATTACTTTCGAAAATTGTGACAAAAGCTGTTATAAAGTACATGTATTCAAATTGTTTTTTGGAAGGTATGCACTTGTTTTTGATAAAGTAAAGATATGACAAAATCTCATTTTTTAAAATACAATTTTTAATAAATTTGCTTGGCTAATAAAAGCGGATAACTTTTTCAACCACTAAAGGCTTTATTTCGCTATCAGTCAATAATATTACTGATTTCTACTTAAACGAGTTAATTATGAAAACGCCAATTGAAAGAAAAAGAAAACATGAAACAAAAAAGAATTAAAAATGTTAATTAATGAGCGAATATTATTGGCGTATATGACCGAATATGACTTGGCGAATATAGGCGAATACATGCGAATATGGGCGAATCTGACTTTTTTAGATATATGAAAGACTAAGTCACCATAAGCTGTTAATAACCATTTCAAATGATTCTCCTATATGTATGTACTACATGTACGTGTTTATGATAAAGGAGTGAAATTTAAGAAAATGCAAAAGATCTTGATAAACTATAAACTAATGAATTATATTTTTGGCGAATATAACTTTTTCAACCACAGTTCAAATATGATACAAGCTATTAACAAGTAATTCCATGGTTTTCACTATATAAAATAGTTTATTATGAAAAGATAAATGCAAAAGAGAACTATGCAGTAATTAATTTAATGAACAAATGTTAATGACGAACATGACTTATTTTCGGCAAATATAGGTGAAAATAGGCGAATATAACTTTCTTTAGAAAATGATGACATTCGACACAAGTTATTATAAACCTAAATCGATTAAAAGGATTTCCCCCTTCTGCATACGTTTACATGTATATGACGAAAATTAAAAAAATAAAATAAATTATGTAACAAAAACTTTAAATTCATGAATGATATTTCTTGTCGAATATAAGCGGACTAACCACTGAAGTCGATATTAGATTCTAGCTGTTACCAATTTATTTAATCTTTTTCACTATACATGTATAAACGAATTAAAAATGAAAACGGTAAATGAAAAAAGAAAATTATGGAAAATGACTGTAAAAAGTGGTAATTAATTGGCGAATATTATTGGCGTATATGAACGAAAATGACCATAAAACAAGTGGATATTGACATTAGCCATTAACTTTTTTAAATTGTATTTCTTACTCAATATAGTTACGATCATAAAATGCCGAACGAAAAAGAAATTTAGGACCCATGTAAAATCTGTCAAAATGTTAATTATCGTACGAACATTTTGGTAGATATGACTTTTTATACAAATGAAAATCGGCATAATATAAGCGACCAGATTCTAAGTCTATGTACGAGATAAAGATAAAAGTGAAAATGAAAATAAAATGAAAAATTGATATTTCATAAACAAAGAAAGAAAGATTAATTAAAGGAAGAAACAAAATAAGGGAACGAACGAAAGTATGTTGACAATGGATTATTACCTTTTTGTTGGTTCATAGGAAGTCATAAACGACTCAATTAACATGTGCTCGCAACATGACACCTGTTTTCAGAGAATTTACGGCTTGTTATCATGTCCTTGAAAATGCAGCCGTTTTCTGTTTAGATGAAGACCTATATTCTTGAAAACCTACTTTGAATACAATACGTAATACGTAATTCATGAATATACAAATGCAGTTAGTAATAACCTTATAATACAGAAATAATCTTAATTAATTGTCAGTTCTTTCATGTCAGTTTTCCTATCGTAGCAGATGCACTTTATGCATTACATGTAATTGATGTCATTAACTAACTGGTGCGTAATTAAGACGCGAGTGGTAATGGGCCTGAGAAACGATAAGAATCCCAGTTAACCCTTCCTCGAAATAATAATCGGAAGAAAATTTTACTAAAATAACTCTCTGCCTCTCTGTCTCTGGCATGATCGGTATTGACAGATCTACATGCACGGATCAGGACATTTTTCTCTGAGGGGTCGTGTTTTCCAGGAGCCCAAACTGCATTTACTTTTAATGAATTTTGTCATTGTGCAAATGATTGGGCCAATGGTTGGCACATGAAAAAATCCTAAAAAGACATAAGTATATTTATCATAATTTGGGGGTGTCTCCGTTTGGACCCTCGCATGTGTCTATATATTCCGAAAGAATCTGGTCTGCTATTAGAGATTAGCAACATGGGTACAGATTGGACTCCGTATCCATGTTGGTCGCAAATGTCACAAGGGACAATTTTCAAAATCCCGGATCATTTATAATAATTTTCCATAATGTTCTTTTTTATTTGAACGTTTTCATTATAAACTCGTTCATATAGATCTAGTAAGGAAACTATGAAATTAACTGTTTTACAATAGCTTGTATAGAATACGGTGCTTGTCAAAAAGTTATATCCACCAAAAACTAACATAAATCACTGAATTAGAATTTAATTAAGAATATTTTCTTCATCTTTTTACTTCCTATTTGCAATTTAAAATAAACAAGTGCATACATTCGTAAAACATCATTTAAATTGTTTTTTTTTCAACATCTTTTGTCGGGTCTTACATTTTCCGAAGGTCATATTCGCCTATATTCGCATGATATTAGCCAAGCAAATTCATTAAAAAATCGATTTTTAAATGTATTTTTACTTCCATTTTGCATTTTTATCATAAACAAGTGCATAAATTAATAAAAAAAAATCATTTAAATTGTTTTATGACAGCTTTCGTAGAAATGTATACAATTTTCGAAAGTCATATTCGCCTATATTAGCCTAATATTAGCTAAACAAAATCATTAAAAATCGTATTTAACTAAGAATTGTTTTCATGTTTTTACTTCCAATTTGCACTTTTATCATAAACAAGTGCATATATTCGTAAAATATCATTTACATTTTTAACAGCTTTTGTCGGGTCTTACATTTTCCGAAGGTCATGTTCGCCTATATTCGCCTAATATTAGCCAAGCAAAATCATTAAAAATCGTATTTAATTAAGACATTTTTTCATATTTTTACTTTCAATTCGCACTTTTATCATAAACAAGTGCATACATTCGTAAAAAAATCATTTCAATTGTTTTATGACAGCTTTTGTAGAGTTGTATACAATTTTTGAAAGTCATATTCGCCTATATTCGCCTAAGTTCAGCCAAGCAAAAACATTAAAAATCCTATTCCGATCTTTTTTTCATATTCACTTTCAATTTGCACTTTTATCATAAACAAGTGGTTACATTCATAAAAAAAATCATTTAAATTGTTTTATGACCGCTTTTTTAGTTGTATACAATTTTCGGAAGTCATATTCGCCTATATTCGCCTATATTCGCCGAAAAAGTCATATTCGTATTCTAGTCATACCCAAATACATCATATCAAATGGAGAAAATATGTATGTTATAGCCCAGAAAATATTGAGGCAAAAGGAGAAAGTGCAGAAAGTTCTCACTTCTCCGTTCTTTCTCATTCATCCGTTCACCTCCGGTTTTTTTTTTTGTTGTTTTTTTTTTTTTTTTTTTTTTTTGTTTGTTTGTTTGTTTGTTTTTTTTGCATGAGACTTTTTCATAATTCTCTGAATTTATCCTATTTTGAAGACTTGATTATTTTAAGCCAAAAACGAGAAAGAGTCCAAAGACGAGAAAGGGTCCAAATGGTTATGAAATAAATTTATAATCTATGTTTTGTTGTTGGATTCCTTTATTTTTGTTGTTGGATTCCTTTATTTTTGGTAAAATCGGACTTTTCAACAAGGGGTCATTTTGAAAACAAGATCTAAGAACAATAATTTTCATACTCAATGTGTTGAAATCAGTTCATTTATTACAAAAATTGATTGGAATAACCAATCAAAACAGTTACAAAGAAAATTTCAAAGTGAAAGCCAAAATTTTGAATCTACAATACAAATGAACGGATGAACGAGAAAGCGGCCATGACACCCACCTCTTGGGTAGGTCAGTAAACATTGCTCTAAAATGAGTTTTACGGTATGTCTGGTTAAATATTTTGTGAGGATCATGTCCATCAGATGTTAATTCAATAAGAAATAACAAAAACTGGCTTCCGGAAATTAAATTAAACATACATTAAACAGTTTTAGGCTTAGGTGAACGGAGAAAGGAGAAAACGGCATAAATGTTTTCCCAAACCCTTTCTCTTGGGGACGTCAAAACCCGGTCTTGTTTGGGAAAGGGTTAAATTGGATAACCCTAAGAGTTTGTCATTTGGGAAAGGGTTAAATTCAAACTGATTACAGTCAACA
Organism: Fragum sueziense; assembly: GCA_963680895.1. NCBI lineage: Eukaryota > Metazoa > Mollusca > Bivalvia > Cardiida > Cardiidae > Fragum > Fragum sueziense. The sequence goes on along the minus strand of OY804609.1, from coordinate 26,470,489 downwards.
AATTCAAGTGACTGAAATTTTACTTTACTTTGGTATTTTTTGATAGAAAACATTGTGGGATAGCCTATCAAAAGAAATGCTTTTCATAAGCAATTTCTTGAAAAAAAATCTGGTTTATACCTATACATTTTTTTTCTCTCTCCTTATGTTTTCAACAGCAATCTTTCCAATTTTTTTTATATTTTTTTACATAACTATGCATATTTTCATTATTTTTTTGCTTGGGAATCAGCTCATCAGACAGCACTGATAGAAAAGGAGAATTAACATTTAATAAGGCAACTCTTCTTTCTACAAAGTTTTTTATGCTCAATCACATATGTTTGTGGTTTCTTTATTATGTTTCATAATCTTTATATTTTTTATCAGCATTCAGGATCATTGACTTTGAAAAAATCATTTAGTCAATCTAATGAATACCCAGTCTAAAAAATTTATATCCAGTCTAAAATTCTTTGGAACAACAACAACCATCTAAAAAACAACAACAACTTTTTGATCATACGCCGGTCAGAATGTAAAGAAAAAGTCGGTTTTCTGCACAACTATTGAATATTTGGAGAGAAAATTGGTGTACTTTGAAAGATTTCATCATGTTGCGTTTAACTAGACCACGGAATGCAGTTGTCATCAAACGGTAATTGTTTAAATGTCATTGAAAGTCGACAAAATGATCGAGTTCTGATTGCGTAATAAAAGTCATTCTAAGGGTATCTTCCATACTCGACGTTCCAAGCTTTACATATCGATCTAATGGTTCAAAACTTTTTTAAAATGCCGTCTTGGTCTTTTTCAAACTTTGAAGAGCTAGATTTATCAACCTTGGGATTTATTCCCATTTCATCATTGTTAAATGTAATCCGAATCATATCTGATCAAAAATCGCTTTTTGACATTCGGATAACGCTCATTTTGATCAGAACTAGGTCCTATTTGAAAAGGCAAGAAAACAGCGCCTAAAGTTAGGCGGCATTTCATCGTCTGTTTATGTGTATTATATCCAACACTCGGTAAAATTCTATAGGGTATAGATCAATCAATCATTTTTTGTCATACTTGACCAAAAATTTCATTTCAAATCGGCCTGCTGGAAGAGTATAACCTTTCGAAACTCAACAACCCCCTATTTCCACTCCATTTCGTCGCCATTGTTATTGCAGATCACGTGACCAGGTCTCGTTCAAAAATAGAGCGGAATTTACCGCCACGTGACTATCACGTGATCGCCTTTGATTACGAATTTTTCTCAAGTCACGTGACAGCCTTTGTTCAGAAATTATGGAGTGTTCTTGTTGTGGAAATCAATTTATGTCGATCTGTTCAGCTTGCAACTTGAATGGTATTGCTTTTCCTGAGAAATTCCGTTTATTTCGTTCTCCATGCTCATAAGTTATGGAATTGACCCAACATAGTAGCAAACATTATTGGTGCGAATACTAGCTTTAAAACGTTTGCCGGACGTTTCTGATATATTTCATTTATTTATTTATTCATGTTATCAGTTTTTTTTAAACTCGTTATTGTTATATTATTTCAGAAGGGCCGTCAATTTGAAAAATAAAATAATCTTATTTCTTTTTTCTTTCAAATTCTACCGTTACGTCATAATCTGGGAAAACCCGCATTCCATGTGCGAGATTTCGCGTTGATCACGTGGTTTTAAATGGAAGGTCATGGTAAACAAAGGCTGCTCAGGTGAGGGTTGTTGCAAAACATTGCCTATAAACCTTTTTGAAATACTTTTTGGTCTTGAATTTTTTATCATACACGCCAATAAATAGTACATTGATCGGTATCATAAGGCTTTTTGGGGATAGCGTTTAAGATAATTAAACAATCGGACGATGAAATGCTGACATAACTTTTCTCCGGTTTTTGAATAGGACTCGGCTCTGATGTAAATGAGTGTCAACAGAATATCAAAAAGCGAATTTTCATCAGAGAAGACTCGGATTATGTTAAATGTAGCAACCACCACGCATGCCCGGATGTAATTATTGCGCAATCGGTGTCGCAGGAAAAATCCGACCCGGGAAATTAGCCAACTTCATACGCTTTCATACGAAGATATCAGAGTAAAATCAAGTGAGAAATTTGCATAATTGGGCGGGACTTGTTCTGAACCTAGCGTGTAGGGCCGTTTGGCTTTGGTATCAAGCTGGTTTGCATAAAATAACAGCCGACGAAAATTTCGAGAACGATCAAATACGCCCTTGATTGAGTTTTAGTATGAAAGTTTAAGCATTTACCAGCAAATAAAGTTCAAATTTGCCTTTGTCCTTACACGTAAAATACCTTAATTTGGGGCTTGTTTTGGCCTACTAGACAACTTTAAAGGGAGGTAATTATGTTTGGACGGCCCCTGTCATGAACCGGAAGTCTACTTTTTCTTCATGTCAACAAAGTTTGTAAGTTAAAATTGCAAAAATTGTAGACGATCTGCAGATTTTATGGTTATCATATCCGTAAGTAATGCATAAATAACTGATTGCATTTATGCAATTTAATTTAAACTCTTCAAAAAGAGGAAAAGTTTGAAGAAATTGGTTCGTACCCAGGAGTTTTCGTACTCGTCACAATTTTTGTATTCAAAACGTAAAAACAATCAGCAACTGCCGCAAATTATATGAAAGCACATAGATTAATTTACCTGTCCTTTGAGTGATGCAACAATATGTTGATTTTAACACGCCAATTGTGCAAACCTTCAACTTAGCAATGAAAACATTGACAGAAAGGGAGAATTAGAATGTTTCAATCAAAATCAAAAATATTATCATTTTCTCTCAGTGTTTTCTACAACAATACTTTATATATCAGTTGCATGTGAAGACTAGTCTACTCTATTCACCATTCACTTATGAGTGCTTAAATTTAATCTGCAATTTACACAAAAATGTTGATCACAAGCATTTTCCCTTTTGCCTCAATATTTTGTTCCATATCTATTACAAAATTAGCAATAAGACAACAAGGCAGAATAACTTGAATGAATCTAATTAGGTATTCTTCAGTCGACTAAAATGTCATTAAATATCAGATCTAACTTAAAGGTTAAATATCAGATCTATGTAAGCTACATTAATATATAAATGAAACTGTAGCTTTCAAGTAAATTCACAAATGATCTGCTGCATAAGGACAATGAGCCATCAACGCATTGTTACAACATAAATTAGTACCAAAATGCCATGAATTATCTATATATACAAATGAAACCCAATGCGATGATGGTTAATTGTCCAACCGCCAAATCAAAAAGGACTTCAAACATTTCTAGCAAAGCTCCTGAAACTAATGAAGAAGAGAAATAGCAAAACGTTCAACAGAATGAAAATCACCTATCCAACGTTATCCCTTCTCATCCTCCTAAAAAAATTTAAAAATTTTAAAAATTTCAAAGCAAGTTTAAACTCGTCGACTGCATAAAGAGAAACTGTACACGAAGCGCGGCAAACTGGAGCTTTTATATACCTACCAACTAAGCCAACCAATCAGAAGCCTGCTTGTCATCGCAAATTACCCAGTTTTATCGATGCGCCGCGTCATCGACAAAACTATGCAAACATTTGACTTATTAACACTCTGTAATGAAATGATGTCTACAAGTTCTCTCCAAATTGTACTGTCTTAATATTTTCAGTGAAAATCTTAATTGTCTGACAAGGTTTATAAAAAGCTTATACTACTTGAAATTAGTAGTTAAGATGCCTTTGACCATTTACAATGTACGAAACAAACGTATATTAAAATTATAGTAAAGACAATAATATCATACAAATATGCATATCGGTACATGTACAATATAAACACAAGCTATTTCAAGCTAAAAACAGTTAACTTAGCTTGGAATGTTTAACACTTGACAGAAACAGTAATTGAAAGTGTTTTCTTCCAGACACAGCATCAGAATTTAGAATATTACATAATTAGATCTATTCCTTTTGTTGAAAGCTTGACCAACTGCAGACACTCTTTTGATATCTTTAATACTCAGATCACAGGGGTTTTCCTATGCTTTCTGTGCCTCCTGAAAACGGAGGCATTCCCAAAGCAAAAGGCTGTGTTCCCAAAGTAAATTTTCTTCAATTTTTTCCAATCTATTTTAAATGGTTAATTTCGCCACTGAAAAATGAGTTTTTTGCTTACTTTTTTGTCCAAAATGAGCCATTTTGCACTTCAAAGATTTCCCAATTTGATCAGACTCTGTTTCCCAAAATGCTTAGGAAAACCCCTGGATCAAGAAAGCAGAAAGCATTTGCAAATTGCCAAAATATGACATCTAGATTGATCATTCACACTTGTTTCCATCTTTATGATTAAAACAACATATTTTCTCTCTCTAACTTTCCATTCTTTCAAATTTGAAGGGGCTTGTTTCCTCCCAAATCAACAGAATCCCCCAGGCATGCTCCTTTAAGTTCCGTCTTCTGAAGACTGGTACTGCTTTCCTGAAATAGAAAGAAATAGGAGAGAGAACTTTAGGAGATAAATAAAAGGTGATTTTCATATCTACACAGTTTATACATCTTCAAAAGAGTCCCTATTTGCACTAGCATTAACCTTCATTTTACACATAGTAAAATGGGTGGGTGGGGTAATAATATTTTGTTGATTGAACATATATACATCCTCTTTTGGACTCTCAAACCTTTAAATATTGGAGACAATGACATTCTCATCATGCACAATGTATTGGATGAAACTCAAGTTCAAAAAAACTTTTTTATATTGACTTTCTCATTTATATTTCAAATTTAGCCCAAAATGTATGGTCAACCCGACTCATTAATCTTAAGAAAAAGTCACAATCAAGTCAGCAAACAGATGAATTTGACTATCATTATTCATCTTTGATGATATGACCACCAAATGAACACTAAATTAACTGCATATTATGCAGCATCTTCTAATTACAGGGTGAGGTCAAGTTTTCCTGAAAAAATGAAATTTGTGTTTTCAGAAACAAGATTTTGGGCATTTTGTCATAGTTTTTTTTACTTAAAGAACATTTTAAACCTAATTAAACTATATATTTTCTTATTTGTATTGATGAGATCTTCCAGAAAATGTATAGTTTTTACAGATTAAACTTTTTTCTGTAAAAGAGTGGTGGTTGCTATTAAATGAGGTTGATGAGATTTCTCGATCAGGCAATATTCCTTCCAGGTATTCTTGCCAGAACAGACCATAGTGAAATTTTTAAAGGAAAGCCAAATTGCTGTGAAATGAATTCAGTGTTTATTTTTAATTTTGTGGGAAGGCGATCAGGGCCCATAGGTGTGGGAAAATTTTCGCGTGAACGCCCAAAAAGGGGAAATTTCAATACATGCTTATACTCTCAAATACAGTGTTATAAATGCATTTAACTTGCTTGTATATCATAATGGGACATTCAAACAACCATTAGAACTGTTAGAGATGCCAAGAATCTAACTATGATTTGGATTTTTCTTTGCAAGAAAAAATCTAGTTCCAGGAGGGGAAAATTTCTCTAAAATGGGGGAAAAAAGTATATTCCTCAGAGAGGGGAAAGGGGCCCAATAACGACCATTTTTTTAAGAAAAAAAATCACTGGAATTGGTCTTTCATATGTATCTCTGTCTTTCTTTAACTCTTTCGCTGCCGATGTCACCGAAAAGTGACCCATACTGGCCATAGGGAGACTGCCAATGTCGCCGATCAGTGACTTAAAAACAATATATAACATAATGAGGTCATTCAAGGTCAAGGTCATCTGATCAAACTGCCTAATAAAAAGTATGCTATTAGGCAAAACAATTTAAGTGCAATGATTCCTGAAAGTTTCAGCTTAATATTTTCAAACAATGACTTTTTTACTATTCTGTAAACTGATAAGCCCTCTTATGAAGTTTCCAAAATTTGGCACTGGAAATAGGACAATTCCAGGAAATTTGGCAGTGAAAGAGTTAAATCAGGACTAGAATTTCCGTAAAAATTTGACTTTCAGTATTTTGCAAGTGGCTTTTTGAATCACTAGCAAAATGATAAATACACTCACTAAAAAGCTTGCCCAACATGATGAACAATTACAATATTTTCACCGTCTTAAAATCACAACTATGCCACAAAGGAATGCGCATTTGCATTGACATCTCCTTTTCTCTTGATTTTATTTCACTTGCGAAAAAAGTCTTGTTGCAGGAAAAAAAAAACTACTTGCAATTTTCATTTTGAAAAGCAAATTACCATACAAAGCTAGTTGAGTATTGTTCAAAATGGTACAAGCAAGCTGCAATTTTCTATTTGTCTACAATGTTGTCCAGAACTTGTCTTTATTTTGTGGGGCATAAAAAGTTTCAATTTGAGGCACTGGGTTTAAGAGTGATAAACATAAACATTGTATGAGATTGTATAAATTATTTTACAGCATCTTACAGAGTGCAGGGTTTCCACCGAATTTCAAAACTGGGGTTACAAACCATACTTTTACAGCATGCTCCCCTCTAGTAGAGACAAAGAGGGCTGCTTGCAAAAACTAGGGGTACAAAATTCATTTTGGGGGTAAAAAACCCCATTTGGAGGTTTTTGGACACCCTGGAGTGGACCCAGACACTCATCAACTCTACAGGATGAAAAGCTTCAATCAGTCACTTACCTATACACTAACTTTGACTGTACTGAGAGTAAAGACACAGATTTGAGGTGTTTTCATCAAACCCTATGATGTGGGTACTCATTTGAATTGTCTCTTTGAGACAATTCAAATGAGAACTGACAACATAGGGTTTTGATTTGAAATAAAAAAAAGAAGAATGACTTTACCCCTCTTTTATGATTCTCTGAGAGTGTTAATAAATTCTATTACAGCATCTTACAGAGTGGATCCCGGTATTCATCAACTATACAGGATGAAAAGCTTCAGTCAGCCACAGACCTGAATGTCGGTGATCAACTGCATGGATATACAGTTAAACAGGTACAATTAATTATTATCCCATCTGAAAAAAATCCCTTCAGCACCAATTTTTGAATGAGCAGAGGTACAGATTTTAGGCATTTCAAAATGCAAAATATCTTTAGTATCTTTTGTGTTTCATCAAATTATACATGTTGAAGACTCGTATGTGTCATTAAGATTATTTAATTGACTAAGTTTCCAAACGTTTTTCGTAGCCTTAAATGTTGGATGAAAATCATGTGCAGACTATGGTGCCTTAAGCATGCATCAATATAAAGCCCCTACAACATTGATTGTGATTTTGTGTTTTAGGTGGATGATGTGCCAGAGCTATTCATGACAGCTTATTCACTCGAGCACAACAAAACTGCTGCACAACATTTACATATTGCTAGAGATGACAGCAATAATACATTCAGGTAAAAACATTTAATCAAGACAGTTCAACCCTTTCCCCATCTTCACTAGCCAAGGTTGAACCCACCTATGTTTGTATTCACCCTTGGCGGATTTAGTCCGATTTTCTTGAAATCGTGAAGCGCCGCCTAGCGGTTGTCTTGCTGGTTGTTTACGTTATTTCGTCCATTATTGATGACATCATTAACGCGCATTGTCTTTCGCGTTATACGTCATGCGGATTAGGTAAAAGTTAGCTGCTTCTTTAGTCGAGTTGTCGAAAGTATAATAATTCGACGATTAAAGATAGGGAATTCCTGTCTATTGCAGAGAAATTCTTATGAAAAATCGCCCATCTTCGTGTTATTGAGTTGCAAATGTAATGCCTTTTCCCGCCCGTTGTCATGAATTGGTTACTCATAACAAATGTATCAGTCGACAATCTGATTGGTTCCAGCGAGACCTCGCTGGAACCAATGAAAACGCTTTCCAGGAGACCAAGAAAATCAGACTTAATATGCCAAGGGTGAATACAGAAACGATGTTACGTCGTAGATGTCACCCTTGGCTTGCGAAGATGCCCTTTCCCAAACAATGACTCATTTTGGTGTAACTAGTGGAAAAGTTAGTGTTCCAATTTAACCCTTTCCCAAACAAGACCCGATTTTGACGTCCCTAAGAGAGTAGGCTTTGGAAACATTGAGGCAAAGGGGGAAAATGCTGATAATCAGCATTTTCTCCCTTTGCCTCAATATTTTCCATGCTAAATTGTACGCAAATGATCAAATCCTGTCTTTAATCACACTTATTTTGTTCTCTGCAGCAGCTTTCAAATTGGACTACCCTGAAATTTGGTTCTTTGGGAAAGGGTTAAAATCTACTGCAGACGATAAAATATAAGTTGATAAATACAGAGCTTGTTTAGGCCAAATAAAAAAATAGATGTGGTTCAGGTTACCCAACCGTCCCTAGCAAATTGGGGCCGACCCTAATTTTTTTTATTGCCCTCTAAGGAAAAAATACCAAAAACAACAACAAAGGCAAGAAAAAAGGTAACAAAACCAAAATAAGATAAAATAGTAAAAAAAAAAAGATAGCGGACCGACCTACCCTAATTTCTTTCAACATGTTACCTGAACCACACATATTTTTTTATTTGGCCTTACAGTATAGAACAGAAAATTTTGAAAATTGTTAAATATTCAGTATTATGTGAGTATTGAAAGTTTTCTATTCTAATACATGTATCAGTTATTTTTTTACCTGCGCATCCTGCAACTTTTACTCATAATTTGGTCTCTGGGATGCAAAGTTTTAATTCTAGCGAGTCCCAGGATGCAGCAATTTTTACAGATTTCCTATTTGAAATAGTGCATTGGACTCACTAAGCTAGTAGCTGGACTCATTGATAGGGAATCCTGCGAGTCCCAAGGACTCACAATCTTAGAATTGTAAAAAAAATCACTGTTATATACATATACACATGGATGATTTTGACAAAGAAATGAATAAATTAGGCAGAATGGGGAGAATTCATTTCTGTAAGACAATTCAATTGTGGTCAGTCTAACTTTATTCCTTTTAACCCTTTCCCAAACGACAAAATTTTAGGGTGATCAAATTTGAATGTGGCTGCTGACGACAGAAAAAATTTTGTTAACGATAGAATTTGTGTAAAATACAGCGCCGAAAATATTGAGACAAAAGCAGAAAATGCTGGTTATCAGCATTTTTAGCTCGACTTTTCGAAGAAAATGAGAGCTTATACTGTCACCCGGGCGTTGGCGTTGCAACCAAGGTTAAAGTTTTTTCAAACATCAATAACTTCCATACTATCAAAGGGATTCAACCCAAACTTGGTATACTTATTCACCATCACACCCTCTACCTTGCTATCAGGGCCCATGACCCTGGGACCACTCTATTTGGAGTTATGGTCCCTTTATACTAAGCAACTTAGAAAGTCGAGCGCGCTGTCTTCGGACAGCTCTTGTCTTCTTTTGCCTCAATGTTTTCCCAAGCATCTTCTATGACGGACGTCAAAACCAGGTCTTGTTTGGGAAAGGGTTAAAAAGGATGTACACTATTTCCTTTTATTACAGTGTTGCCTTCAGGACAACACCAATGGACAACACTGGGGTATCACACATTCTTGAACACACAGTACTATGTGGATCAAGGAAATTTCCTGTTCGAGATCCGTTCTTTAAGATGATGAATCGATCGCTAGCAACATTCATGAATGCTATGACTGGTAAGACACATTTTGTTGTTTGGAAGTCAAAACCTTGTAACTCTGGAGCTTTTTATGCCCCGTATCGAAAGATTGGGGGCATATTGTTTTAATTTTGTCTGTCTGTCTGTCCATCTATCTGTCTGTCTGAAAACTGCAAAAAGTATAGACATACAAAGCTCAAATTTGGTATGTAACTTTCGCTCAATGATATCTATCTTTTCCATGCAATTTGACCTTCCTCAAGGTAATCTGCTAACCCTTATCAACCCTTTACATGAAATTGTATAATGAATAGATTCATAGTATACATCATGAAAACTAAGGATTACTTGAATGAGCATTTGTGATACAGTAGAATATTTCCTGAAATTCTGTAAAATATTTGGTGATGAGATGTACTTACTGTGTAAGGTGTTGAAAGGATTAATGTTTCCTATATGACTGGAAAATTTTTGAATATTGCATTGCACCTCATACCATTAATCACATATTTATTATTGCACCAATTTTCAGCCAGTGATTGGACAATGTATCCCTTCTCCACACAAAATAGACGAGATTTCAACAACTTGCTGTCTGTCTACCTAGATGCTGTTTTCCATCCCAAGCTTAGTGAGCTGGACTTCAGGTAAATTTATTTATGAGAGTTTGTCGTTAAACATGATATGGTTGTTTTGCATTTCATTGAAAAAACAAAACATGTTGTTTTAAAAAAAAACATGCACATCATAGTAATTTGCATTCTAATAACCAAAATCAAGAAAGCAACTAGACAACTAAAACTTATTCTGAGCAAAAACAACAACAAGAAAGATCTGTACACAAGTAATTATACCCCCCAAATTCAATTTGGGGGTATATAGGAATCAGCTTGTCTGTTGGTCTGTCTGTCGGTCTGTAGCTTTTTTGTCCACTCTTTTTCTCTTAAACTACTTATCCAATTTAATTCAAACTTCACATGTAAACTCATTACCAAGTTGAGATGTGCATAGTATATTTTGGTTACGGTCCAATGATTTTTGACAGAGTTACAGCCCTTGAGTGAATTTTCTTGTCCGCTCAATTTCTCAGAAACTAATGGATGGATTTCAAAAAAACTTTACAGTTATGCTTAGTAGCTCTCAAATATGTGCTTATCAAAGTTTGGTGATGATTTATTGATTTTCGACTGAGTTATGACCCTTTGTTGAAAATTGCCATTTTACGCAGAATCGATGTGTGTTGATCGGTTTTTCAATTTTTTGTCCACTCTATTTCTCCTAAACTACAAGACCAATTTTGTTCAAACTTCACATGTAAACTCATTACTAAGTGGAGATGTGCATAGTATATTTTGGTTACGGTCCAATGATTTTTGACGGAGTTACAGCCCTTTTGTGAATTTTCTTGTCTGCTCAATTTCTCAGAAACTAATGGATGGATTTCAAGAAAACTTTACAGTTATGCTTAGTAGCTCTTAAATATGTGCATATCAAATTTTGGTGATGATTTATTGATTTTTGACTGAGTTATGACCCTTTGTTGAAAATTGCCATTTTACGCAGAATCAATGTGTGTTGATCTTTTTTTTTTCAATTTTTTGTCCACTCTATTTCTCATAAATTACTGAACCAATTTTGTTCAAACTTCACATGTGAACTTATTACAAAGTGGAGATGTGCATATAATAATTTGGTCTTGGTCCATTGAATTTTGACGGAGAAATGGCCCTTGAGAGAATTTTCTTGTCCGCTCAATAACTCAGAAACTAATGGATGGATTTCAAGAAAACTTTTCAGTTATACTTAGTAGAATTCAAAGATGCTCATATCGAATTCTGGTGATGGTTCATTGATTTGTGAGTTATAGCCCTTTGCTGAAAATTGCCATTTTACGCAAAATCAATGAGTGTTGATCGGTTTTTCAATTTTTTGTCCACTCTATTTCTTATAAACTACTTGTCCAATTTTGTTCAAACTTCACATGTGAACTTATTACTAAGTGGAGATGTGCATATTAAATTTTGGTTATGGTTCATTGATTTTTGACGGAGTTATGGCCCTTGAGTGAATTTTCTTGTCCATTCAATTTCTAGGAAACTAATGGATGGATTTCAAAAATAATTTACAGTTATGCTTAGTAGCTCTCAAGTATGTGCATATCAAATATTGGTCATGGTTCATTTATTTTTGACTGGGTAATGGCCCTTTGTTGAAAATTTGCATTTTTTGCAACATTAGCATGTGTTGATCAGTTTGTTGATTTTTTGTCTGCTCTATTTCTCCTAAACTACTGGACGAATTTTGTTCAAAGTTCACATGTGAACTCATTACACAGTGGAGATGTGCATATGATATATTGGTCATAGCCTTTTGATTTTTCACAGAGTTATGGCCCTTGAGTGAATTTTCTTGTCTGCTCAATTTCTAGGTATCTAATGGATGGATTTCATAAGAACTTTACAGGTATGCTTTCTAGCTCTCAAATATGTGCATGATAAACTTTGGTAATGGTTCATTGATTTTTGACTGAGTTATGGCCCTTTGTTGAAAATTGGCTTTTTTCACAACATTTACATGTGTTTATTGGTTTGTAAATTTTTTGTCCGCACTATATCTCCTAAACTACAAAATTAATTTTGTTCAGACTTCACATGTGAATTTATTACAAAGTGAAGATGTGCATATACTATTTTTGTCATGGTCTATTGACTTTTCACAGAGTTATGGCCCTTGAGTGAATTTTCTTGTACGTTTAATTTCTCGGTAAATAATGAATGGATTTTATTATAACTTTACAAGTATGCTTACTAGCTCTCCAATATGTGCATATCCAATATTGGTTATGGTTTATTGTTTTTTTACTGAATTATGGACATTTGTTGAAAATTAGTTATTTTTGCTACATTGACATGTGTTGGTCAGCAGGGATTATTCTGGCTGGAAAAATGTATGAGAGAAAATGTTCCAATTGCTGAAAAACTATGAGAGATTTTAAATTTCTACGAGATTTTTTTTCTTGCGTTATTTTCAGGAATCTAACTTTATCAAAATATATCATATATCACACAAGAGTATTATTATCTAAAATCAAACTTTTTAAACAATTGAATAGAGAGCTCTCTAAAATCAGTTACCACAATAAATGGTCACTGTGATTGAAATGTTTTTCTGTATAGCAAATTTCCTGTATCGTAGTGAAAATATAAAGATTAGGTGACAAATGGAGCAAAAGTAATTTCTCCTCTCCCACAACGATTTCTGTCAGAAAAATAATCATAATAGAAGGGTCATGTTTCAATGTCGGGACTGGTTTTCAACTGGGAAAAGATGATGAAATATTATGGTATAGATTTGTAAACAAGACACAGAGAAATATCTTTGGTTAATTGCAAGTTCTTTTTATCGTAATTCTCGAAAGAAATGTAAAAACATTTCATTTTTGCGTACTGTATTGTCCCTCTGAAAAGCGCTACCATCGTTGACGGACATTATATTAGGCTCTGAAAGCAATTGACATGCCAGTGTGCATCGTCTTTTGATTGAAAATTGGTGATTACTACCTTAAATAAATGATTTGTTCATCTAATTTTCATTCCTTTGGCTGCATTTTCCTTTAAGAAACATAAAAGCAGACGCCAGTTTTTTCTATTATTTTTTTGTTCATCTACGCAACTTCTCGGCTCAGAAATGATATGGAAAAATACCGAGTAGACCAATTGTTACGAATATCCGGTACCCTGCATTCAATTTTGGAGCTTGTTTTACTTTAAAGAATGCCGAGAACCGTTTACTTTTCTGATATCCGCTTTTTTGACATCTGAGTTTTCGTCCGTTTTTTCGGTGCTAATCGATTTCAAATTGGTATGCGAGATTTTGTTCCAATTGAGAAAGATCTATGCGATATAAGGCATTTATATGCGAGAATCTCGCGATTTCGCGGCCCAAAATTATCCCTGGGTCAGTCTGTTTTTATAGTGTTTGCTCTTTTTCTCAATTGATCAGATCACAGTTCATAGGAAATATACATCAATGCACAAACACAGTGCTGTTGGGGGTATAATCACTTTCAGTGATATTCTAGTTATAATTATTGTTATATTGTGTTCTTCTTATGCAAGACAATAATGTGAAGAAATTTCATTTTCTGTAGAAGATAATTGTAATGGTATGGTTCAGAGCAACAGATAAGTGGGATAGTGTAATTCTAAATTCGTTATATACAAACCCTATGTTGAGGTTACTCATTTGATTCAAATGAGTAACCTCAACGTACGGTTTGATAAACAATTGAAAAGATATAAAATGGCCAATACCTCATCTTATCTGTAGCTTTGATGGTTAGGAAACTCATACCTTCTACTTAAAGGCCGAGTCCCGATAGCTCAGTCGGTTACGTCGGAGTCTGTCAATCCAGGGGTCGCAAGTTCAAACCCCAGCTGGGCCAGTATCCATTCTGACATTTGACAAGAAGTTATTTGTCTCTATCCAATGGGTGTGAATCATCTATGTGAGAGAGCAGCTGGAGGCTCGGTATGGATTTTGTGGTGATACTGGTGCGAGAAATACCAGGAACCCACAGTTAGGTGCTCCAGCCGCTGCAATATGACCATAGAAGTTGAAAACGGCGTAAAACCCTAATAAATCAAACCTACTACTTAAAGTAGAATACCTGTAACATGGCCACTTTGAGATTCATAAAGCCTTTGATTTTTTCGACCAGCATCGTTACATATCCCAACCTAATTGGGCGTTGTCGTAAACATTTGGCAATGGAAAGTTCCACAGCCCGAATGTTTTTGACATCACCCGAATAATTCCGACATCGCATGAATCTCATTAGAGGTTGACTACCTTAATTTCTTGTATTTCAGCCAAGAAGGTTGGAGATTAGAACATGAAGATATAAAAGACAGAAACTCTCCCATTGGTTTTAAAGGTGTTGTGTATAACGAAATGAAAGGGGTCTTTGTAAGTATAACCCAATTAACATTTTGATTCAATATTACCATTGAGGGAGATCAATCTATGGCCAAAGATAGAAGATAATCCTTTTCCCTGCATTGAACTACTCAAGTAATGTGTTGAGGTTAAAATAGTCCAGACTGTTATGATGCCTAGTCCATTAAATAAATGAGGCAAACAGACTTTTGGTTCTCTTTTTCCAGGATAAATAGATTTAGTCTTCTTACTAGTGAATCTTTCAATCTGGCTTGTCTGAGTACAAATGAAAATTTTTAGTATTTTCACACCCCTGATAAAGAGAAATTGTTGGTTATAACACAAGACAATTCTCATTGGTACCCACAGTACAGGGTTTACATTTTGACAATAATAGCCGGATGTGGTTTACCATCTATTATTTTGCTTTAAATTCCAAGTCATTATTCATTACCATGCTTCAAAATCTACCCAAGACATTCACTTTTTAAATGGTGCATATATTTTCTGTTTTGACTAATCTGTGATGTGCTCCAAATTATGACTTAAATGGTTTTATATTTTCAGTCTAGCCAACAGGCAATATTTGCCGAAGCTGTACAAAACAATCTACTTCCAAACCACACCTACGGAATCTGTTCTGGTGGAGATCCTGCTTATATACCAGATTTAACCTGGAATCAACTGAAAGAATTCCACCAGTCTCATTATCATCCTTCAAACTCAAGGTGAGGGACACTAAAAAGTCAAGGTCAAATTTTTAGGTCTTGTTTTGGAAAATAACTGTCACTGGTTGTGTTTGTGTTTCATACCCATATCTAGTTGGTCTAGTCTACTTAAATTAATTGTGGGTGATAAAATTCTCATTTATAAATGAATATAGAAAATTTGTATCCTATAACATAGGTATATTGAGAGAGAAGAACATGCTTTCTTCTTCTCTCCCAATGTTTCTAAAATCCTTTTCCATGTATGACGTAAGAGCTGCATAATCCCAGATTTAACTTGGAATCAACTGAAAGAGTTCCACCAATCGCATTATCACCCCTCAAACTCTAGGTGAGGTTTTGATTTGTAATGATTCTTTTATGGATACGCTCCTCTAGTGGATACTGTAGCGAAGGCGGGATAGGGCGAACTAGTTTGACGGAAGAAATGGACAACAAGCTATTGAGTTGAAATAGGGCATTTATTAATGCCAAAATAAAATGTCAAATTTAAGATAAAGGTTGAAAATTGAAACATGAGAAATCAACCGTCAAAGCTGGGCGATATAAAAAACCGCCAAAACGAAACGCCCAGAAGAGAACAATACCAGCCGAAGCCAATGGCACAGATGTTAACGATACGCTGAAAAAGACGAATGCGTAGAAACTATTTTGAAACTAACAGATTAGAAAAATATAGCTGCACCTGGGATTACAATGTAAAAACTAGACACATTCGTACAGTTAAGAGGATGCTAACTCATGTGCACCTTAACAAAGATTGATATTTCTGTTGTTAGACTTCTAGAGCAGCCTGCCTAAAACAGTGCTGCTGTAAATTTAGATTGCCATGATTATTGAGGTTATGGAAAGGGTTTTTGAAACCCATAATGGCATTGAATATGATATAATGGTTGAGTTATACATGAGTTAGCACCCTTTACAATGTTATATATACAGAAGAATAGCATAAGAGTCGTTTTCAAAATTCGCAGGTTTTCTTGTCCAAGTGAGATAACTTGTACATTTAAGTAATCAAATAAACATTAATGTTAAAAATGAGTCCATACCAATGTAATTGTGTTGATTAAGCATAAAAATATAGCATGTTACATGCTTTAGTGAGATATTTTACATGTTATATGGCCTGAAATGTGTAAATTTGCTTTGTCCCACTGCTACCCTCATTGGTTTTGACCAGCAAAGATAACTACTTTTAACCGTAATTGAAAAACTTTTTTGGGTTAGTTTGCATGACAATATGTTAAATTACACTTTGAATATACCAGTTACCCAAATGATATTATGTAAATGGTATAAAAATCATCATATATCCTTGTCCCACAGATTTTTGTCTTTGGTGTTCCAGTGTCTAAAAGGTTAAACAAATGCAATCTTGATTAGATGTAGACACAAATCATGTACCTCCTTTTGAAAAGCTATCGTAGGCTCATATATTACAATTGAAAGAGGAAGAATTTATTTTGTGTCTTGTTAATAAATTGAAAAAGAAGGCGGTCAACTTGTACAGTACTTTTTTTCTTTGTCTTTGGGATGACACACTTTATAATACTTTGCAAGGTACCTTTTTTATGCTCCCCGAAGGGAGAGCATATAGTCGCCGCTTCGTCTGTCCGTCCGTCCGTCCGTCCGTCCTGTCCGTCCGTCATTCCGTCCGTCCGTCCGTCCGTCCGTCCGTCCGTCCGTCCGTCCGAAGCAATATCTCCATAACCCTTGGGCCAAATCAAATGAAACTTACCATGTGAACTCCCTGTGACAAAATGCCGATGTACTTTTCCCCGTTTTTGGATTTGAGGCCTTGTCGTGGGAAAAGGGGACTTATGGTCAAATACAGTTTTTCTCTAATTTCTCCTAGTCTAATGGTCAGAATTTGATGAAATTTCATATTTGAGTAGCAAATCAGATGCCCTTGACAATAAAGTGCTCTCCATGGCATACATTTATTGTGACAATGCCTTATTCGGGGAGCATTGTCCGTCTCTGACGGCCCTTGTATTAGATATTTGTCCGGTATATCTGACTTAAAGTACAGTAAATGCGTCCAATAGTAGATTTAACAAATACCCGATTTTCACTTATATTTTTGCAAATTAGTGTGAAATTGTCCTTGGTGTTCCAGTCCTTGGTGTTCCGGTCTGAGCACTGGAACGCCAAAGACAAAAATAAAATGGCACTGACGCATGTCAGATTGCATGGATTAGATAGGTATTATTAAAATAAGGTAACATACCAAATTTCAGCCTTGTTCGTGTAATAATTTTAGAGAAAATGCCAAATCTAGGTTTCGCTCGATGTTTTAAGTGGAGTTTCAAGTTAAGGGTTGAAAATGACTTTTTGGGAATATCTGAATGAATGGAGCATAAAGATATCATTGAACAATCGTTACTTACCAAATGTTAGCTTTCTTTGTCCATTGTTTTAGAGAAATGCCAATTAAAAGTTTTGAACTGACAGGCAGGCGGACAGACGGTAAATGCTAGAACAGTATTACCCAAAATGTTTTATATTAGTGCATTAAAATCCTGAATTATTACACATTAACTATATCTCTTTGCATTCCTATATCTTTCGGCTCATGCCATGTTACTGAATTCATGTCTTAAAGGAGGTTGGATTTTACTATCAACTGGAGATTAAGCTTGCACTTTTCATTGGCATTTTAAGGTATCCAACCCCTCAAAAGCACCAAACAGTCAGAGGGGAAGTTTGAAAAGTGCAAATAATTCCTAAACTGTGTTACATTTCCATTCTAAATACGAACATAAGCATTTTGCACGGTTTAGAATTTTGAATTAATGCATACTTATGGAAATATTCGATAAAAATGTTAAAAATTACCTCCCTTGCATATGAATATAGAGTAAAATAATATTTGTAAATTATTTTCTTCTTACAGCATTATCTTGAAATCTGATACGGCTAATCAACTTATGTGAAGTGTATTTACAAGTATGTGAATTTTGATGCATTTCGTACGGCTAGAAAATGTAGAATTTTTCAGGGTCTGTAAACCTTAATTTGTCAAGCGCTCTGATGTACGTTCCGGGAAGCGGAATCACATGGGACAAATATTAGCTGCCAGTTTCAACCTAAATAAATGCAATATAACATTTTAAAAGCAAAGAAAATAGATGATTTTCTTTGGGGTTATGTTGATGTCTTTGGTGTTCCGCTAATGTCTTTGGTGTTCCAGTAATGTTGAATTCATTTTCCAAGAAAACTGATCAAGCAAATGCATCAAAAGTACTAGTTATATAAAGCAAATTGTACATACTAATTTTGACGATTGAATCTTTTCTGGACATTTGGACTCAAATAAGAAATTTTGAGACTGAAATGTTTGATTTTTTCCAACTTTAGCAGACAAAGATACTTTCCTGTAAATTATTATGTTATTATGCATCCAAAATGATTCTTTTTCTATTATTTATTAGCTATTGACCTTTTAAAATGTAATTTGGTGAAAAAAATGTGAAATATCTTTTAATCTATATTAATTTCATGCCTTTATTTAACCGGAACACCAAAGACATTTTTGTCCGGAACACATGGTTAATAACCGATTTAGAAGCTACCCACCAACAATCCAGGGTGGAAAATGATTTGAAACATGTTATTAATAATCTAACAACAAATTGAGAACACAAAAATTACAATATTTGACAATTATTTTTCATGATTTACTGGTCTAAAAAACCTGCGAATTTTGAAATTGACTCATAAACGTATAAAAGTTCTTATAACGGGACAGTACCTGAGCACTATTTTGACCACTCAGATTATCATGATCTGAACTTGTATTATAATGTCAGTGTTTTATAGTGATTAGGGGAAGAAACGACGCATATAGGACGTTGATCTTTGGCGCATGACAGAGACGAAAAGTCTGGCATGAAACAAACATCCCCGAACAAAAGCAAACTGATAGCCTGCCTAAAACAGTGCTTACGGTTTGCAAGGTTGGTTTTTGTAACATATTGTAAACCCTGTTTCTGTGATTAAAACTAATTGTTGGTAATGGGTCTCAGTGCATGGACAAGGAAACAAAGTAAGTCTCTTGCCGCCTAAAACGGTCAAGAATTTGAAAGAGTTGGACAAATATATTTTAGGTATGCCGAAGACTTCCATCTGCCAAGTTTTTGAATGTTATCGGAAGACATATTCAGAGAATGCACGTAAGTAGCCCCCCCTATTCTAAAGGAGTGTCCTGTAAATAGGGAGGGTTCTAAATGGCAAAGAGAGACACATTGACGTAGAACGGAGCGAAAGTAAAAAGATGAGATGGCGCCACCGTGCTCATCCTGAAATAGTGGACCTGTAGGGCGATTCTTAAAATCTGTAGCACGTAAAATGGCGCGCACCGGGCAGAGCTTTCTGTCTTTTCGACGGCTCAGCGTAATTTGGGCCACTTGACCATTAGAATGTTTGAATCGAGAGAGATTAATAGAAATGGATGATACCTTGGCCCGATTTGAATTGTAATGCAGTATGGTTGCCTGGCGCAATACTAGGTTTGCGGGTGCTGATGGTGTGAATGCGATTTCACCTACGCGAAGCAACCCAAAAAAGGCTGTGAGAAACATAGCACGGAATGTGAGGACGCGAGAGGGTTCTTCAATGATGTCCGGAAGTATTGTTATGAGCTGACGGAGATGAGTAAGCGTAAAGGGGAGGCGTTTGTCCGAGGCGGATTGGCGTCGTAAGCTATAAAGCAGTTTGCGAACAAGAAAATTCTCTGTCGGGTTTGGAAGGTCGCGAAGTTTGTGGATGTAAGCTATGGCTGAGATGTAGGAAGAAATAGTTGAAGGTTGTAATTGGCGGTTATGGCAAACTGCAATAAATTGTGCAAGGCGTTCTTTGGTAACGGGAAACAAAGGTTGATCCGGATATAAGGACAGATGGAAGTTTCGGAAATGCCTTAAAGCGTTACAATAGCTTGAACGCGTAGATGGAGCAAGGGAGGTTTGAAGTAGCTCAGACACTGATTGATTTAAAGCAAATCGAGCAGATGATTTGGAACTGTTGTAGGTACTTGGTCCATGTGTGGAGCTATGGTTTTGAACCGTTCTACCTGTGAACGAGAAAGAAGATCAGGTAGGACATTGTATTTGCCCGGAATATGTACGGCTCTTATCAGTATGTTATGAGACATGCATGCTAAGACTAGGCGTCTAACCAAAGACATAATCTGCGGAACTTTACAAGTTTGCCGATTGATGATGTGAACGACTGCTTCGTTGTCTGTGTGTAGGAAGACACATTGATTGGTTAGGTCCTCGGACCAAATTTCAATTGCTAAAACAATGGGAAATAGCTCTTTAAATGTGATATTAGCTTGCTGAAAATGTGCAGGCCATAATCCGTAAAACCAGTGACATTGGAAGGTAGCCCCAAAACCAACTGAGCCTGATGCGTCGGTATGGAAATGAAGCGAATCTGAGCCTATCCAGCGTTTTTTTTTTAATGAGGTTTTTGCCATCGAAATGTTGGGTAAAAAGGAGCCATGCTGCAAGGTCTTTCCGACTCTCCCGATTCAGAGTAATCCGATGGTGAGCTTTTTAGCTCACCTGAGCACGAATGTGCTCATGGTGAGCTATTGTGATACCGCTGTGTCCGGCGTCCGTCGTCCGGTGTCCGTCGTCCGTCAAACTTTGCCTTGTGTGCACTCTAGAGGCCACATTTTTTGCCCAATCAACCTGAAATTTGCTCAGAATGATTGTCTTGATAAAATCTCGGACAAGTTCTAAATTGGGTCATCTGGGGTCAAAAACTAGGTCACGGGGTCAAATCTTAGAAAAACCTTGTGTGCACTCTAGAGGCCACATTTTTTGCCCAATCAACCTGAAATTTGCTCAGAATGATTGTCTTGATAAAATCTCGGACAAGTTTGAAATTGGGTCATCTGGGGTCAAAAACTAGGTCAAGGGGTCAAATCTTAGAAAAACCTTGTGTGCACTCTAGAGGTCACATTTTTTGCCCAATCAACCTGAAATTTGTTCAGAATGATTGTCTTGATGAAATCTCGGACAAGTTCGAAATTGGGTCATCTGGGGTCAAAAACTAGGTCACGGGGTCAAATCTTAGAAAAACCTTGTGTGCACTCTAGAGGCCACATTTTTTGCCCAATCAACTTAAAATTTGCTCAGAATAATTGTCTTGATAAAATCTTGGACAAGTTCGAAATTGGGTCATCTTGGGTCAAAAACTAGGTCACTGGGTCAAATCTTAGAAAAACCTTGTGTGCACTCTAGAGGTCACATTTTTTGCCCAATCAACCTGAAATTTGCTCAGAATGATTGTTTTGGTGAAATCTTGTACAAGTTTGAAATTAGGTCATCTGGGGTCAAAAACTAGGTCACGGGGTCAAATCTTAGAAAAACCTTGTGTCCACTCTAGAGGCCACATTTTTTGCCCAATCAACCTGAAAATTGATCAGAATGATTGTCTTGGTGAAATCTCGGACAAGTTTGAAATTGGATCATCTGGAGTCAAAAACTAGGTCACGGGGTCAAATCTTAGAAAAACCTTGTGTGCACTCTAGAGGCCACATTTTTTACCCAATCACCCTGAAAATTGATCAGAATGATTGTCTTGATCAATTTTCAGACAAGATTGAAATTGGGTCATCTGGGGTCATAAACTAGGTCATGAGGTAAAATCTTTGTAAAACCTTGTGTGCACTCTAGAGGCCACATTTTTTGCCCAATCAACCTGAAAATTGATCAGAATGATTGTCTTGATCAATTCTAGGTCACGAGGTCAAATCTTAGATAAACCTTGTGTGCACCCTAGAGGTCACATTCTTTGTCCAATCAACCTGAAAATTGGTTTACAAAAAAAAGTTACATCAGGTGAGCGCTTCAGGGCCAATGGCCCTCTTGTTTGATGTTAACTGTCAAATCGGTAAGGCGACGCATAAATGGGCGACCTGGGGTAACCACTTGACAACAAAAATTCAAGAGACCTAATAAAGATTGCATTTCCCGGAGGGTGCATTTCCTACAACGGGCCATGGATTCCAGACAAGAGCGGAGTTTAAGCAATTTGTCTTGGGGTAGTCTGGCTTCCATTTTAACTGAGTCGAGCTCGAGACCCATGAAGACAATCGTTGTGTGAGCATTTTCTGTTTTTTTCTGCTTTTATAGGGACCCCGACTAAGTCGCAGAATTTCAAGAAACAGTCCAGGGATTTTTGACTAATATCCGAATTGGCCGGGCCCATGATAAGGAAATCATCCAAAATGTGAATGATATAGGGTATGTTTAACTTATATTTTGCTGCATATTGGAGACCTGAACTAAAACGTTCAAATATTGCACAAGCAGATGAAATTCCCATGGGTAAATTTTTGTCGTAATAGAAGCGATCATTGAAATGAATCCCGAGTAAAGGGTGATCAACAGGGTGAACAGGGATAAGTCTAAAAGCACTGTCAATATCTGTTTTGCAAAATAAGGTCCCCGGTCCAAGTTGCAACAAAAGGTCTACAGCATCGTCAAAGGTGGTATAAGAGACATGAGCCAAATCGGGTTCGATGAAATCATTGATTGAGGCCCCTGGTGGGTAACTTAGGTGATGAATCATCCTGAAGTCCCCGGCTGTTTTCTTTGGGACAAGCCCAATGGGGCTTATATGAAGGTCTTGAAAGGGAGGGGAAAGGAAAGGGCCACAAATACGACCCATATTTATTTCTGTTTGCAGTTTCGTGGTAACCGTAGTTACGTTGTCCCCACATGATTTAAGATTAGGGGCAGACCTAGCAATTCGGGGACCAATATATCCTAGCCTAAAGCCTTTCCTGAAACCATCTGACAAATACTTTGCCCATTTAAAACCTGCCAGGTACGGTGAAAGAAGTTCAATTTTTACCGGAGTGGCCAAATCATTGTTTGCGGGGTTGTGATAAGGTAGGGGGTTTTGGCTTGGGATTGGGTGCGGATGAGGGATGAGCGGAATTGGTTGGACAGGAGAACGCTGGGTGGGGACCCCGACAGTAACCACAGATGTGGGGGTGGATGCACCGTTGTTCGGAGCAGCGCTTGCTATTAAACCGCCAGCAGGTGTTCTCGAGGAATCTGCGAGATCCCTGTTTATTGTTTTTGGGCCGAAAGGACTGATTGTTGCGAGTTGTTGTAGGCTGAAGGGGGGCAACCGCCATCAGCCAATATTCAGTGTGTACGCGTTGCCATGGCCATAAGATTGATTCACGGAGCATCCGAAATTGAGTATCATAGAATATGAAACCCTGACCTGAGTTGCGGTTGGAAATGTCCCGAACTATTTCCATGTATTTCATGAGGTGAGGGGTATCATGGGGAATTTCATAGAGTAGACCGCGATGAAGCGGATGAATGCAGTAGTCCACATATCTATGGTGGTGATACGCCGTGAGCGGGCTTGGGGCATTAAAGTTAAATTATTTTGCCCTTCCATCTGAAAGGAAAATTGAAGTGGGCCTGAATGTGCCGTTCTAGGTAAGAGCATTGCCAAATCAACGAACCGGTTCTTCCAAATTTGCTTTTGCAGTGTTTTTTAGCTCCACTGGCCGAAGGCCAGCGGGGCTTATGTCATGGCCCTGTGTCCGTCGTCCGTCCGTGCGTCCGTCCGTGCGTCCGTCCGTCCGTGCGTAAACTTTTTCTTTAAACATCTTCTTCTCCATAACTATTGGACCAATTTCAACCAAACTTCACAGGAATCTTCCTTGCATGAACCTCTTCCAAATTCCTTCAAAAAAATTAATTCCGTGCAGAACTTGAATTTTAATTAATTTTAATTGATTTAAATTTTCGAAAAATCTTTAAAAATTCTTCTTCTCCAAAACTGCTGGACCAACTTCAACCAAACTTCACAGAAATCTTCCTTGCATAAATCTCTACTTAATTCCTTCAAAAAAATAAATTCCGTGCAGAACTTGAATTTTAATTAATTTTAATTGATTTAAATTTCCGAAAAATCTTTAAAAATTCTTCTTCTCCAAAACTACTGGATCAATTTCAACCAAACTTCACACGAATCATTCTTGCATGAATCTCTACCAAATTCCTTCTAAAGAATAAAATCGATGCAGAACTTGAATTTTAATGAATTTAATTGAATTAAATTTTCGAAAAATCTTTAAAAATTCTTCTTCTCCAAAACTACTGGACCAATTTCAACCAAACTTCACAGAAAACTTTATTGCATAAATCTCTACCAAATCCCTTCAAAAGAATAAAATCCTTACAGAACTTGAATTTTAATTAATTTAATTGATTTAAATTTTCGAAAAATCTTTAAAAATTCTTCTTCTCGAAAACTACTGGACCAATTTCAACCAAACTTCACACGGATCATCCTTGCATGAATCTCTACCAAATTCCTTCAAAAGAATAAAGTCGATGCAGAACTTGAATTTCAATTAATTTAATTGAATTAAATTTTCGAAAATTCTTTAAAAATTCTTTTTCTCCAAAACTCCTGGACCAATTTCAACCAAACTTTACAGAAATGTTCCTTGCATTAATCTCTTCTTAATTCCTTCAAAAAAATTCTATGTAGAACTTAAATTTTGATTAATTAAATTGAATTAATTTTTCGAAAAATCTTCTTTTCCAAAACTACCGGACCAATTTTAACCAAACTTCACACAAATCTTCCTTGCATTTATCTCCTCTAAATTCCTTAAAAAATAATTTCCGTGTAGAACTTAAATTTTGATAAATTTAATTTTCTAAAAAATTGTTAAACAATCTTCTTTTCTAAAACTACAGGACCAATTTCAACCAAACTTCACAGGAATCTTCCTTGCATGAATCTGTTCCAAATTCCTTCACGATCGGATGAAAAGGGCGTTGTGGGCTTGGCTTTTTTTTTCGCTATTTGAAACAGTGTAATTTTAAGAAAATTTTAAAAACATTTCTGCTCCTTAATCACTTATTGGATTTCATTCTGGTGTAGCATGAATCTTCTTTGAATAGACCTCTATTGTAGGAGTGTAACGATACATCGGACTATCGATATATCGCGATGGCGAGCAAGCCGATAGTACTATATCGATGGTCATGTCAAAAATTGATAACTATCGGCGATAGTGACTTCAAATATCGATAGTTTCGATAGTTGAACAACAGGGTCACAAGATGAAAATATTTTGAATTAAAAATACAAACTAACTTTAAAAAATGGTAACATGAGCCCGCAAATCATCACAGAACAGGCTATTTAAATTTGCTAAACACTAAATCTATTCTATTACATTTCATTTCATCGTGAGTATGACTTGTTCAGATAAGTTTCATACTTTTACAATTCCCATTTTGTCCCGATTAATCCAGTCGTGCATTGCAATTGCGGTCCCTTACGATTGTATACATATGCTTAGCGCCGATCCAATAAATAACATAAATACATGACTCGGAACAAAAGAAGCTTTAACCGGATATTCGATGGTATTTGTGTACAAAAATGAAACTCTGATATAATCTACCTTCTTTCTTTGCGAAAGAAATAATAAATTCCGAACTCATTTTAATATTCCAACAACAAGCTTCCATTAATTTTCGGTCTTATCGATGTTGTAACTGTAGTGATAATAAGCTGTTGTTACGAGGACCCGTTATCACGTCGCTTTCATTAAGTTATGGGTGATGCAAAGCAGTTTTCCTAATTGATTGACAGGTAATTGAACCAAATCAAACCCAATAATGTCTAATGAAACCGTTAGCCCCGCCCCCGAACTGTACCCGAAAGATTGATTGATATGTAAATGATTAAACACACACGTGACTTTACACGTGACGTTTGTGTCGGCCGACTTCTAAGTACACGAGTGAAGGTCGCCGCGCGGTTCTCAAACGCATCAAAAGCGCCGCTATTTTGGCTATATTAGGAAACACACTTTTCTCGTCATTTCTTCAAGCAATAACCGCTTAACTACCCAATATTTGTAGCCTAGTTAAACCATATCGATTTTCAACTCTACGTAAATCATTTGGGCTGTTGATTTTGACAGTTAAATCTTTCCCAAACATTGCAAACAATTAATTGGATAAGTAATATTACACATGGATTTATTATGACATGGTAGGCCTATTTTTATCAATACCCGTTAAAATTAAATCTAGTCAAAAGCACTCGTTTTTTTTCAATCTACGGAAAATATATCAGATAGAATTTTCAGTAAGCTTTGATCTCGGGAAACTTCAAAACAAATAGTTGATAGTTGTTTTGGTTTTGTTCGCTTGTCTGTTAAGATTTTTGGTAGGCTACGAATCCCTTTCATTTTAGCGGCGCCCAAAGTGATTCCCAAGATGAATTTGTAGCAAAAGTTAAAAACACGAACTCCTCTGTCAAATGTTTTTGTTGTTTGTTGTTTTTTTTCCATAGTAAACAAGATCGCATAATGTGATCTATGCAATATTGAACAATTGAATGTAGCAATTTATTAGACCTTGGAACCATTTTACGATCATATGATCAGATCTCTTTCTTCTTCGAAGTTTTCCGACATGCTGAAAATAAACTCGAATTTTCGGACACTATTCAAAATACTTTCCTTAATAGGACAGCAACAAAAACTAATTTTGTCTGATCATTTCCGCATTTTTCCGTACTTGTTTTTTTTTTCTTCTTTTTTTATTTTTGTTTGTTTTAGAATTTTGAGACCCATTTATGGATCCAAATAATTTCGGATGAAACAAAGTCGTTGTCCCTGGCAACATGGCGACTTCAGCGTCTGCATATTATTCTTACTTTTTCCACATTGTTTTCAAAACCCACAATATGTATGTACACTAAATTTAAGTGGTTTATATCTCGGGAATACCAAGGATTCACCAGTGTAGTTTACAGCTTCAGATTTCGGCACAGAAGTCGGTAAATGGGAAACAATACCGTCTTTTGTTCTTTAGGCAATAGTATCGCAATAGTATCGCAATAGTAACTGGCGATATCAATACTATCACGATAGTGGTTTCTGCGATACCAATACTATCGCGATAGTGGATTTTGGCCTCGATAGTCACCCCTACTCTATTGTATTCCTTGAAGAAGTTTGTAGTCTAAATGTCTAAAAGCCAGTGGAGCGATACAGGGCCATCTTGGCCCTCTTGTTTAATTTGAGCCGAAATGGGGGTACTAATGGGGTCAATGGACTGAGACCCATTACCTGCGTGGGAAAGCTCTTCATAATGTGTGTTTATCACTTGTGGGATTGACAGCGGAAATTCCTCATCGGATGTGTCACTTTCTTCCGAACTCGACGAACTGGATGACATTGGGTAGTCCGGAATGAAAGCCGGGGTGGCTCTAGCCTGTGAAGATCTCTGTATGAGTTTGGGTATTCTGGACGGAAGAGTTCCAAGCCCCCCCGTCTGAGGCGTCCGCAATGTTGGTCCCGCCTGACCCAAACTGCCTGTAGATGTGGTGGCAGTGGCTGGTAGTGGTGTACGGCCGTGGTGAGCGTGCGATGTAGCTGTTGTAGTTTTTGTATGTTTGTTGACCGTGTCTGTACAGCATGAGCATTTCGATTTAGTTGCTGTGGCTTGGCGTTTTTGTCGCTTCATCTGAAAAGAGATAGAATGTGACCTGATTATGTATATCAAAAGGAAATCAGGAGTGGTGAGGGCTCTGCAACCACCTAGCATCATCTCTGGCCAACTAAGCGTTAGTTGTTTGGGCCAGTAACTGAAAGGTAGAAAAAGAAAAAAGAAGCATTAGTCTAGTTATTCTGCAGACCACACTGCTTTTCAAAATTTCAAGGCATATCTGTAAGTACCATATCAAAGTCAGTTTGTAGATTATCCAATGTTTTTTTTTTTTTTTTTTTTTTTTTTTTTTTTTTTTTTTCTTCTTCTTTTTCTGAAAGCAGAATAAAGGTTCATAAGTTAGTATACCAAGCCATGCAAGCCTGTGCATGACAAACTAAATCAATGTAAAACGGTGCCTGAGTGGTACCTGTAAATAAGGTCTTGCAGTAACATTGCAAGAAAAAATTCCATGTAATATAAAATGTCAGTTTTGATACGTAAGTATGGTGAAAACTCAACAAGTATATGGACCCAACAAGTTTCGAACCGTGCCGGGATGTTTCTGTAGCCATCAGACCATCCAGCAAAAGCGTATATCAAAAATGAGAACCTTGAAAGCCCTAAAAGTGAGGCTGCTTCAGCTCGAAGGCCTAGGGCTGCGACCAAAAAACCCTTCCCTAGAGCGCTAAGGGAAGGGAGCGGGGATGGGGGGGGGGGGGGGGGGGTGGTCAAGCACAGAGCGCTGTCCTCAAACCCTCCCCCCAAAGAAGAAATAAAAACAAAAAACAACCGCCTCCAGCGGGAGGGCGGGTAACCAGAAATGAAGACCAGGAAGTCTTTAAAACAGTTGAGTTTGGAAATAATTAGAAACAGGACCAAAGAGAGAAAGTTGACTCCCGGGACAGCAAGGGGGTTAACTAGTAACCTGTAAAAGAAATCTTTGTTGTCAGAAATTGTTTGAGGTCCGTTTAGTGTGTGAATGACAGAAGTAACAAGAGCAAAGTAAATACATAACTTGGCAATCGGAGTTAATGGCAAATGGATTTTCTGGCCACAGCAACCACGGCAGCTCGAATGTTGTGCAGGAGTTTGACCTGGCCAGCATCAGAAAGATGGCATCCGTCCACCGAGAAGACCTGTCGTTTAGCCTCCGTAGACCAGAAACCTTTTAGTCGCCAAAAATACGTTCGATGTGGTTCCCGTGCCGATAAACAGGCGCTCAGCAGTCTGTTGGTGATGTCGACCTTAGCATTAAACCAATCTACGTCCACTGGATAGCGGGAACGGGTCAAGGGCTGAGTGCGATGTAGTATCGAAAACACAACTATCTTTTCTACTTTCACTGTGTCCAACAAGTGTGAAATTAACTGAAAAGTGTCTTCTACAAACGTTTGGGGGGTGGTGGTGGGTGAGTAAAGATCATTAGTCCCTATGAACAAGAGCAGCAGTTGAGGTTCGAAATCTGCAACTGTATCCAATCGTCGAGTTAGTCTGGTGATATCCGCCCCAGGAAAACCACTATATTGTACAAGCGGAGGTCCGTCCAGCTTCAACGAGAAAGAGTAGTCCTCGTGACACCATATGAAGTCCTTCAGCCGACACACGAAAGAATGGCCCAGCAGCTGAATTCTACTTGGAGCCGCCATTTTTAATGTTATGTAAACACAGTCCTGGCGAACAAAGAACAGCTATTTTGTTCACAAATTAAATAACAACGTAGGAAAAATCCGCTACATAAATATTAACAATCCATTGTAAAATAACTAAGCAAGAAAACTGTGTTGATCTTCACCTTCAAAACGAGTATTAACCACCGTAAAAAGAAGATTTTTTACAATAATTTTGAATAACTTCTTTCTTCTTCCCCAAAACAACGAATAATGGCTAGGAAGGCCCTGGTTGGATGATATTAACATGTGACCCAGGAGCAGCTATTTGATTGGTTAATAGTTAATTAGGTTAAGAGGCTAAAAATAGCCATCAAAACAACGACTTATTTAGACTGGCAAAGCCCGTAATAAAACATAGACTAGAATAAAAAAAAAAAAGGAACGATCCATAAAAGATTTTATGTAGCCATAAAATGCCATTTATTGAATAAGTATAGGCATGTTTTAAATTGTACCTACAAATGTTTTAGACAAGAGTTTATTTAGCAGAGCCTTCTTCATAATTTACCTCCAGTCTTATGTTTTTTAACAATAATCAAATTGAAAAAATGTTATGGTAGCACCAGTTAGAAAAATGCCGAGTACTCATGGCCAGCTACTTTATGACTGAAATACTGATAAAAATGTGATAAAACCAAATCAATAACAGTGCTTTATGTAAGTTTTGACCAGACATGTTTTCTCTCTTGTGCAGGTTTTTCACCTATGGCAACTTCCCATTAGAAGAACACCTAGAATACATCAATGAGAATTACCTTCAGCACTTTGATAAAATAGAGGTTGATACAGAAGTGCCACTAGAACCAAGGTGGACAACTCCTGTAAGTTGATTTATGAAATTATTACTTCCCTTTATGGATTGACAAAATAGCTCTGTCAATAACAAATTTTTAGCAGGTTTGCTCAGTCTGTAAGTTACATAGAGACTTTCAATCTAGGGATCAAGGGTTCAAATCACGGCTTGGCCAAAAGCCTTTCTTACATTACACAAAATGTCATTTGTCTCTCAAAAATAGATGAAATGCCTCTATGTTGGGTGAGTACACATTATTAGATTATCAGATTGAACAAAATTTTATTCGACTGAAAAATTTAACTTAAATTAAATTAATTTAACAGTTGTTCCTATCATCTCATAATCACTCCCTATTTGGCATATCAAAATTAGTGCAAAAGAATGGGACTCTGACAGAAGGGACAAAATAACAGACTGGGGTAAATTACATCAGATGTCTGACAGTCTGTCTAAATGTGATTGGATTTTTGGCAAAAATTTTAGTCTTTCACTGTGTCTCCAATAAATCAACATGTGTTAAATCATAAGTTTCCTTTGTCCATTTCAGAGAGAAAAAGTAATTACTTGTCAACCAGATATCATGGCTTCACATACATTGTGTACTTATAAACAGACAACTGTGGTTAAATAAATGATAAACCACAGTAGATCATGGTTTATTTCTTAATCAATCCATATATTTGTCCATTTCAGAGAGAAAAGGTGATTACTTGTCAACCAGACACGATGGCTGCACATCCGGATAAACAAACAACAGTGGTTGAATAAATGATAAACCACAGTAGATCATGATTTATTTCTTAATCCATATATTTGTCCATTTCAGAGAGAGAAAGTGATTACTTGTCAACCAGACACGATGGCTGCACATCCGGATAAACAGACAACCATGATTGAATAAATGATTAACCACAATAGATCATGATTTATTTCTTAATAATCCATATCTTTGTCCATTTCAGAGAGAGAAGGTGATTACATGTCAACCAGACACAATGGCTGCACATCCAGACAAACAAACTACTGTAGCTGTCAACTTTTTATTGTCAGAGTAAGACTTTTATCACAACCTTTGATTTAGCTCTTTCCTTAACAAGACCTGGTTTTGACGTCCTAATGGAATTGGCTTGGGAAAACATTGAGACAAAAGAAGAAACTGCTGATAGCCAGCAGTTTCTCCTTTTGTCTCAATATTTTCTAATCTGTATTCTACACCTGTCAACCAGATACCATGGCTGAACATCCGTATAAACAAACAACTGTGGCTGTCAACTTTCTACTGTCTGAGTAAGTCTTTAATCACAACCTTTCATTTAGCTCTTTCTCTAACAAGACCTGGTTTGGACGTCCCTAATAGAATTGGCTTGGGAAAACATTGAGACAAAAGAAGAAACTGCTGATAACCAGCAGTTTCTCCTTTTGTCTCAATATTTTTTGAGCTGTATTCTACACTTGTCAACCAGATACCATGGCTGAACATCCGTATAAACAAACAACAGTGGCTGTCAACTTTCTATTGTCTGAGTAAGTCTTTTATATCAATCTTTGATTTAATTTATTCCAAGGGCGGATCTAGGGGTGGGGTCAGGGGGTCATGACCCCCCCCCCCCTGGAATTGACCAAAAATTGAATTTTGACTATATAATTTTACATATTTAGCCATCATTTGGGCTTTAACCCCCCTGGATAAAACATCTGGATCCGCCACTGTATTCCATCCAGTTACCAAATTATTTGCAATTTTGTAGTAAGTTGTAACAATCAAAATTAAAGGGGATATCTGTTTTCAATAGAGAATCAATCCTAATCCTATGTTGTGGGTACTCATTTGATGAGACGATTCCAATGATTACCCACAAGATAGGGTTTAATAAACAATAAATGAAATATTGCATTTTGAAATTCTTTCATGCTGTCTTATCATTCTTGCCCTATTTCAGCATCACAGATGTACAAGAGGCTTTCATATTGAGTATTCTGTCATCTTTATTGACGGACGGAGAACTGTCACCGTTCTATCAGGCACTCCTGGATGCTAACCTAGGATCAGATTATTCCCCGGTTAATGGGTAAGTTTTATACCCTTTATGGCTGCTTATCAACAAAAACCTCGTAACTGCAGCTTAAAACAAGCTGCAGTTACGAGTTTTTTTGTTGAAAAGCGACTGACAGATAGAGAATTATCTCTGTTCTATCAAGCACTCCTGGATGCTAACCTTGGATCAGTTTATTCCCCGGTTAATGGGTAAGTTATATACCCTTTATCGCTGCTTATCAACAAAAACCTCGTAACTGCAGCTTAAAACAAGCTGCAGTTACGAGGTTTTTGTTGAAAAGCGACTGACAGATGGGGAATTATCACCGTTCTATCAAGCCCTCCTGGATGCTAACCTGGGATCTGATTATTCGCCAGTAAATGGGTAAGTTTTATACCCTTTAACGCTGCTTATCAACAAAAACCTCGTAATTGCAGCTTAAAACAAGCTGCAGTTACGAGTTTTTTTGTTGAAAAGCGACTGACAGATGGAGAATTATCACCATTCTATCAAGCCCTCCTGGATGCTAACCTAGGATCAGATTATTCCCCGGTTAATGGGTAAGTTTTATATCCTATATTGTGGGTACACTTTGAGTTATATGCCCTATATTATGAGTGCACATTGAGTGTCCTGTCTTCATTACTGACAGATGGAGAATTATCACCATTCTATCAAGCACTTCTAGATGCTAACCTGGGATCTGATTATTCGCCAGTAAATGGGTTTACAAGTTTTATACCCTATATTGCGGGTACACTTTGAGTGTTCTGTCATCTTTATTGACGGACGGAGAATTATCACCCTTCTATCAAGCTCTCCTAGATGCCAACCTTGGATCTGATTATTCCCCGGTTAATGGGTAAGTTTTATACCCTTTATTGCTGCTTATCAACAAAAACCTCCTAACTGCAGCTTAAAACAAGCTGCAGTTACGAGTTTCTTGTTGAAAAGCAAGTGACAGATGGAGAATTATCACCGTTCTATCAAGCCCTCCTGGATGCTAACCTGGGATCTGATTATTCCCCGGTTAATGGGTAAGTTTTATACCCTTTATTGCTGCTTATCAACAAAAACCCCGTAACTGCAGCTTAAAACAAGCTGCAGTTACAAGTTTTTTGTTGAAAAGCAACTGACAGATGGAGAATTATCACGGTTCTATCAAGCACTCTTGGATGCTAACCTGGGATCAGATTATTCCCCGGTTAATGGGTAAGTTTTGTTCCCTATATTGCGGGTACACATTGAGTTATAAACCCTACATTATGGGTACACATTGAGTAATCTGTCATCTTTATTGACAGATGGAGAATTATCACCGTTCTATCAAGCACTCCTAGATGCTAACCTGGGATCAGATTATTCCCCGGTCAATGGGTAAGTTTTGTTCCCTATATTGCGGGTACACATTGAGTATTCTGTCATCTTTACTAACAGATGGAGAATTATCACCGTTCTATCAAGCTCTCCTGGATGCTAACCTAGGGTCAGATTATTCCCCGGTTAATGGGTAAGTTACATACCGTAATTATTCTAATAAACGCCCATATTCTAATTAACGCCCATCCCCCAAATCTCATTGGACAATCAGCCTATTTCGAGCTCAATTTCAGCAAACAAGGTTGATTCTAATAAACGCCCATCCCCCGATTCCAGGAAAAAAGGTATTGTCTGTTATAAACAAAGATCATTTTCAAAAGCAACAAAGAAAGATTTCAAGGCTGTAGTGTGTGTTTCAGACAAAGAAATTTCATCCTAAAATCGTATTTTGCAGTCTTTCTATTAAGTTTCTAACAATAATTTGCCAATTTTGCATTGCGTTATCTTCAGTCCATGAAAGACACTGGATTTGCAATTTTTGAAACTCAAAATCAAAATACCTCTAATGAA
The DNA here is from genome assembly GCA_963680895.1 of Fragum sueziense. Classification (NCBI taxonomy): domain Eukaryota; kingdom Metazoa; phylum Mollusca; class Bivalvia; order Cardiida; family Cardiidae; genus Fragum; species Fragum sueziense. Next base: position 26,436,390 of record OY804609.1, on the reverse strand, counting down.
CGCCCACCCCTAACTTTCCCATTGACCATGTTTCTAATAAACGCCCGGGCGTTTATTAGAATAATTACGGTACCCTATATTGTGGGTACACATTGAGTATTCTGTCATCTTTACTAACAGATGGAGAATTATCACCGTTCTATCAAGCCCTCCTAGATGCTAACCTGGGGTCAGATTATTCGCCAGTAAATGGGTAAGTTTTATACCCTATATTGTGGGTACACGTTGAGTATTCTGTCTTCATTACTAACATATGGTGAATTATCTCTGTTCTATCAAGCACTCCTAGATGCTAACCTAGGATCAGATTATTCCCCGGTTAATGGGTAAGTTTTATACCCTATATTGTGGGTACACGTTGAGTATTCTGTCTTCATTACTAACATATGGTGAATTATCTCTGTTCTATCAAGCACTCCTAGATGCTAACCTAGGATCAGATTATTCGCCGGTTAATGGGTAAGTTTTATACCCTATATTGCGGGTACACATTGAGTTATAAACCCTATATTATGGGTACACATTGAGTATTTTGTCTTCATTACTAACAGATGGAGAGCTATCTCCATTCTATCAAGCACTCCTGGATGCTAACCTAGGATCAGATTGTTCCCCGGTTAATGGGTAAGTTTTATACCCTATATTGTGGGTACACATTGAGTATTCTGTCATCATTACTGACGGACTGAGAATTATCACCGTTCTATCAAGCACTCCTAGATGCTAACCTTGGATCAGATTATTCCCCGGTTAATGGGTAAGTTATATACCCTATATTATGGGTACACATTGAGTATTCTGTCATCTTTATTGACAGACGGAGAATTATCACCGTTCTATCAAGCCCTCCTGGATGCTAACCTGGGATCAGATTATTCCCTGGTTAATGGGTAAGTTTTATACCCTTTATCACTGCTTATCAACAAAAACCTCGTAACTGCAGCTTAAAACAAGCTGCAGTTACGAGTTTTTTTGTTTAAAAGCGACTGACAGATGGAGAATTATCACCATTCTATCAAGCACTCTTAGATGCTAACCTGGGATCAGATTATTCGCCTGTTAATGGGTAAGTTATATACCCTATATTATGGGTACACATTGAGTATTCTGTCATCTTTATTGACAGACGGAGAATTATCACCATTCTATCAAGCACTTCTGGATGCTAACCTGGGATCAGATTATTCCCCGGTTAATGGGTAAGTTATATACCCTATATTGTGGGTACACATTGAGTATTCTGTCTTCATTACTGACAGATGGAGAATTATCACCATTCTATCAAGCACTCCTAGATGCTAACCTGGGATCAGATTATTCCCCGGTTAATGGGTAAGTTTTATACCCTATATTGTGGGTACACATTGAGTATTCTGTCATCTTTACTTACAGATGGAGAATTATCACTGTTCTATCAAGCACTCCTAGATGCTAACCTTGGATCTGATTATTCCCCGGTTAATGGGTAAGTTATACCCTTTATCGCTGCTTATCAACAAAAACCTCGTAACTGCAGCTTAAAACAAGCTGCAGTTACGAGTTTCTTGTTGAAAAGCGACTGACAGATGGAGAATTATCACCGTTCTATCAAGCACTCCTAGATGCTAACCTTGGATCTGATTATTCCCCGGTTAATGGGTAAGTTTTATACCCTATATTGTGGGTACACATTGAGTATTCTGTCTTCATTACTGACTGACGGAGAATTATCTCCATTCTATCAAGCCCTTCTGGATGCTAACCTGGGGTCAGATTATTCCCCGGTTAATGGGTAAGCTATATACCCTATATTGTTAATGGGTAAGTTATATACCCTATATTGTTAATGGGTAAGTTTTATATCCTATATTGTGGGTGCACATTGAGTATTCTGTCTTCATTACTGACTGACGGAGAATTATCAAGCCCTCCTAGATGCTAACCTAGGGTCAGATTATGCACCAGTAAATGGGTAAATTATATGCACTTTATCGCTGCTTTTCAACAAAAACCTTGTAACTGCAGCTTAAAACAAGCTGCAGTTACGAGTTTTTTGTTGAAAAGCAACTGACAGATATACCCTATATTGTGGGTGCACGTTGAGTATTGTCTTCATTACTAACAGATTGAGAATTATCACCGTTCTATCAAGCACTCCTAGATGTTAACCTGGGATCAGATTATTCCCCGGTTAATGGGTAAGGTTTATACCCTTTATCGCTGCTTATCAACAAAAACCTCGTAACTGCAGCTTGTTTTAAGCTGCAGTTACGAGTTTCTTGTTGAAAAGCGACTGACAGATGGAGAACTGTCACCGTTCTATCAAGCACTCCTGGATGCTAACCTTGGGTCCGATTATTCCCCAGTTAATGGGTAAGTTAAATACACTTTATCACTGCTTATCAACAAAAACCTCGTAACTGCAGCTTAAAACAAGCTGCAGTTACAAGTTTTTTGTTGAAAAGCGACTGACAGATGGAGAATTATCACCGTTCTATCTAGCACTTCTGGATGCTAACCTAGGATCAGATTATTCGCCAGTAAATGGGTAAGTTAAAGTATAAACCATAAAGTGTGGGTAAAAAGAATAACTATGTGACGGTGTATTATTAATTAATTGTGACTAGGGCACCCTGTTTGATTTCAGATATAATGACTATACAGAAGAGAGCATATTCTTAGCATGAATTTTGAAATATACTGTTAAAAATGATGATAAGGACCTACACATAAAGAGAAGTCTTTAAGTTATTGGTTTGTGACAGTGTCCACATAACAGCACACCAAAACTCAACTCTGAGACCAAAATTTAAAGTGCTTTATTTTGGGAAAGTTAGTGTTTCATTTGATTACTCTTACTCAAATAAAGGCAAAACAGCTGAAACTTTAACACGGCATATCAAAATAATGATTTTATTCAACTTTTAATTTTTCCGTAGCTAATGTCAAAATTGGACAGAAAAATTGGACAGAAAATCATGACATTAGCAACAGCATTTTTATAATTTTTCTATGTAAATAAGATCTTAAATGTTTAAAATGTACTTTTTCTTGTTAAAAATCTCAAAATGCATTTATTTGTGAGAATTGTTAGTTTCACACCAGCTCATGTCATAAAAGCTGACCAGACCAAATTTTCCAGCAATGATCTGACGGAAGACACAAAATTTTCTGTCAAGCATCTGACGCTAGACACACGGTGACCTAGAAAATGCAGAAAAATCGTGTTGTGTAAACTGTACATGATGTATTAAATGCTTCATCTTAGTGTTTCAAACATTGTAAGCAATAAAATGGCGTGTCGGAACAAAGAAAACAGAATGTGTAGTTTCGATCGTCATGGGTGTATAACGTCAGAAACAATTGACAGACACCTGAAATTCCCTTTTCGTCCACTGTTTATTTATTTACTTTCAAACAACCGCCATCTTAGGGGAAACGGAAATAGATTTCGAAGCGCCTCCAGGCGGTAGCGGCTGTCGCAACAAGGAAGGTAATCAGGCTGATTCGTTTGATTTTTTCGAACGTCATTCACCGAAAGAGACAGAATTGACATTCGCAGTTTTTGGGAATAAATTTCTTCAACATAGAAATTATGAATACTGATTGGCTAATTGGAAACAGGCGTTTGTCGCATGTATTTGTAAATTTGCATAAATGTGGTTGTGGACTGTGTCCCAATTCTTTTCCGATCGCTCAACTGATCGAAGTTGATATCGTCAGAAAACTGGACAGAAAGAAAAACAATGCTTTCTTACTTTCATTTTTTTAATTTTTTCGTTCTTTTTTGCTGAACAGGAAAAATATAAAGTGAATATCCCATAAACAACAATATAATTGTAACAGTAAAACTATTTTTCCTTTCACCAAAACAAGAAATACTGTCATAAAAACACTCCCGAAGCCTTTACCGTCGTAAGCGCTGTCTAGTGCGATCGTCGATTTTTACAATATTTGATATTATTTTTTTTTTATTTTCTACATATTTTTTCATCAAAAACATTTTAGATGATTTTGATGATTACATAGGGTTTAAGAAAATTTAGCAAGATAAAATTATGTTCCTAATTCGTATTTACTAAAAATATCAGATCAATATATTTCTGGACAGAATTTGATTCATTTTTCGTGGAACCTGTCTTGTGGCTTGCCAGCGCCAATGATCCTATGGTAAGAAGGCATTTTTGAGTCCCAGCCTAGTAATGGTGACACTCAGGAAAATACTAGGATAAATGAACATTGTCCTGATTTGTCTGAAAATTTGTTAAAAGTGGCAGTAAGTCCAATACAAACTTTTTTACTAAATATTTGTGATTCCAGATACAATGGCTACACAAAAGAGGGCACATTTTCTGTAGGTCTACAGGGCTTACACCAACAAGATGCTGAAAAAGTTAAACAAATTATTCCTGAGACTATTGATAAAGTTATAAGGTGGGTTTAACCAGACGGCAAAGTTTTAGACTTGTCCAAATTCAAAGGCAATGCAGATGACAATATCAAGTGCATGATATATTACAATAAATGGTGTTTTTGTGTAGAAAATATTTTGGGAAATGAAGAAATTGCTTGTTACAAGCAATTTATTCATTTTCCAGTATGTTTTCTGAAGCCTTTATTTTGTAAGGCCTCTAAAAGCGTCACTGTTTGATAAAGGGTTAATAAGTTCTTTTTAGCTGGACTATTAGAAGAATAGAGATTTTATTCAAGTCATGAGAATCTCAGCGTAATGCTTTTGTTGAAGTTTTACATGCAAATCTTTTAGAACAGGAACTAACATTCTTTCTGACTTTGGACTCCTTTTGACTTATCTTTGCCTCTACAGATGCTTTTGCTTTGAAACTTTTTACATGCTTTTATGAAAATGATATCATCCTCTTTAAGGTAAGGATTCATTAGTGACATGTATTTTGGTGATCGTAACCTTCAACTTGAAAACTTCCAGTTAAAGTTTAACATACTGTTTAATATCTGTACAGGCTATTTATCTAGATCCAGGCTTGCATATATTTCTAAATATTTATTTCCTTTACAGAGAAGGTTTTGAACCATCCAGAATTGATGCTATGGTACATAGAATAGAACTGGGGATTAAGCATGTAACCAGCAACTTTGGGCTTATGTTCATAATGGTATGTATTAAACTGGTTTTAGGCCTTTTCCAAACAAGCCTTAGCTTGTTTTCTGCAGTAGAAAAACTTTGAAAGACATTGAGGCAATAGAATAAAGTGCTGATTATCAGCATTTCCTGCTTTTGACTTAATATTTTCTGTGCTATATTACCTTTACTAACAACACTTTTGCTTTTTATACGCCCGAAGGGTCGTATTATGTTATGACCCCGGTCGTCTGTCTGTCTGTCTGTCTGTCGGTCCGTTAGCAATTTCTTGTGTGCGCAACTCCTTCTACAGTTTTAATCGGAATTTGATCAAACTTGCCAAAATGAATATCCATGGTGTCTAGTTGTGCATGCCGCTTGCGGAATTCAAATACCTCTTTTCGTTCCTGAATTATCTGCCCTTGAATTTAGAAAAATGCCCATTTTTGTTGTGTGCGCAACTCCTTCAGTTTTGAACAGAATGTTTTCAAACTTGCCACAATGAATCTCCATGGTGTCTAGTTGTACACACCGCCTACGGAATTTAGATAATTGTTTTTGTTCTTGAATTATCTGCCCTTGAATTTAAGGAGAAATGGCCATTTTCTCAAAGATGCCCATTTTCTCGTGTGGGCAACTCCTACAGTTTCAACCAGAATTCAATCAAACTAGCCACAATGAATCTCTATGGTGTCTGGTTGTGCAATCAAAGTTCGATAACTTTTCATGTTTGAATTATCTGCCCTTGAATTGAAAAAAATGGCCAATTTTACTGACAAGCCCCTCTCAGGCGTATATGCGCTGCTCTGTGAAGCTCTGGTTTGCAGAAGGTTTCAAATTGAAACAGTCTGAATTCTTGCTGTTTGGGAAAGAGTTAGACTATTAGCAGCAACTGTTTGAATAATATGTTGGAATTGTAATGCAAAACCAGCACCAATATTTTCCATGACCCAAGGGTATGAATTATGATTTAGTGCCACTTGCTTCAAAAGTCAAGATCTGAAATGAATATTGATTGAAAACTGTTTCCATACCCATTCTGAAAAGTAGTTTGACCTAGAGTTGTGAATGTTTACACAAAGATTACCAAACAGGCATTTTTGTAAATATTTGAAGTCTGTTTTGCTGCTCATGTGATAAGGGGCTAATAATTCTGAGAAAGGTAGAGTTGAGAAGTCAGGAGAACATGATGAAATTGATACTTGTACCACTGCAATCAGAATTACTTCATTTATCCTACTCATCCCCATCTCTCAAAATATTCTGAACACTGATAAATCAAACAATTTACTGTCAATTGTGTTAAGTTTACACTTGTCAATTAATTTTCATGTCCACATATTGAAAGATCTGGTGCATTTTGAGTTACTTGTGTCTGTCTTCCAGTCCACCTGTCAGTTAAAAAATTGAATACTGACCAATTTGGTGCCATTTGTGTTTCACAAACACATCTTGTTTTCTTCTATCAATTATGTTCTATTTGTCAATCAATTGTAATGAGACAAAAATATTATTCTCCTACATTTCAGTCAGCTGCCTCATCATGGGCACATGGAGGTGATGCTGCTGAGATGTTGAAGATCAATGAAAAAGTGAATTTGTTTAAACAAAGACTGGCAGATAATCCTCAGTACCTTCAGGAGAAGGTTAAACAATATCTAAAGGTAACTACATATTTGCTGTATTTGTCAACCCATTACCACACAATGATGCCTTTTGGCGCTCCACAAGATGAAGGCTTTGGAAAACATTGTGGAAAAGGAAGAAATTGCTTGTAACAAGCAAGTTCTTCTTTTCTCTCAATATTTTCTATGTTATTGCATACACTGTCTTTACCTTAGATAGAAATTATTTGGTTGTCTTCAACACATTTGAAACTGGAGCTATCTAAAACTTTGCTAAGGTTGATACTGTATTGTTCCCTATTGTGTTTATTATACCCCTGTAAATGATTTTCAGGGGAAGTATAGGAATCTTCTTCTAAGAACATCTCATGCTTTTAAGTAGAACCAATCAAGCCTCAGTTGTAGGTCATGGAACTGTTCTCAGATTTGAAATAAAGGCAACACAAACAAACATTTGAACTGGGAGAGAATCATTATACCCCTGCAAAACGAATGTTTTAGGGGGTATACTGGAATCAGCCTGTCTGTCTGTTTGTCGGTCTGTCCATCCATCAGTGTACAAAATACTTGTCCAGAGCATAACTCTGAAAGTAAAGTAGCTATGATCATGAAACTTCATGGGTAGATAGATCTCACTATAGAAAAGTGTAGTGTACAAGGAGCATAACTCTACCTTGCTTATTTTGTGAGTTAACCCTTTCCCAAATGACAATATTTTAGGGTGATCCACTTCAAAAACTGCCACAAATGACAAAATGGATGTTATTAAAGATTTGATTTGTGTAAAATATGGCACAGAAAATATTGAGACAAAAGGAGAAACTGCTGGTTATCAGCAGTTTCTTCTTTTGTTTCAATGTTTTCCCAAGCCTTCTCTATTAGGGACGTCAGAACCAGGTCTTGTTTGGGAAATGGTTAAATGCCCTTTGTTTTTGACGAAAACGCTTGTCGGGACAAATGTAGTGTTTGGGTATTTTGTCACCTTTTATAGTAACATTTTATTATAATACACTACCAAAGGTGGACTAAAATTGGCATCATCTTCTCCATCTGTTGGTGTAGACACATGTCCATATTTTGTTAACACAACTTATACATTTTTATATTTGGATAGAAATTTTACAGAATGTTCTTAGTCATCTGACCATGTGCATATTTTCAGGTTTCTGCCATGTTACAAAGCAGGGCTTCATCACAGGAAAAGGGGAATTGATGAAAAAAAGATGCATATCATCACCTTTCAACAAAAAACTCATAATAACAGCAATATATTTTGACTGTGACACTTATGTTATATATTTTCCAGGACAATCCCCATCATTTAACGGTGGTCATGAGTCCTGATGAGACGTTTCAACAAGAGAAACAAAAACAAGAAGAACAAAAGTTACAAATGTGTATAGATCAACTAACAGAGGCTGACAGGGAACATATATTCAAACTGGGTATGGCTTAAATTCATCAAGCTTTTCTTTGATATCTGTTTTATACACCACCTAAGTTGAAAGTAGTTTGGTACCAACTTCTACATTTACATCTGTTCGTACATACAAATGTTGTTGGCACAAGTCCTCCTACATTTATAGTTTGGGTGGACTTTTCAACAAGAAAAACAAAAACAAGAGGAACAAAAGTTACAAATGTGTATAGATCAACTAACAGAGGCAGACAGGAACATATATTTAAACTGGGTGGGTATACATATTTTGCTGTTGGTACTTTTGATATGTTATGGAAGTTGAATGCATGATGGTATTATTGTCTTTGTCTGTCTGTTGGTTCCATTTATCGCATAACTTTAATCAGGATCTGGAAAAAGGTCCCATAAAGCACTGTAGAAAACCATGCTTCCAGATCAACCTGCACTAAAAATGCATTCAAATAAGTTTCCATCATGCCAATTAGAATGTTTTGTCAGGTAATGAAAAAGCTATTTGAGAAAGATATGAGCCAGGATCTGGAAAAACGTCCCTTAAAGCATTTTTCAAAATTGAGTTTGAAGATCAACCTGTTGTCAAATGGAGTCCAATATGCATCCATGCTGCTCTCTTTAAGCTACTACAGGTCACAAAGAAGCCACTAGAGAACAACGTGGATCCTGATCAGACTGTGCGTATGCACAGGCTGGTCTGGATCTATGTTGGGCTCAAAAGCCTTAAGGGACGTTTTACCAGATCCTGGCTCAATTATTATAGATCTTGATTAGACTATGTGTATGGTTTCACAAAGGTTTTCTATTTCAACTTATCAATATTATATTGATTGGGATGAAAGCTAGAAGCTTATTAACCCATTACCAAATAGCAAAATTTTGGACTGGTCCAAATTGAAAGAAGTTTCAGACGACAATATCAAGTGAATGGAACTTATTTTTATGCTCCCCGAAGGGAGAGCATATAGTCGCCGCTTTGTCTGTCCGTCCGTCCGTCCTGTCCGTCCGTCATTCCGTCCGTCCGTCCGTCCGTCCGTCCGTCCGTCCGTCCGTCCGAAGCGATTTCTCCATAACCCTTGGGCCAAATCAAATGAAACTTACCATGTGAACTCCCTATGACAAAATGCTGATGTACTTTTCCTGGTTTTTGGATTTGAGGCCTCGTCATGGGAAAAGGGGACTTAAGGTGAAATACAGTTTTTCTCTAATTTCTCTTAGTCTAATGGTCAGAATTTGATGAAATTTCATATTTGAGTAGCAAATCAGATGCCCTTGACAATGAACTATTTAAAATTTGCGTATACAAAATATGTCATGCAAAAAGGGGGCTTAACATTTGTTAGCTTTGTATTAGCTCTGCATGGCATATAATTATTGTGACAATGCCTTATTCGGGGAGCATTGTCTGTCTCTGACGGCTCTTGTTTTTTCTTATTTTACATAGAAAACATTGTGGTAAATGAAGAAATTGCTTGTCACAAGCAATTTCTTCATTTACCACGATGTTTTCTCTAGCCTTTTCTTCATAGGGAGTCAAAAGGCGTCACTGTGCAGTAATGGGTTAATCACTCTGGATTCTGGAATCAGTTTTCCGGGTGTTATACAAATTCTCATGTGAAATGAGGTGGATAAAGTAAAGTCCAGGAAAAATATCCGCCACTAGGGATCAAACTTGAAAACTCTTGAACATGAAGCTAACTCTCTGCCTTTAGACCACAGACACAACAAATTAGAGTTTTTCAAACACGCTTTGTTTCTATTTTAGGTCAGGAGCTTCAAGAAGCCCAGAACAGAGTGGAAGATTTCACATGTCTTCCTTGTATACAGTTAGGTGAAATAGATAAGAAAATTATACCTCAAACGGTGGAACACTCAATCATTGGTAAATACCGTATAGCACTTTATTTCTGCGGGGTCCAAATTCTGCGGTTTTACTGGAAATCGGCCGGGTTAAATTTCTGCGGAACTTATTTCTGCGGTCTCTCACTTTGTCAATTTAAAGATTTTATTTCTGTGTTATGGAATCAGTTTTGAAAGACGATTCCACAAGGTATTCGAATTACTCTTTGATAGTAAAGGGATAATCCCATTCATATATCTAAAGTCGTTATCAGAAACAGTGGCATATACGAATAGGTGTGAAAAGAAAGATGTGTAAAACTGTTACCAATCAGTCAAACTTGTTTATGGACTAACAAATTGTCCTATCTACACCTAAACTAAAACTTTAGTTACACCATCTTTGAATGGGAAAGAACTCCATTGTAATGAAATTGTGCTTTGCTTTCGGGGGTAAGTGTTTAACTTGTCAATGTACTGACTGAAATTGCAGAACAACAAAAACCTCTGTTTCAGTAATACATCCAGGGTTAATTTTCTGCGGATTTTATTTCTGCGATGCCGTCGAAGACTGCAGAAATAGCAGAAATAAAGTCCCTGCAGAAATAAAGTGCTATACGGTACTCTTTTCTTATAGGCGAAATAATAGTTAGGTGAAATGTATAAGAGTATTATATCAAAGATGGAACATTCAATGATTGGTAAATTATTGTTTACTTGAAATAGATAAGTGAAATAGATAAGATGATCATCCACTTACGAAATGGTTAACATTTAGACTAGTTGTACAAAATTGAAGAGACAAAAGAATGTTAATAAAGATGGTATTTGTGTAAAATACTGCCTAGAATATATTCAGACAAAATAATATACACCATTTATACTCTGTTTTGTTTTCTGTGTTAAAAGATGATGTTCCAGTACAACACAGTAGTCAACCAACAAATGAAGTGGCCTATCTAAAGATGGTGTCACATTTGGACGATGTCCTTTTCCAAAACGCCAAAAAAATAGGATTGTTTCAATTTGAAAGCCACTGCATACAACACAAAATCTATGTTGTTGAAAAGAAAGGATTTATTTACAATACGGGAAAGAAAATATTGAAGAATAGAAGAAAATGCTGATGTTCAGCATTTTCTTCTTTTACCTCAATATTTTCACAATATTTTTCTATTGGGAGCGTCAAACTGTGTACCTGATAAAACAAAAAATAACAAGCTTTTTACACACTGTTTCAGATGATGTTCCTGTACAACACAGCAGTCAACCAACAAATGAAGTGGCCTATCTAAAAATGGTGTCACATTTAGATGACATGCCAGAAGAATTAAAGATGTATGTCCCACTGTTTGCAAGTGTAATCACACAGTAAGTTTTATTTTGTTTCTTACATGCTGTTGAAGTTGAACATATATCGGTATCATCTTCTCGGTATGTCCTGACATCCATGTATGCATAAACATTACACAATTTAAGGGGGAATGCTCCAGTTTCCTAATTTTTTTCCCAATAATAGAATCTATTTATATTTTGTATGTTGAAATTACATGTTATTACCAATTGAAAAATAAAATAAAAATGGATGGTCAGCGATCTTGTTTGAATTTTATAGGCATTCGTATCACATACCCCTACATCGAAAAAATGCACAATTTCTTGCACCTGTCCAAGGTCACTAAAATGCTAATAAAAATCTGTATATTCATTGTTTAGTCCCGAAAACGGATTTAAAGTAACGTCTTATATTTAATAAGAACAGAAAACCCAAAATATGTGCTATTACAAACGCGTAAATGTATAAAACAGCATGTTCACGTGTCCGGTTAGATCAACGAAGCTGGAGTGTTTTATGTCAAAATTTGCATATTTTTGGAAATATTTTAAGTTCTACATAATAGAATTTGATAAAACTCCCTCATTGTTTTAAGCAACATGTCCTGGTAATAATTCAAAAAGAAAATGTATAGGTCAGCGCACTTATTAGTGAATTACAGTCATTTTTATCCGCTACACATGAATAAAATGACGCAAAACAGTGGTAACCGCATACACACTTACGACTGCCTTGCTCTAAATAATCGATTTCCATCTTGGGGAAATCAGTTTCGCATAATAAATACACGTTTACCGTCGAAAATGGTAAATTGGAATAATGTGATATATTATTGAAAATATGGTAGCGAAACATATTGGTACGAAACATTTAATTTACTACAGTAAAGACCGAGTGTTCCGAAAAACTGGAGCATTCCCCCTTAACACAATCATTGGCATATTTAACAAATGACATGTTTTTGCCAAACACAAAATCAAACAGACATAGAATGCAGTCCCCTTTAACATGTATCTGTTGAATTTGATGCTGTGATATGTAAGGTGCTGAAATTTAACAGAGGGGCTGCTGGTTTGATCCCCTTCCACTTGTCTCGTTGCTAAGACTTTAACCCTTTCCCAAACAAGACCTGGTTTTGACGTCCCAAATAGAAAAGGTTTAGGAAAACATTTAGACAAAAGAAGAAACTGCTGATAAACAGCAGTTTCTCCTTTTGTCTCAATATTTTCTATGCCATATTTTACACAAATCATATCTTTAATAACATCCAATTTGTCATTTTTAGCAGTTTTTTAACTGGATCACCCTAATTTTGCTGTTTGGGAAAGGGTTAAAGCATGTTTTTCTCTCCATATGACCTTTGCTGTTGAGTGGAACATAACTCTATTTAAAAATTCAAAATTGTCTTTCAGAATGGGAGCAGGTCCATATGATTACAGAGAACTGGGACATCAAGCAGATTTATGTTCTGGTGGTTTATTTAAGATATAAACATTGTTGTACTATAGTTTATCATATATTAAACCGTGGTTCAAAATTATCTTACAGAATGGGAGCGGGTCCGTATGATTACAGAGAGCTTGGTCACCAAGCAGATTTATGTTCTGGAGGTTTACAGGCCTCAACACATATAAATGCTGATCCTACGTCAATTACTGGATTTGATGAGGTACAGTACATTTATAAAACTCTCTCCCAAATACTGATGTGTTTTGACAACCATTACTAAGAGATGAAAATTATCCAGTATTTCATTGTTTTCCTTGAAATCATAAGCTAATTTTCTACCTTTCATATTGACTTGATGTAAAAAATGTCAGTGGCACCTAGAGGAATGATAATTCTGGCTCACAAGACAAAACTGATTACTGCAAAATGATCCCTGCTACCATTTAAACATATTTTCTTTTGTAGGGAGTGTTGTTTTCTTCCCATTGTTTAGAGAGAAACTTTGATAGAATGTTGGAACTCTGGACAGAAATATTTGACAGGTTTTTGATTTTATTTAACCCTTTCCCAAACAAGATTTGGTTTTCACGTCCCTAATCAGACAAGTTTTTTAAAAGATTTAGGAAAAAGAATCAACTGCTGATAACTAACATTTCCTCTGTTGTCTCAGAATGTTTGCTATGTTTTCAAAGTATATCTTCATCAATATCTATTTTGATGTCTCTAGCAGCCTTCCAACTGGATCATCTTAAAATTTTGTTGTTTGGGAATGGGTTTAAAGATAAATTCTTACAATTTTGTTGTTCTTACCCTGAGAACCCTTTCCCTAACTGCAAAATATTGATTGTTCCGATTTGAAAGACCAAAATTAAGGGAACTTTGGACAGACTTCAAGAAATACTAATAACTCACCTGAGATCTTGGGAAAAGGTTTTGGAGTCTATTAAATGAACCAGATGTAACAAGACTAAAGAATGTGTCAAAAAAGGGGGGCATTAAAAAAGGAGATTTCCATACAATCTTGACCATTTCTAAGAATGACCAACCAGTGTAGTTTTGAACAAAAAGTCAATAGGATTAGGATCTTAGAGAAAAGCTTATGAATAATGATTAGAGGAGCTTTGGACTGAACAAAACTTGGTAAAATATGGTGGTTTAATAAAACTTCGAAGTTTACCAGTCCCATGTACACTGTCTTGATATCAAAACTGAGTTTAATGAAAGCAATTATAAGAACAATACATGTATAATGGGTGGGTGGGTTGGACTTTTCTTTTCAATGATTTCCACTTCAGATCAGATTTACAGAACTCTGACCGTCTGAAGATGCTGATACGCATGACAGCGGCTGACATGGCGGCTGGACTAGCGCACGCAGGACATTCCTACGCCATGACACATTCTGCCTCATCTCTCACGCCAGCATCAAAAAGGAGTGAGATATTTTCTGGGATTACACAGGTAAGCGAAAAATGCTACGTTGTAATTTTTTGTGTGTGATCATTTGACAGCTGGACTAGTATGTGCAGGTCATAGTTACACCATGACGCATTCTGCAGCATCTCTCACACCAGCTTCAACACGGAGTGAAATATTTTCTTGCTCAAGTAAGTTTGAAGAATAGTTTATTCCCATACTGCGAAATTTTTTGTGTGTATTTTAATTTCAAAGGGGTCTTAGATTTCTGTAAATTATCATTTTGAGATAAAAAGTCAGTTTTATATTTTGGGTCCACAGATTTTTAGCTCGACTTTTCGAAGAAAATGAGGGCTTATACTGTCACCGGGGCGTCGGCGTTGGCGTTGCAACAAAGGTTAAAGTTTTTTCAAACATCAATAACTTCCATACTATCAAAGGGATTCAACTCAAACTTGGAATACTTATTCACCATCACACCCTCTACCTAACTATCAGGGCCCATGACCCTGGGACCACTCTATTTGGAGTTATGCCCCCTTTATACTAAGCAACTTAGAAAGTCGAGCGTGCTGTCTTCGGACAGCTCTTGTTCAAAGATATAAGAGGGAATTCTTTGACAATTTTCTCTTCCCAAGCCTAACGTTGAAAGTTTGCATGTATAATATTTATCATGCTATTGTGTCAACAGTCACTTATTTTTAGAACTAATTTGCATACTCTCGCGAGATCTCATTGGAACTACTTTTCAAACCTCGCCAATTCAAAATTGTAAAAAATTATTGGGCCTTCATGAATTCATAACTCGTTGCATATAATTATACCCCCGCAAACGAAGTTTGGAGGGGGTATACTGGAATCAACCTGTCGGTCCAGTGGTTGGATGGTTGGAGGGTTTGTTGGTCTGTCTCCAAAACTTTGTCCGGACAACTCCTCCTACACTTGTGAACCGATTTAGTTCATACTTGGCACAAGTGTTCATTGTGACCTGTAGATGTGCAAGACGCAATTTTCACGGAAATCGGACCGCTACTTTTTGAGTTATGGCCCCTGATTTGACCAAAAATTGCTTGTCCGGACAATTCCTCCTACAGTTACTGTCCGATTTGCTTCATACTTGGCACAGGTGTGCATTAGGACCTGTAGATGTGCAAGACGCAAATTTCACGGAAATCTGACCATTACTTTCTGAGTTATGGCCCCTGATTTGACCAAAAAATGCTTGTCCGGACAACTTCTCCTACAGTTACTGTCCGATTTGCTTCATACTTGGCACAGGTGTGCGTTAGGATCTGAAGATGTGCAAGACGCAAATTTCACGGAAATCGGACCGCTACTTTTTGAGTTATGGCCCCTGATTTGACCAAAAAATGCTTGTCCGGACAACTCCTCCTACAGTTACTGTCTGATTTGCTTCATACTTGGCACAGGTGTGCATTAGGACCTGTAGATGTGCAAGACGCAAATTTCACGGAAATCCGACCATTACTTTCTGAGTTATGGCCCCTGATTTGACCAAAAAATGCTTGTCCGGACAACTCCTCCTACAGTTACTGTCCGATTTGCTTCATACTTAGCACAGGAGTGCATTAGGACCTGAAGATGTGCAAGACGCAAATTTCATGAAGATCGCACCATTACTTTCTGAGTTACGGCCCCTGATTTGACCAAAAAATGCTTGTCCGGTCAACTCCTCCAACAGTTACTGTCCGATTTGCTTCATACTTGGCACAGGTGTGCATTAGGACCTGAAGATGTGCAAGACGCAAATTTCATGAAGATCACACCATTACTTTCTGAGTTACGGCCCCTGATTTGACCAAAAAATGCTTGTCCGGTCAACTCCTCCTACATTTACTGTCCGATTCGATTCATACTTGGCACAGGTGTCCATTAGGACCTGTAGATGTGCAAGACGCAAATTTCACGGAAATCTGAACATTACTTTCTGAGTTATGGCCCCTGATTTGACCAAAATATGCTTGTCCGGACAACTCCTCCTACAGTTACTGTCCGATTAGCTTCATACTTAGCACAGGTGTGCATTAGGACCTGAAGATGTGCAAGACGCAAATTTCACGAAAAAAGGATTTATACTTTCTGAGTTATGGCCCCTGATTTGACCAAAAAATGCTTGTCCACTCAACTCCTCCTACATTTACTGTCCGATTTGCTTCATACTTGGCACAGGTGTGCATTAGGACCTGAAGATGTGCAAGACGCAAATTTCACGAAAAAAGGATTTATACTTTCTGAGTTATGGCCCCTGATTTGACCAAAAAATGCTTGTCCACTCAACTCCTCCTACATTTACTGTCCGATTTGCTTCATACTTGGCACAGGTGTCCATTAGGACCTGTAGATGTGCAAGACGCAAATTTCACGGAAATCTGACCATTACTTTCTGAGTTATGGCCCCTGATTTGACCAAAATATGCTTGTCCGGACAACTCCTCCTACAGTTACATGTACTGTCCGATTAGCTTCATACTTAGCACAGGTGTGCATTAGCACCTGTAGATGTGCAAGACGCACATTTCATGAACAAAGGACCTATACTTTCTGAGTTATGGCCCCTGATTTGACCAAAATATGCTTGTCCGGACAACTCCTCCTACAGTTACAGTCCGATTTGCTTCTTACTTGGCACAGGTGTGCATTAGCACCTGTAGATGTGCAGGACACACATTTCACGAACATCAGATCTAGACTTTCTGAGTTATGGCCCCTGATTTGACCAAATTTCAAAAAATCGGATTGGCAATTTCTAAATATGGCTCCTGATTCAACAAAAACGCTTGTCCCAACAAAGGTGGTGGCGGGGGTATTTTTATCACCTTCAGTGATAGATTTCTAGTTTGACTTGTAAAAATTGACTGGTGTGACACCAATGATCTAAAATTAGACCAAGACATAAATAGTTGTGACATCGTCACATGTGACGTCATACTATGTATTTGTGTAGAGCAGATCTGTGTTTTTAGTATGTTGACTTTTCAGTGGTGACATTTTCAAGTTTGTTTTTGTGATTTTACAAGTAAATACCAACTACATAAGCATTCGAGAATAGAAGATTTATTTAGTGATATAAAAAGCTTTTACAAACAATTTTTTGTGTAGATTATATTGTGTTGAGAAAAGTGAAACTGACATACATGTCCCATAGGAAAGAATGACAAAGCATAATAAATGTGTGTGTGAAGATTCTTGACTCAAGCCGAAAGTTCTGTCATTGAATAACCAATATAAAGGTACGTTCTGAACGTTGCTTTATGTTTCATTTGTTCTTCAGTTGTTTTATCATTTTCTGCATATGCATATTTTGGAATTGAAAGCTTGTCGCACACAAATTACAAGATAATTACACGTACATGACGTACATGACGATAGCCTAATATTTTACTACTGATCCGCCATCAATGCCGATCCAAATCTGTTTCGAAGCGACGATAAATGTATGGACATTGGAGTTCAGTTGTGTACACAAAAATTTCTATAAAATGCAAATGAAGTCAAATACAATATTCACAATTCTTTGGATTCAAACATTGCCGTGTAAATGACTAGTGAAATTAGATCTATATTCATCGGAAGCCGACATTTTGATTTCATACTGCTGTGTGATTTTTTTCGTTGCGCAATAATTTATACGTTAAAAATCTTGGAATAACCCCAAATTACGTGTTAAATAAGCTATTTTTATTTATTTATTATGATTTTCGATGATAGCATGATAAATATAATAACAGGTGACTGTCTTCTGATATCAAAGTTATCTGGCTCGGCAGGTAGAAATTATCAGGACTCGGCAGAGCCTCGTCCTGATAAATTCTCCCAACCTCACCAGATAACTTTGATATCAGGAGACAGTCACCTGTTATTATATATATATTGTCCCAATACCCCCTGTCAACAAGTGAGTGATATAGGTTTATCTGGGCCCTTTCGTTTTCTTTTGCACACAGAGCTACAAACTGCCTTTGACAAACTTTTTCTGCTATTATTTGCTCTTCTAGACTTGTTAATAATCATATTTTAGATCATTTTGTTTCAAATGATAAATAATTGGAATCTGAATATTTTATATATTACATGTAATTGTTCTTATTGACAGGTTTCTGTTATGAAGAGGATAGCAGAATCCCCTGACGTAACAACTATAATGGATCATTTGGTTGAGATTGGTAAATGTGTGCTCAACAAAAATAATCTAAAGTAAGTTTGTACTTGACAAAGATGTTAATTTTAGATAAGATGATGTTAGGGCATTTTAAACCCATTTTTTATACGCCCGTCGAAGACGGCACATATTATGGGATCACCCGTGGTGTCGGGTTGTCCGGCGTCCTGGCTTTTGGGCGGTGTTCACTTTTTTGTCCGGAGCATAACTCTGTTACCTTAAGTCCGATTTACTTTAAACTTGGCATTTATATTCTTCTCATCATTACGGAGTGTAGTGCACAAGAACCATAACTCTACCTGGCCTATTCTTTTTAGTTATCCTTATCCTTTGTTGTTTTTCATATGCAGTGTAAAGTGCGTATCTTGTGACAGTTTGACACCTTGTTTCTTGATCAAACACTATGCCATGTCTATTAAATGATGTTTTGAATTCAGAAACACTTATTTTATGTACCGATATGTCTAAAAGAAATGAGTATTTGGTGACTTGAAATTTGTATTGTGCTTTTATTAGCAAGTAAATGCATTGAATACATGCCTAGTTGAAATAATAAAATTCAAACATTTTCAAAAACTCTGTAATAACAGCTTAAGTATGAAACATTTTTAATGTAATCAAGAACTTAACTAAAAGTCCACTTCTTCTGTTTTTAGGATGTCTGTAAATGCTACTCCAGATTTTATGCCCACAGCTTTAAACAGTGTGGACAAGTTTCTTGGCACTCTACAGTGTAATAGAAAACCCGAGCAACATACACAAAAACCTCATACTATACAGGTGGGTTGATTTTTCTTTCCCTTCAATGTTTTCAATCTTGCTATAAAGAATGAAGACAAATGAACCTCTACTAGGGACATTTCATTGTAATTGAAAATCTAAACAACATACATTAAAAACATTTATTTATATTCTGATTTTTTTCGGGAGACAGGGCGGAGCCTAGTAAACGGTTCATTACATTTAAGCTTGAGAAGAAACAGCCTTCTCGCTTAGCGGTACATCGTCGGTATTATTGCAAAACATTATAACTACAGCGTGAATCAGGCTGTAGTTACGAGGTTTTATAAGATCTCATTTTACAATAGAACGTTCTTTCAATTTCGAAATGTGTTCATGCACGTGCCGCACGTTTTTCTCTTATATCAACCAAGATATCGAGAAGTAAACTCGTCGAATAACCTCTTCGCTTAGCCACACCCTGTGAGGTGAATAAAAATGGATTATAACAGCATTTTCTTTCCTCTCAATGTTTTCAATGGTATTGTTAAATTTGAGCTATCATAATTCTTCTATAATTGTCACATCAGTATTCAAAATGTCACATTAATTTGCTAGACCTGGAGGAAGGGACTTTGTCCATTTGACTTTACCCATTTCCAGACGGTAAAATTTTAGACTGATTCAAATTCAAAGGTGTTGCAGTCAACAATTTAACTAATTGAACAAGCCTTCATCTTATGGTGCATTAAAAAGCCTCATTATGTGGGAATGGGTTAAAACCATCTCACTGCTTCTTGTATCTTTTGCAGAATGAAGCATTTGAATCTCAGTCCATGAAGACGCACATACAGCTACCATTTAATGTTAACTACATGAGCAAAAGTGTTAAAACTGTACCATATGGGCATGAGGACTTTCCAAGGTAAAGATGTTGCAGACGATAATTTCAAGTTGATGAAATTAAAAAATCTTTCCTTTTTATACGCCCGTCGAAGACGGGACGTATTATGGGATCACCCGTGGCGTCCGGGCGTCCGGCGGCGTCCACTTCTTTGTCCGGAGCATAACTCTGTCACCTTAAGTCCGATTGACTTTAAACTTGGCAGTTTTATTCTTGTCATCATTACGGAGTGCAGTGCACAAGAACCATAACTCTACCTGGCTTATTTTTTTTAGTTATTGCCCTTTGTTGTTTTTCATACTTGAATCTTGTCCGGAGTATATCTCTAAAAGTATAATAGCTAGGATCATGAAACTTCATGGGTGTATAGATCTCACCAAGGGGGAGTGCAGTGCACAAGAACCATAACTCTACCTAGCTTATTTCTTGAGTTATTGCCCTTTGTTGTTTTTAGCTCACCTGAGCTCAAGCTCAAGTGAGCTATTGTGATCACCTTTTGTCCGGTGTCCGTCCGTCGTCCGTCAACAATTTCTTTAAATGACATCTCCTCCTAAACTACATGGCCAATTTCAACCAAACTTGGCAGGAATGTTCCATAGGTGACCCCCTTTCAGAATTGCTAAAAGAATTGAAATCCATGAAAAACTCTGGTTGCCATGGCAACAGAAAAGGAGAAATTTGACTGAATCTCAATACTATCTTTGAACGACATCTTCTCCTAAACTACTGGGCCAATTTCAACCAAACTTGGCAGGAATGTTCCTTAGGTGACCCCCTTTCAGAATTGCTAAAAGTATTGAAATCCATAAAAAAAAAACTCTGGTTGCCATGGCAACAGAAAAGGAGAAATTTGACTGAATCTCAATACTATCTTTGAACGACATCTCCTCCGAAACTACCTGGCCAATTTCAATTAAACTTGACAGGAATGTACATTAGGTGACCCCCTTTCAGAATTGCTAAAAGAATTGAAATCCATAAAAAACTCTGGTTGCCATGGCAACAGAAAAGGAGAAATTTGACTGAATCTCATTACTATCTTTGAACAACATCTCCTCCTAAACTACCAAGCCAATTTCAACCAAACTTGGCAGGAATGTTCCTTAGATGACCCCCTTTCAGAATTGCTAAAATAATTGAAATCCGTAAAAAACTCTGGTTGCCATGGCAACAGAAAAGGAGAAATTTGACTGAATCTCAATACTATCTTTGAACAACATCTCCTCCTAAACTACCAGGCCAATTTCAACTAAACTTGGCAAAAATATTCCTTAGGAGGTCCTCTTTAAGAATTGCTAAAAGAATTGAAATTGACTGAAAACTCTGGTTGCCATGGCACCAGAAAAGGAGAAATTTGACTAATTCTCAATAATTTCTTTGAACAACATCTCCTAAACTACTTGGCCAATTTCAACCAAACTTGGCAGAAATATTTTTGAGGAGGTTCCTTTTAAAAATTGCTAAAAGAATTGAAATCTTTTAAAAGCTCTGGTGGCCATGGCAACAGAAAAGGAGATTTTCCACCAAATCTCAATGACATCGTTGAATGATATCTCCTCCTAAACTATCAGGCTAATTTCCACCAAACTAGGCAGAAATATTCCTTAGGAGGTCACATTTCAAAAATTGCTAACAGAATTGCAATTTATAAAAAAAAACAACTGTGGTTGCCATGGCAACAGAAAAAGAGAAATTACACGAAATCTGTCAGAAGCAATTTCTCAATAACCGCAGAGCCAAATTTGACAAAACTTAATATTTACATTGCTTATGATATTGCTAAGAGGTACTTTTTTTTTGCTTTTCAATATAAAACCTTGTCACAGAAAAAGGGGACTTCTAGTAAAAATCTGCTTATCAGGCGCATAGCATCAACATTTATGCATGGATTTAAAAAAATGTAAGGGTAAATGTGTTCTTTATCATGAGTAGATGTTCTATTTGAAATATATATTTAGGTAGGTTCAAGGTCATAGATCTAGGTCAATTTGTAAATTTCTGTTTGTTTGTCAGTCTGTATGTTTTATTTTAATTCCATCTGTCCAAAGCAATTTCTCCATAACCAAATAGCCGAATTGGATGAAACACCATATTTGAGTTACATATGATATTGCACTAAGGTAGTTTTCTGGGTTTTCTATGGTTTGATATCGCATAGCGGCGTTCATATGATCTTTGACCCTTTATTGCATTACCTGTAAGAAATTAGATCTGTTATAAAACCCCATCTCAGGTGAGCGACCTAGGGCCAACGGCCCTCTTGTTCATACTTGAATCTTGTCCGGAGTATATCTCTAAAAGTATAATAGCTAGGATCATGAAGCTTCATGGGTGTATAGATCTCACCAAGGGGGAGTGCAGTGCACAAGAACCATAACTCTATCTGGCTTATTTTTTGAGTTATTGCCCTTTGTTGTTTTTCATACTTGAATCTTGTCCGGAGTATATCTCTAAAAGTATAATAGCTAGGATCATGAAACTTCATGGGTGTATAGATCTCACCAAGGGGGAGTGCAGTGCACAAGAACCATAACTCTACCTGGCTTATTTTTTGAGTTATTGCCCTTTGTTGTTTTAATAGCTAGGATCATGAAACTTCATTGGTGTATAGATCTCATTAAAAAGGAGTGCAGTGCAAAAGAACCATAATTCTACCTGGCCTATTTTTTGAGTTATTGCCCTTTGTTATTTTTCATACTTCATTTTTGTCCCGGGCATATCTCGAAAAGTATAATAGCTAGGACCATGAAACTTTTACCAACCTGCTCCCCTGTCAACAAAAAGCAGTGTTACGGGCGTATCTTGTGACAGTTTGACACTAGGGCTGACTATCGATGCCAATTTTAACTATCGCGATAGTATCGCTATCGGAGCAATCACTATCACGATACTATCACTATCGTGACATACTATCACGATACTATCACGATACTATCGTTTTTCACAAGAGGGTCTGTAAAAGGTGTGTTACTTACTTAAATCATTGGCTTTTTATGAGGATTAATCTAGAATGTGTAACACTGCTTGATCAGTAAAGTGTAAGTAGAAAGATGTGTTCGATTTGGTCTTTACGGGGACGACGATCAAGTCATTTAATCGATTTATGAACACAAAAACAAATCACGGCAATCATCTACGTAATTTTATAAATTTATAAATTGTATTAATAAAGAATATGACAAATAAAATACTTGTATGTCCAGATAATAATTCGTCAGTTGTTCTTCGCTGAAGAAAAAAAGACGGATTCGCTTTCAACTGGTCAATTATCTTGTCGCCGTTTGTTTCAGCATGCCTAGTCCATAAAAGGTCCTCGGTCCGTATGGAACCGAAAGTACGATGGAAATGCATGATAATTCTTAAAACTTCGGAACCCATTACAGAAAACGATGAATTCACCCACTCACAGGCTAAATTTGATAACATAGATCTACAGATTAGTTCCGTTTAAGAAGTCTGACTCGAAAGTTTCAAGTGAAAAGAAGAAATGAAAGTGAATCTTTTTTTTTCTCACAAAACATTTTTGGCTACAATAAGGTCTTCAGACTCGTAGTCCAGTGCGGATTCTGACATAAGTTATGCCTCGTGTTTTATATTTAGGCCTACCTTGTGTTTTATATCCATCATGCGATTTAAAAGAAAATCTTTTCAAATGCAACAGAAAGCAAATTCCACCAGATTCAACACGAAAGACACACTGTTTTGGGGTTAAGTACATCGTAATTGGATACCACCGATACGGTGTTTTAGTCACTCACTATTTATATGACGTCACTTCTCCGAGATCAAATAGATGCCGCCGACTACAAAAATGCGGTGTTCTACTTTACAAGGGAATATGTGTAAACGATTTTGAATATAACTACGTCATGTCTTGTGATTTTTTCCATTGATCTGTTCTCCCGCGTGCATGATTAATGTCGTAAGTGTAGCTTACATGAGCTGGAGTTTTCACATTTTTGAGTGCACATGACCGACGCTATCGTTAGAATAAGGGACACGCCTTTGCACGCGCCTTTGGGAGAATAGAAAATCGCTGTCTGGTTTTCGCACGCGCCTTTGGGAGAATAGAAAAACTCTGTCTGCTTTTCAACCAATCAAAGTGGAGATGCTTTATGACGCACTTGTCGGCACGCGGGCTTTTTTGTAAACAAATGATTATTAGATCATCCCCCATGGAAAATAAGAACTAAACACTTTTTTCAATGCATTTTAAAAAACTGTTTTACCGATTTCATGACACGGACTAAGTCTTTTAAAATGGGATTTACTTTTATTAAGGTATGTTGGTGTAAACAATTTTAAACAAGGAAATGCATCTTTTTTGTTTTGCTACAAAGTTCTAAGCAAACGTAGACCGATAAATATGCCGTTTGCATGGTTAATTGGCTATTTATACGATATCGCAGCTAGATCTAGATGTTTTCAACCTGTTTGACAAACAAATATTCCGTCCACACGGCAACTTGTTGTAGCCTTCTTCATAGATTAAACCGTGTGCAAATGACAGGAGCGTTTTGGTAAACGGAATCGTTGAGCAGACGACTTTAATTCTCTGAAAGCCAAAAATATCGAACTCGGTTACACAGGCTCGGACACAATTACGACGAAGAATGAAATATGTCAGGGCTTATAAAAAGGACTAGGAAACAATGAGAGAAAGGTTCAACTGTCATTATGAAAGTAAACTATCGAAACTATCGATAGTTGGACGAACTATCGGCGATAGTTATCGATAGTTCATTTCACAATCGATACATCAATATCGGAGCAGTCTCTATCGCGATGCATCGATATATCGATCCATCGTTACACCCCTATTTGACACCTTGTTTGGGTTGGAAAACATTGTGGAAAATGAAGAAGTTGCTTGCCACAAGCAATTTCTTCGTTTTCTACAATGTTTTCCCAAGTCTTTTGTGAGGAATCAAAAGGTGTCACTAGGCAGTAACAGGTTAAAAATACTGCCTATAGCCGTGTTGAGATATAGTTTTTAGCGAGCCGGGACTTTATGTCCGGGGAGCTAATGTCACAGCCCTAGTGTCGGCGTCGCATCCCGTCCCGTCCCGTCTTCACTTGAAAAACTTTAACCTAGTCTATATGTAAGGCACTATGAGAGATACAGCCTTGATATTTCACACATAGATAGTTCTCGACAAGACCTTTCATTTCGGACCATGACCTTGACCTTGGAGTTTGACCTACTTTTAAAAAACTTTAACCTGGCCTATATCTCATGCACTATTATAGATAGAGCCTTGATATTTCACACATGGATACCTCCTGCCAAGACCTTTCATTTGTGACCATGACCTTTGACCTTGTGACCTTGGAGTTTGACCTACTTTTAAAAAACTAGCTGTTTTTGTGACAAGCTCCCGTATAGGCGAGCTACGTTGTCCGCGGACAACTCTTGTTTGACTTTGTTTTCCCCTTCATAAAAATCTGATCTCTTTTGATATGCTGCCCAAGGTAGATGTATTTCACATTGAACATCTGTCTATCTGGATTTATATTGCATAAACCTAAGAACGATTAGCAGCTGGAGACTTGCAAAGGATGTTGTGGTAGTACTATTTAGAGAATTCATATTGATTAGACTGGTATGCACACGCTGATTAAACCTTTCCCAAATGACAAAATTATAGGGTAGTCCCTAGCTGAGTTTGAAAGCTGCTGCAGAACACAAAATTTAGATGAAAAAAGATTGGATTAGTGTAAAATATAGCACAGAAAATATTGAGGCCAAAGGAGAAACTGCTGCTTATCAGCAGTTTCTCCTTTTGCCTCAATGATTTCTCAAACTTTTTCTATTGAGGATGTCAAAATCCGATCTTGTTTGGGAAAGGGTTAAGATCCATGTTGGTATCATATGCAAAAGGTTTTTTTTCCTACATCCCAACTCAAATGTATGAATTTCATTAAGGTAGTCCACCCCTAATTAGATTCATTCCAAGTCAGAATTTTTCGTTGGACATCGTTCACAATCTGTTAACCATCTGAACCTATTGGGGCGATGTCGTAAACATTCAGCGTTGGAACATTCTGCCACCTAATGTATACCTTGCACGACGGCATATGAACCTCATTAAGGGTGGTCTACCTTAATAAATTTTGTTTTATTTCAGTTTACGAGTACTATCCAGGCTGTTGTCATGGAAATATCTTCACCGAGAAATCAGAGAGAAAGGTGGAGCTTATGGAGGAGGGGCTTCTTGTGCGAATGGGGTTATGAGTTTCTTCTCTTATAGGTAGGTTTATTGATTTTAAATGTTCCTTAGATAGCCCAAACAAAATGATTTTGGTCAAGTCCAAATTGAAAGGAGCTGTAGACGACAGAATAAGTGTTGCTTTGTGCATTGAAGTTGTATATTGAAGCATTGAAAGTATTCAGAGAAATGGAGATAAATGCTGGATTTTCAAGTCAGAGCCTCAGACAAGTGTAGCACTTTGGCTTTCAACTTTCAAGTGTACCCATTCAATAAATCTTGTGTGGTAAAATGAAGCAATGTTTGTGCAACTTTTTTGCTCAAAAAAGTTCTCATTGCATCAGTAGATATCAAACCTGGCACCTTTTGATTTCAAAATTCAGGTATTTAGGTCATATTCTGGAAAATAAAACAGTTGTTGTTTAGGAGGGAAGTATGTCTGTCCGTCTGCTCAGCGACAGTTCTTTGTTCGTAAACTCACATCTTTCTTTCTACTTTATAATTACAACATGAGCTACTTGCAGATTCTATTAACCCTTTCCCAAACAACCAAATCTTAGGGTGGTTTAATTCAAAAGCCGATGTTGACAACAAAATAGATGTTGATAAAGGTAAATTTTGTGAACAATATAGCACAGAAAACATTGAGGCAAAAGGAGAAACTGCTGCTTATCAGCAGTTTCTTCTTTTGCCTTAGTGTTTTCCCTAGCCAATTCTTTTGGGAATATCAAAACCAGGTCTTGTTTGTGTAAGGGTGAAGACTAATTGTATGCCCTATTATTTTCAGAGACCCCAACTCCATGGAAACATTATCAGTATTTGACCGGTCAATAGACTGGGCAGGTAATGGTCAGTTCTCGGACAAAGATATTGAAGAGGCCAAAATTTCTGTATTTCAACAGGTTAGTCTATTTTCAAGAGACAAAATTTTGGACAAAAGTATTGTCGGATTTTCCTTTTTATTATACGCCCGATGGGGCCTTTTTATGTTGTGGCCCCAGTCGTCTGTCCGTCTGTCTGTCTGTCTGTTAGCAATTTCTTGTGTGTGCAACTCCTACAGTTTTGATCGGAATTTGATCAAACCTGCCACAATGAATCTCTTTGGTGTCTCGTTGTGCACACCGCTTACGGAATTCAGATAACTCTTTTTGTTCTTGCATTATCTGCCCTTGAATTTAAAAAAATACCCATTTTTTAGCTCACCTGAGCACAAAGTGCTCAAGGTGAGCTATTGTGATCGGTCTGTTGTCCGGCGTCTGTCTGTCTGTCCGTCTGTCCGTCCGTCCACAATCATAAAAAAATCTTCTCCTCCTAAAGTTCTGGGCAGAATTAACTGAAATTTCACAGATATGATCCTTGGGTCATCCCTTTTCAGAATACTTCAAAGAATTGGGATCGGGGTCAGAATGGGCTCAAAAAGTAGGTCACTAGGTCAAATCTTATTTTTGCTCTAGGAGTCACAGTATTGGCTCAATCATTGTGAAAGTTGACCAGAATCTTTGTCTTGATGATATCTAGGTCATTTTAAAAAGTAGGTCATGCCAGGTCAAAATGTAGGTCACTAGGTCAAATGATTTAAAATCCTTCTTTGTGCTCTTAAAGTGCTACCTTTGGCTCAAATCTTGTGAAAATTGATCAGAATGTATTTTTGGTGGATATCTAGGTTCTTTTAAAAATTGGGTCATGTGAGGTCAAAAATGAGGTCACTAGGTCTGTTTGATAAAATCCTTTTTGCTCAGAAGTGCCCATTTTTGGCCAAATTATTATGAAAATTGCTAAGAATGTTTTTTTAATGATATAAAGGTCATGTAAAAAGTTTGTCATGCAAGGTCAAAAACTAGGGCACAAGGTCAAATATCAAGAATTCCATTTATTAGTCAAGAAGTGCCAACTTTGGCTAAAATCTTGTTCAATGGCTCAGAATGTTTTTCTTTTGGATATTTAGGTCCATTTAAAAAGTTTCTTTGTGTGAGGTCAAAAACTAGGTCACAAGGTCAAAGGCAATGAATCCCTTCTTTTTGCTGTGGAAGTTCCAATTTTGGCTCAATTATTTTGAAAATTGCTCAGGACGTTTATTTTGATGATGTCTGTACTCTGTAGGTCATTGAAAACTTAGGTCATGCAAGGTCAAAAACTGGGTCAGTGGGTCAAATCTTGTTTTTGCTGTAAGAATTTATTACCATATTTGCTCAATCATTGTGAAATGTGTTCAAACCATCACTTTACAAGCAAAGAAGCCCTATGTTGTGTGTGGGTTTGGCAATTTTCAAGTGAGGAATTCAGACAAATTTATTTTGACCAGGTATCAGCTTATCAGCAATCATTGCTTAAAAGTAAATAGTTAGACTGTCTTAAGTCAATAATAGACCGTCCAAAATAAATAAAGGGCTGCCCTATCTGATAATGGAGCTCTTATCTGATGAAGGATAGAGCTACATTTAATCTTAATAATAATGTCTTAACCCTTTCCTATGATGTCCCTATTAAAAAAGGCTTGGGGGGAATTATTGAGTCAAATGAAGAAAAGGCTGATAATCAGCATTTTCTCATCTTGCTGCGCTATTTCAAAATTGAACAGTCTATTTCTTTTCTGTCTTGGTAAAGATTAAGCCCTTTCCTAGCCAAGGTTTAAGCCCTTTCCAAATTGTTTCAGAACAGAAAGTCCTTGGTTTTATGCCTTTGAATTTGGCAAAATTGCCATTGTCATTCTTTTATATTCTTCTAATGTTATAAGATTGATTTCATGGTCTTGCCAGTATCTCAACTATGAATTCAGGTGAGCGATCTAGGGCCATCTTGGCCCTCTTGTTTTACAAGCCCCTCTCAGGCGTATATGCGCCGCTCTGCGAAGCTATTGCTTCCTATTGTTTTCAAATATACCCGAAAATATTTTGCAAGAAACATACTTAACCCAACAAGTGCCTAAGCTTATACTGAAATATGTTCTTCATTTTCCACAATGTTTCCACAATAAGTTTCTGTTTAAGGAAAATATTGAGGCAAACAAAGAAAAATTTGATAAACAGAATTTCCTCCTTGTGCCTCAATATTTTTTAATATATTGTCAAACTCTATCATATTAACATCCATTTTTTGGTCTGCAACAGCTTTGACCAGCTAAGCCAAAAAGTTTGAATTATTTTTCCCTCAAGAAAAGATCAATATTATAGGGTTAATTCACGTTTTTGAGGTCGTTAACATTCTCAGAGGCCCAAAAAATGCGTTATCGCCTGAGACCGGAGGTCGAAGGCGATAACCCATTTTGTGGGCCTCTGAGAATGTTAACGACAGAAAAAACGTGAATTGACGCTATTATTGCATAAAATATGAATAATTTGCAAAGAAATGTAATAAAATAAGACGAATAACTAAAAAACTTAGTGAAAATTTAGCCACATTTACACCGACAGATACCAGAGTTTTCCGGCATTCGACTCGACATATATCGAGTAAGTGCGATATCCACTAGACGGGCCGTTAGATTTTCATCGTGTAGCTATATAGTCAAGATTCATCGCATTTTTACTGACATAATCTTCATTTGGGTTGGCGAAATCCTAACAATATTCGACTTAGTTTTCTTTTGGAAACATGCTCCGGATATCCTAACGTTCATTTCAGTGCGAGTAATAAATTAAAAGGTCGGAATTTCCAAGGTAGATCTCTGGACCGTTTGGTTCGTTTCAGACATTCGTTCATTTCAATAAAAACAAAGTTGTAAAGGAAAAATTGCAGTAACTAAAAGAAGAACAAGAAACACATAGGCTTACCACCACATTTGACCTAGACCACAACCACTCAATTCTAATTTCTATCCTTCCATGTCCACGAAATACACTTTTAGTTTAAAATCTGTCAGCTGCCCGTTTGTTTACTTTTTGATTCCAAGAATTAAACCTACGTCACTATAATTATTACGTCATCAGATATGGTTACACTGGGAGACCTAGTTTATTTATTGGGATGTAAACTGGAAATGGGGTCTTACAAGAATTTACATCGGGGAAAAGGGAAATGACAAAATTTCGGCTTTATTTTCAATTTTCTGAAGCACTCACAACAAATCCCCGATCGAGGATATTTGAGTGCAAAACTGGTCCGATATCGCACGTGAATCTGCCGATTAATGCACGATTTCTCTGGATATCCGCCCGCTTTCTGCTGGTTATACAATGCCAATAACAGACTGAAAACACACATTTTAGGCAATAATTCACAATAACACGTTATTATTATCTTCCTTTTGTCTTTTACAGATTGATAAACCAGTAACCCCAGGTCAAGTTGGATCAACTTTATTTTTGACTCGAGTCACAGAAGACATGAGGCAGACTGCTAGAGATGGCCTGTTTAGTGTGACCAGGGATGACCTGATGAATGCTACACAGAAGTATGTACATTAATCCTTTACTGAAACCTTCAAATTTTATGCTAATTCCTTTTCCAAACTGCAAAAATTTGGACCATCCAAATTTCAAAGCTACTGCAGATGACAAAAGATATTGGTAGACATAGAATGTTGCTTATCGGCATTTTCTTCTTTTGTCTCAATGTTTTTCCAACCTTTTTCTATTAGGAATGACAAAGCCGGGTTTTGTTTGGGTAAGGGTTTAAGATTTTGTCTCAAACCAGTTAGGACAATATCTTGGAAGGATTGATCCTTGAGTGAAAGGCTTTCAAACTTTTTCGAAGAAATTAATTCCATCAAAGACTGCCACAGCATGAAAAAGGTGAAAAATAGATGAATGTTTAAAAATCTTTTTATGCCCCCGATAGGGAGGCATCATAAATTTGACTTGTCCATCCGTCTGTCCGTCCGTCTGTCTGTCCGTCCGTCATTCCGTCCAAAAACTTTAACATTGGCCATAACTTTCTTATTACGTAACATATTCGCTTCATACTTTACCACAACATTCCTTGGTACATTACCTTTCTGTAGGCACATACTTTGGTGACCTTGACCCCTGGATGACCTTGACCTTGAACATAGATTGGCCATAATTTAAAATCAAAGCGGTGTCGGGGGCATTGTCATCTTACAGTGACAGCTCTTGTTTTCTAAAACATTGGGCCAATATCCTTGAAACTTGGCTGAAATGATCCTTGAGAAAAGAGTTTGGTTGGAAGGTGCATATTGTGACTAAAATACTCTTGTGGTTTTACAGGTATTTAGTGGATGGACAACAACCAGCCTCTACATCATTCCTGGGGCCCAAAAATGATGGAACCAAGGATAAACCTGACTGGAAGGTGTTACAATGAGGAAGCACCAAAATAAACTTAAATGTGTTGAGAGATCAGCGAATAAAGATAAATAGAAAGACTTGTACATGTTATACTTAAGGCCTGCAGTCACACACAATCTCTACAAGGATGTCACATGAAAGAATGAGTGAAATGAATAGAACTTGTTCTGCGCTTTGCAACTTATATAACTGACAAATTGATTTTTCTCAGAAAAATGACTTTGTGGATACCCAGATGGATGTTGCAAGAAGAGTTGCTGAGAATTTCATGGTAGCTAACCCACATTATCTTTTGGAAAAGTACACATGTACAAATTGCTTCCTACAAGTATTTCTTATCTCATATCTCGGCTTATAGTGGGAAAGCTAAAACTTGTTAAAAAAAGATTGAATACTTCTCTTTGTGATACAAGCACCAAATTGGCACAAATGTTCCTCATAGTATACCATTTTCAAAAGAGATGATATCCACAGCGTTCGACACTAACGGTGTCCCGGGATCCCGGGGACATCAAAAATTGACAAGGCCATCTGCAAATCACAAAACTGGTGTCTCGGCGGGACACTAACTTTTCCGACGGTAGTAGAAAGAGTAATTATCAATTTTCAACTTTCAAACCTCATTTTTGGATTTTTCTAAAAATAAATCATCGTTATTATTAGTAGGCACATCGGACATTTGTTTGATTTACAATCGGTCCGATACGTTTTTCCTTTCTGTCAGCACCACTGTCCAACACTGATTTTGAGGTTTGTATGAAAAGATCAACTACTTACTAAACAAGAACTAAGAATATAAATAAAAGGAAAATACCTTTTTTTTTTTTTCTATAATTCATGCGATAAATCAAGTGAACTTCCATCCCAAAACTAACACGAGTCACTCAAAAATGGGCCAGTCAATTACAAAGCATGGGTAGAATCAGACATCCTTCCTGGGACCCAAAAATGATGAAACCAAGGATAGTCCAGGCCGGAAGATGTTACAATTAAGGAGCACCAAATAAATTTAGATATAATGAGAGATGGGCAAATAAGGGTTAAAAGATAGACTATTATAACACTTAGGGCCAAAAATTGATTGAACAATAGTCCTGACTGAAAGGTTCTACAATGAGTGCTTTATGAATGAAAATGTCTTTCTTGGGCCTATGTATTGTTCATAGTGACCAAAAATATTGAAATCAAAAATAGACTAGACTTAAAAGAGTCAGAATGAAAGCAGTGAGGATCCAGGATTTCTGTGGAGGGGGTTCAAATGGGCGGGGTCGTTTTCCTATTATAATACAATTTTGACTGAACCCCCTCTGGATCCGCCACTGTGAAAGAGCACTGAATAAGGATGAACAGAGAATTGTACTCAGTTTAAAAAATGTGTAAACATACTACTGTGTGCAAAATACTAATGTGTGCAAAGACTTACTTTTGACTAGTATAAACATGCTTGAAATGTGGATTTGATTATAAAGGAATGAATCATGTGTGATCAAATTGGTGTTGTTTAATTCTGTGCTGTGAAATAAGAGACCTAAAATATATACTTCATATAAATAGTTGATTGGATTGTTGGCTGATTGCAGAATATTTCTCAACATGAGCAGGCAGCACAGAACAAAATCAGCCTGCATATACATGAAGGCTGATCTTATTCTACGCTGTCCACTTGTTAAGATTAAGCATAACAAGGGAACTATGTTATGAATTTGTTGATTACTGTATTGATATCAAATTGTGCTTTGACTATTGACGAAAGTCTTAATGCCATTAAATGGTGAAAATTACAAAAACACTGTCTTGTGTTGGGTTATTTTTTTTATTCAACAAAGAGAAAATAGTCTGTAAGTTTATAATACAAATGAGGAAACATTAACATTTTCCCAACCAACAATATTACAGATTGATTCAAATTTAGAAATTATAGCATGATTAAGTCAACACAAATATTACTGAAAACAGTTTGAGTATATTGGGGTTTTTCGCCGTTTTCAACTACCAGGGTCATATCGCCGCGGCTGGAGCACCTAACCATGGGTTCCTGGTATTTCTCGCACCAGTACAACCACAATATCCAAACAGAGCCTCCAGCTGCTCTCTCACATAGATGATTCACACCCATTGGTGAGAGTTACTGAAAACAGAGAGTACAATTTTTTAGCCCACAAATCCTTGACGGAAAAGGAGGAAATGCTGGTCATCAGCATTTTCTCCTTTTTCTTCAAGGGTGTTTAAACTATCATTGTAAATGCAAAACCTTGTATCTCGTTTTTGGAAAATTTTAAAGGGTAGAGAAAAAAGTGTAATAACTTTTCCCAAACTGAAATGTTTTACTTGAAATTTGGACATATTGTTCATAAATAATGCATCGTTGATACTGATCGGTAAAAATATCTCAAAACCTGCGAGAATTGTCTAAACTGGACTCACAAGTTTGTACAATGTACTTTGAAAATCACAAGAATCGACATACGAGGTTTTGCATTTACGCCGACGATATGTTTGACTGTCTAAGCCAAGGCTTGTTCGGAAAGGGTTGAATACTTTTGATAATAAACCAGGCCACAATGAAACATGTCTTAACTTTTAAACAAAAGATCTTTTGATAAGCAAGGAAATACTGAGGGTAATGAGAAAATATGGATAATCAACATGTTTTTGTTTTCCATCGATATTTTCCAGAAGGCCATCTGATCATAAAAAGTTATTTTTTGGAAAAGGTGAAAACCTTGCATTACCATTTCCTAAACAATGCCTTTCAACACATTACATCACAGTGAAGCCTTTTGACACCCAAGAAGATAAATGCGTTGGGAAACATTGTGGAAAATGAAGTAATTGCTTGTGATAAGCAATTTCCTCATTTTCAACAATTTTAATCACCCAGAAATACCAAAACTTCCTTTCACCTAAATTTGTTGTCTGCCAATGGGCCTGTCTATAATGTAGCTGTCTGGTAATGGATTAACCCATTACCACACATTAAAGCCTTCTGACTGCCCAAATGAAAGAGGTTTCGGAAAACATGATGGAAAATGAAGAAATAGCTTGTGACAAGCAATTTCTTTATTTCCCACAATATTTTCTACCTAAAACAACCATAGATTTTCAATTTCATTCACTTGGAATTGTTGTCTGCAGGGTCTTTGAATTTCGAACAGTCCAAAATTTTGCCGTTTGGTAATGGGTGCAATGGGAATCAGCAAGTCTGTCAGTCTGTTTTTATAACTCCAAGTCATGTCGTCATGTCAAAAATACTGAAAGATTTTGTTGGAATATTTTGATGAAAATTCACATAAAGGATTAATATGACTTGAAGATTTGTAAAAACCTTTTTATTTTTATCTCAGTGTGAGATAAGGATCTAACGGAGATAATTTACTATGACATGACATTGGTGCCAGTGATCGACAGGTAGAGTGTCGGCCTTGCGACCAAGAGGTTCAGAGTTCTATCCCCAGTAGCGGAGGTAGTTCTTGGACTTTTGATTGACCCATACATTTGCCAGAGTACTGGTGTTTTTCCAGGAAGCAGAATCGAGAGAGATTAAAATAAGTTGTAATTTTAACCTACTTTCCAATCGATGTGAAATTATTATGTGCAAAGTAAAGTCTGAAGAAGATATGAAGATTCACAAATCAAAGCATAAAAATCCGAGATTTAAAGAAGGAAATGATGATAATCAACACTTTCTTATTTCCTATAAGTTTTTTTTTACAGTATCCAAAAGATATTCGTAACAAGTTATTATACCCTACCCCCCACAACAAAGTTATGGGGGGGGGGGGGGGGGGTATACTGGATTCAGGTTGTCTGTCCGTCCGTCTGTCCGTCCGTCCGTCCGTCCGTGGACATAATTTTGTATCCTCTTCTCCTCCCACAGTTTTTGACCGATTTTGCTGAAATTTTAGCAGGATGTTTCCTATCATATGAAGTTGTGCACCTGCAATTTTCATCTTGATCCAGGCAGTAGTTTCAGAGTTATGCCACTTTGAACTTTAGCACTTTTTCAGTGACAACGCGCTAGTGGGGGGTATTTGTCCGCTTTGCGACAGTTCTAGTTGTCTAAGAAAATTGTTAACCCTTTCCCAAACGGCAAAATTTTAGGGTGATCTACTTCAAAAACTGCAATAAATCACAAAATAGAAGTTATTAAAGATAGTATTTGTGTAAAATATAGCACAGAAAATATTGAAACAAAAGGAGAAACTGCTGGTTATCAGCAGTTTCTTCTTTTGATTCAATGTTTTCCCATGCCTTTTCTATTAAGGACGTCAAAACCAGGCCCCGGTTTCTCGAAAAAACTTAAGTATATTCTCATGAGTTCATGCTCAACTTCTATTCAATACCAATCAACGTTGATTGGTATTCAATTGAAGTTCACATGAATTTCGTGCGATTTGAGCACGATGCTCAGATTTGAACATGAGAACATACTTAAGTTTTTTCGAGAAACCGGGGCCAGGTCTTGTTTGAAAAAATTGTTAACATGCTCATGTTTATGATTCACGATACAATTTCTACACTATCTACATTATAAAATCTCAACATCTTTAACCATCCTAGAAAACATCAGTGTACTCCCCAGCCCAATAAGCTGTATCGGCCCCACTACAGCTTCATGTAAATCAGTGTAATGCCCCTACAGCTTCAAAAGCACCCCACAGCTTAATTTCTCCAAGAAATAGTCTCCAAATAGGCATTTGAGTTCTTTTATGTCAAAAACTGATGAATTAAGGTATTTTGTACAATAAAAATGCATAAAAACATAATGGGAAAAAAGAAATTGCTCAATATGAGCAATTTCTTCTTTTCCAATCATGTTTTTATTCACAATTATTTACGTAAACACTGTATTGTAATGTTAAACAATACAGCCTCTACAGCTTCAAATTATTCTGGGGAGAACCCTGAACATTATCGTTGGTGGGGAGTCAAATCCTCGTAACTACAGCTTGACAAAGCTGGAGTTACAAGGTTTTGATCCCCAACCGTCGATATAACCCTTTTCCAAACAAAAAATATTATGGGTGGTCCCATTTTAAAAGTGCTGCAAACAACAAAATGGATGTCGATACAGGTAAGATTTGTTTATAGTAGACAGAAAATATTGAAAAAAGCAAAACACAGAAAATGCTGGATATTTTCATTTTCTTCTATATTGACCTAAATGTTTTTCCAAACTTTTTCTATCAGGGATGTCTAACACTTTCCCAATAAGACCTTGATTTGACATCCCTAATAGAAAAGCATTGGAAAAACATTGAAGAAAAAGAAGTAAGTGCTGATAAGCATTTTCTCTTTTTGCCTAGAGTTTTCCTGTGTTATATATTTCAAAATTGTAGCTTTAGTAACATCATTTTGCTGTCTGCAGCAGCTTTCCAATTGGACTACTCTAAACTTTTGTCGTTCGAGAAAGAATAGTCCCTAAGCTTTATATACACAAGAGGTAAAAACAGACAGATCACAATAGCGCCATCAAGTTTTCAAAGCTATGAAGTCCTGTAGTCGTTGTGGCACTGGCAACTTGGGTATAACATTTGGCAAATATCGTTTTCCAAGAGATTTTCGTATCGAGTATCTACATTGACTTTGTAACGAGCAGGGAACCGAGTTACTCTGTGACAAAATCTCACTAAGTCTATTATCTTGCTGTACGGTTTCTCGTTGAGACGTCGTCAAAATCAACCGACATGAAGCACGTAACAACAAATCCAAACAAGAATTATCTGTCTCCGTGTTGAGTCCACTTATCTGAATCTGTGCCGCCTTTTCCGTCGGCGTAACTCCACGTGAATTTTCCAATTGTGCATCGGCGTTGTACTCTAACAAAACTTTAACAACTTCGTAGTGTCCTTTTCTCGCAGCCCAAGATAATGGAGTATCGTTAAAAGTGTCTATAGGATCGACATTGGCCCCTCGTTGAAGTAATACCTTCACACATTGTAAGTTATTTTTAAACGCGGCCCAGTGTAATGCAGTGTCTCTGTTTCCGTCACCTATATTCACGTCTGCTCCGTTCTGTAGAAGAATTTCAACACAAAAGACGTCACGTTCTGCTGCGTAGTGAAGGGCTGCTCGACCATAACCATCTGCTTCATTCACCTACAAGCAAAATAAAATATTTGTGACCTGTCACGCTAAAAGGTATCTTCTGGGAATTCCTTTAAAACAAGTAACACTACGGAGACATCAACCAGATGTCACAATTGGAAAATTGACATTATAGTAAGATAGGAGACAAAATCAATCCTAGATACTTTTTTATTCTAGCTAGTCTGCAGAGAATGACAAGTTCAATATTTTTTAAAACTTCACATTTCACAGATGGTCCTTTTTAGCATGAAAGATCATACTTGTGAAACATTAATGCCCCAACAGTGTTACGGCAATAATTGATCTTAGTCTTAGTGACTTAGTGAATGGGAATCATGTGCATTTCAAAATAATTCATCCTAGAAGGCTACATTAACAAGAGGGCCATTGGCCCTGAAGCGCTCACCTGAGATAATAGCTTTCTGTATATGATTCAGCTAGCCTCTAAATGCAATAGTTATACTAAGATTTGACCTAGATACCCATTTCAAGACCCCACGTGACCCATATTCAAACTCTTCATATATATGTTCTGCGCAAAGTAGGAATTAGTACAATTCTAGAATTGTCCTACGCAAAGTAGGAATTCCTACTTTGTCCGCCGATTCCGGAATTGTACCGGACAATTCTAGAATTGCGCAGGGCTTGAATATCGGAATTTTTCATTCCTACTTTGTCCTGTGCGCAAAGTAAGAATTTTTGGACAAAGTAAGATTGTTAAATCGGTGCAGATTGAGAATAATACGCTGACATTTGTAATAATCTGGAATGCAATGGACGTATTTGTGTTAAATACGAACAATAATTCTTTCTTTTACTCGGTTTCTTTCTGAATTTTCATACGTATCTCCATTTTCCAACAATCATTGTATTGTTAGTTTTCTATATCTTTCAGTGGCAAATTAGACATAGATGTGATTTTCGTACAAGAAAGCAAAGAAAACATCCAGACAAAATGAAACCTAATCTGATGATTAGAATTTTTTTCTTTTATCTATTTTTTGCCATATTCTTTCTGCAAGGAAAGTCAAAACTATGTCATTTTGGGAAAGGGTTAATATATTCTAGCAATCGATGGATTATCTGGCACAACAATGCTATCGCAAACTTCTCAATTTGTATGCGAGTAATTTGTCACAGTTTTATGTTTCCACCTTAAAGTTACATGAGACCAAAATACGGCATGAGTACGGAGATATAAATAAGCATTTATCATTCAAGGGAATGGCAGTATCTAAGTTGTTAGAACTTGTGGCCAGACCCATTTGCCAAATGTTAATTTCCATTGTTGTAAATTTCCTCGTTTGATGGCAATAAAATATATTTAAACCACTCATCATTCATTGTATAAGTAAACATTTTGCAATGTTTGCGATAGATTTGCATTGAAATAATTATCAATTGCACATAGGCCTACGCAAAAATGTATCTTTATTTTAAGTGATAAAACATTCTTACTTTGTACCCGCCATTCCAACATTGCGCAGGGGCAAAACTCGATAATCAATTCTTACTTTGTCCCGATTCTTACTTTGCGCACGGCCAATTCCGGAATTGTCCGTGCAATTTAAGAATTCTTACTTTGCCCGACAAAGTAAGAATTCCTACTT
Organism: Fragum sueziense; assembly: GCA_963680895.1. Classification (NCBI taxonomy): domain Eukaryota; kingdom Metazoa; phylum Mollusca; class Bivalvia; order Cardiida; family Cardiidae; genus Fragum; species Fragum sueziense. The sequence goes on along the minus strand of OY804609.1, from coordinate 26,397,257 downwards.
TGCGCAGGACAATTCCGGAATTGTACTAATTCTCACTTTGCGCAGAACATATATAAAGGAAACAAAAATTCTGAGCATGTTCAGGACAGTCTTTCTGAATCAAATTCAGGTTGATTGGACAAAAATTGTGGCCCCTAGAGTGCACATAAGGTTATTCTAAGATTTAACCCCCTGACCTAGTTTTTGACCCCAGATGACCCTATTTCGAACTTGTACGAGATTTCATCCAGACAATCATTCTGACCAATTTCCAGTTTGATTGGGCAAAAAATTTAGCCTCTAGTGTGCCATAAGTGTTTTTTTTAAGATTTGACCCTGTGACCTAGTCTTTGATCCCAGATGAACCCATTTACAAATCTTCCCAAGATTTTATCAAGACAATAATTCTGACCAACTGTCACGTTGATTGGGCAAAAAATAAGGCCTCTAGAGTGCACACAAGGTTTGTTTAAGATTTGACCCTGTGATCTAGTTTCACACCCCAGATGACCCAATTTGGAACTTGTCCATCATTCTATCAAGACAACAATTCTGACCAATTTTCAGGTTGATTGGGCCAACGAAGTGACCTCTAGAGTGCACACAAGGTTTTTCTAAGATTTGACCCCCTGACCTAGTTTTTGACCCCAGATGACCCAATTTCAAACCTGTCAGAGATTTCATCAAGACAACAATTCTGACCAAATTTCAGGTTGATTGGGCAAAAAATGTGGTCTCAAGAGTACACACAAGGTATTTCTAAGATTTGACCCCCTGACCTAACTTTTGACCCCGGATGACCCAATTTCAAACTTGTTCGAGATTTCATCCAGACAATCATTCTGACCCATTTCCAGTTTGATTTGGCAAAAAATGTAGCCTCTAGTGTGCCCACAAGTTTTTTCTAAGATTTGACCCTGTGACCTAGTTTTTGACCCCAGATGAACCCATTTACAAATCTTCCAAGATTTTATCAAGACAATAATTCTGACCAACTGTCAGGTTGATTGGGCAAAAAATAAGGCCTCTAGCGTGAACACAAGGTTTGTTTAAGATTTGACCCTGTGATCTAGTTTCACACCCCAGATGACCCAATTTGGAACTTGTCCATCATTCTATAAAGACAACAATTCTGACCAATTTTCAGGTTGATTGGGCCAACGAAGTGACCTCTAGAGTGCACACAAGGTTTTTCTAAGATTTGACCCTGTGACCTAGTTTTTGACCCCAGATGACCCTATTTCAAACTTGTCTGAGATTTTATCAAGACAACAATTCTGACCAAATTTCAGAATGATTGGGCAAAAAATATGGCCTCTTCAGTGCACACAAGGTATTTCTAAGATTTGACCCCCTGACCTAGTTTTTGACACCGGATGACCCAATTTCAAACTTGTCCGAGATTTTATCAAGAAAACAATTCTGACCAATTTTCAGGTTGTTTGGGCAAAAAATGTGGCCTCTAGAATGTACACAAGGTTTTTCTAAGATCTGACCCTGTGTCCTAGTTTTTGACCCCAGATGACCCAATTTCAAACTTGTCTGAGGTATCATCAAGACAATCAATCTGACCAATTTTCATGCTGATTGGGCAAAAAATGTGACCTCTAGAATACACACAAGGAATTTCTAAGATTTGACCCCCTGACCTAGTTTTTTACCCTGGATGACCCAAATTTGAACTTGTCCGAGATTTTATCAAGACAATCATTCTGACCAATTTTCAGGTTGATTAGGCAAAACTGTGGCCTCAAGAGTGCACACAAGGTAAAGTTTGACGGATGCCGGACACAGCAGTATCACAATACCTCACCATGAGCACTTTCGTGCTCAAGTGAGCTAAAAAGTCATGTTTTAACAATTTAACGTTTTTTAAGAATTTGATCCCAGAGGGACCTTATAATAAGGCTAAGACAGGGTATATAGGGGTTGGCTTGTCTATTGTTGTTGGTTCAGCTATCCATCTTTTTGTAGCTTTTTTGTCAATTCTGAAATACTTACTCTAGCTCCCTTCTCAATGAGTAATCTCAGTATATAGTTATCACTGACCATACAAGCACAATGTAGAGGTAGTAAGGTTCCGTGTACTCTGTTTACATCTGCTCCTAAAATGAAAATTTAATGATGTGTTTGTGGAACACCAATGCCTGGAGCTCTAGATAAGAGGGTGTGATGACTTTTCAAACTGCAATAATTCTGTTATTGTTCATCAAACCCTATATTGTAGGTACTCATTTGTATTGTCTCGTGGAGACGGTTCAAATGAGTACCCACAACATAGGGTTTGGATTTGAAATGAACAAGAGGGCCATTGGCCCTGAAGCGCTCACCTGATATAATAACTTTTTGTATACCAATTTTCAGGTTTATTGGACAAAAAATGTGACCTCTAGGGTGCACACAAGGTTTAACTAAGATTTGACCTCGTGACCAAGAATTGATCAAGACAAACATTCTGATCAATTTTAAGGTTGATTGGGCAAAAAATGTGGCCTCTAGAGTGCACACAAGGTTTTACAAAGATTTGACCTCATGACCTAATTTATAAATCCAGATGACCTAATTTCGATTTTGTCTGAGAATTCATCAAGACAATCATTCTGGTCAATTTTCAGGTTGGTTGGGCAAAAAATGTGGCCTCTAGAGTGCACACAAGGTTTTTCTAAGATTTGACCCCGTGACCTAGTTTTTGACCCCACATGACCCAATTCCGAACTTGTCCGAAAATTGATCAAGACAATCATTCTGAACAATTTTCAGGTTGATTGGGCAAAAAATGTGGCCTCTAGAGTGCACACAAGGTTTTTCTAAGATTTGACCCCGTGACCTAGTTTTTGACCCCACATGACCCAATTTCAAACTTGTCCGAGATTTCATCAACAAAATCATTCTGAGCAAATTTTAGGTTGATTTGGCAAAAAAATGTGGCCTCTAGAGTGCACACAAGGTTTGTCTAAGATTTGACCCGTGACCTAGTTTTTGACCCACATGACCCAATTTCAAACTTGTTCGAGATTATATCAAGACAATCATTCTGAGCAAATTTCAGGTTGATTGGGCAAAAAATGTGGCCCCTAGGGTGCACACAAGGTTTTTCTAAGATTTGACCCCGTGACCTAGTTTTTGACCCCAGATGACCCAATTTCGAACTTGTCCAAGATTTTATCAAGACAATTATTCAGAACAAATTTCAGGTTGATTGGGTAAAAAATGTGGCCTCTAGAGTGCACACAAGGTTTTTCTAAGATTTGACCCTGTGACCTAGTTTTTGACCCCAGATGACCCAATTTTGGACTTGTCCGAGAAATCATCAAAACACACTTCCTGAGCAAAAATGAGTACATTTGCACAAAAAATATGGCCTCTAGAGTGCACACAAGGTTTTTCTAAGATTTGACCCCGTGACCTAGTTTTTGACCCCAGATGATCCAATTTCAAACTTGTACGAGATTTTGTCAAGACAATCATTCTGACAAAATTTCAATTTGATTGGACAAAAACTGTGGCCTCTAGAGTGCACACAAGGCAAAGTTTGACTGACGACGGACGACACACGACGGACGCCGGACACATCGGTATCACAATAGCTCACCATGAGCACATTCGTGCTCAGGTGAGCTAAAAAGTTAGAAAGTCTTCATCCCCTCTTATCTGGAGCTCTGAAAGCCCCCTAAATAAATGGCCTATGTGAATGTTAACGTCGTGATATCGCAGAGAAATCGATGTCAACGTCATATTCGCAGTTAGACTAAACAAAATGGCTGTATTGGTTTATAAAATAATTATGTAGTGGAATTAAGTTTTTCAAACTCTTATAAAAGGCAAATTTTGCAGAAATATTGAATTGAGAGTTTTATAAAAGTGGCCTATGTTAAGTTTTCAGACAGACTGACAGACCGACACTAGTTCAACAATATGCCCCTGATCTTTTGATACAGGGGCATGGAAACACATGATGTGCTTGTGAAACACAAATGCCCATGAAATGGCCAATGCTAAGTTTTTGGACAGACAGACGGACAGACAGACGGAAATGAGTAAAACAAAATGCCCTTGATCTATTGATATGTGGGCATAAAAATAAATAGTCCATGAAATTAAAACATCTTTTTCTGTTTGCTATAAATGACTGGTTTTGACAATATTAGAGGACATTGTGTTTCTGGCATTTAACATATTCGAAGACATCTTAATCCATTACCAAACGACAACATTTTGAACTGTTCCAATTTTAAAGGTGTTGCAGACGACAATTTAAAGAGAATGAAATTTCAAATTTTGTTGTCATTTTGAATGGAAAACATTGTGGGAAATGAAGAAATTGCTTGTCACAAGCAATTTCTTCATTTTTCACGATGTTTGCCAAAGCCTTTTTCATTTGGGGAGCCAAAAGGCGTCAATGTGTGGTAATGGGTTAACCCAGTTTTGAATGGCACAAATAAACCTGTCCAATCAATCAAATATTGTCGATTTATAGTATAATTGTTTATCCCATTACCAAACAGAAAACAAATTATGGTGGTTAAATTCGAAAGCTGCTGCAGACAAAAAGGATAGTGAAAAAGATGGACTTTTTAGCTCGACTTTTCGAAGAAAATGAGAGCTTATACTGTAACCCAGGCGTTGGCGTTGCAACAAAGGTTAAAGTTTTTTCAAACATCAATAACTTCCACACTATTGAAGGGATTCAACCCAAACTTGGAATACTTATTCACCATCACACCCTCTACCTTACTACCAGGGCCCATGACCCTGGCTCCACTATATTTGGAGTTATGCCCGCTTTATACTAAGCACTTAGAAAGTCGAGCGCGCTGTCTTCGGACAGCTCTTGTTGCACTATATTACCATGGAAACTATTGAGGCAAAAGGAGATAATGCAGCATTTTCTGTTTTAGCCTAAACATCTTCCCATTCCTTTTTCTTTGGGGTAGTAAAAAAGCGTCAATATCATTTGGATGGGTTTAAATCATTAAATTTCAACAAACCTTCATCAATGAGTGTTTCCACATCTTCTCCGTAATTTGAAAATGTTCGCCAATTACTGATGGCACGAATCAATCTGTCCGATAAATCATACATCGTCTGTTCATTGGACATTCTTAGCCACATGGTATACACAAATCACCTGAAAATATAACAGCATGGGTTTTGATGTGTTGTTTAAAAGAAAAATCCTTGGGATAACAATGAGACGAAAGAAGAAATTGCTGATGAATAATATTTAAATGAAAGATTGCATTTTTGAAAAGCCATTATCTCCTCTTAGTTTAACTCTGTGTTCTGTGCTATTTTACTGTACAGCCTTGCGTTCAATTAAATCTAACTTTAGAAGTTACCAGATTTTTTACTAAACAGTCCTACTTAACGCTCTGCGGAACAAAATGGTACCCGTAGTAGATTTCGGGGGCGGTAACCAGTCTCGGGTCTTTTGTAACCCTCCGGGATTTACCGAACGCAATTAACTAAAGCAAATTTTACATATAACATATCTATATTTTCATTTACAAAAAATCATGTAGTGTAGTTACTGTAAGGCAGTACATAATCTATTCACAAATGAAACAAAAATTACATTCATAAATCGGACCTGGCCGCCATTTTAGTCTGGGTTCCCTCCCTCTTTCCGCAGTATAGAAGGTAGGGAACCAGACTAGCCGCCATTTTTGTTAGCTTTGGCACACCACCTTCAAATCTGTGAGCCAAAAGTTGCCAACGTTAAAAGTTAAAAGGTCGTTCAGTAGGAAAATGTTACGAAACGTTAGCTCATTGAGCCAACGTTTTAACGTTAGCTCATTGAGCCAACGTTTTGTCTTACTGAACGCAGGGCAGATATTAAGTTTATCAATACCTAGTCTTTCGTCTGCAGAAACTTTCAGATAGGATCACCTTAGGAAAATGCTTGCTATCAGCATATTGGCCATGTCCATAGCGCATTTGGTAGCACGTCAGACTGTCATCCATGAGGTCAGGGGTTCGATCCATGACAATCATCCTTTTTTTTCATAAATTGTCTCCCTTTGATGGTCTAAAAATCGTTAACCTACATGCCATAGGCAAACAGCTGTCTTGGGGCCTGGAAGGGATGTTGATCTATCAGCCGCGAGCATATAGGCCTATTCTTCTTTTACCTCAAATGTTTTTCAAACCCTTAACCTAACACTGAAGTGCGTCTAAATCCAAGGTGTCGTTGTTTTGGAAAGGGTTGACAAACAAAGCTTACAGACAATTATGTGGTAACATAAAACGACCCTGCCAGGGATAAAGACTGGCAGGGGCCCAGTCGCCCATGGCCCCTAGATTTATCTATCTATCTATATATACTGCCTAACTCCCCTTTCGGGTATTATTGGCAGGTGCGCGTCTGTGCTGGAATAAAAACTGTTAGTCATAGGTGATGGTGTCATTTAAAAATATTGTGAATGTTAGATTAAAAGATCTGATAAAACATTATGGTTTTTCAGGGACTGCTCACTATCTGAAAAGAATCGAGACTCTTTTTAAACGCTGCAATGTCAGGTTGCTGTACTATTGATTCTGGTAGGCTGTTCCAAAGTATCACTGTGTATGGAAAGAAAGAATATTTAAAGAAGGAAGCATTTGTGTGGATCTGTCTGAAGGATGCTGTGTGCATGTGTCTGGTTGTCCTAATTGGTCTTTCAAGATAAGCTGGTACGGGCACTGCAACAAAACTATTAACGATCTTGTAAAACATAGTAACTCTGGAAACATCTCGTCTATATTGAAGAGTTTACCAGCCAAGCTCCTTCTGCATGCAGGTGACACTGTCATAGAAAGAAAAATTATTTTGAACCCATCTAGCTGCTCTACGTTGTACTTTTTCCACTTTGTTGATATAGGTTTTTGTGTAAGGGCTCCAAACAGTTGATGCGTATTCAACCTGAGGTCTGACAAGGGTTTTATACGCTGTCTCTCTGATCTTCTTATTTTTGGTCTGGATGTTTCTGTGGAGGAAACCTAAAGTTTTATTTGCATTTGATGTTAGGATTGGCCTTGCGAACCTCGCGGTACTAACATCTCGGAATGAAATTTTTCCATAACAACTCCTTACTTTCAATATTTCTGTTACTCGATGGTTGCATCAACATCTCTTGAGCTTATTTACTCAGAGATTTTTTTCGTGTACTGCATAATATTGATTTCTGTGCCACTTGACTTTAGGCATGTTGACCTAGTTACTAAAAATAGGTATTTTGGAAACCTCGCGGTATTCATTTGAGGCCCTGCAATGTGTACCACTGAATATCAGCAGGGATATTTTTGTCAGATCTAGATTAGAATATAATTTCTGTTAATATTTTTCCAACATCCGATGAATGTGAAAAAAGAAAAAAAAGGTTCAAAATGGATCCCAGGAAAGAATTGCTTTGAACGCCAAACCTTTACAATATTTAGATAGTTCTCAGTAAGAAAACCCCTTTCTGGGCCCCTATAACAATCTAAAAAAAATGCGTACTTACAAATGTTTAAAAAAATGAATAAGCTACAATTTGTGATAAGAATTTTTTACTTTGGAGGTCTGAAAAAAACTGTTTTGAAATTATCAAGTTTAGTCTACCTAAGACACACATTCTGAACTTCTGTCTGGGCCTCCTTATTTCACTCCCTTATTTGGAAGAGCTGTGACATCATCAATGACGCGTCATCTGCCATTTTGAAACCATAATTGACAGAAGCAGAAAAGGCAGAAATTATTCACAAAATTCAGCAAAAATCCTTCACTTTGCGCTTTTATTGCACCAGCCATTTCATATCAGGGGATTAGCAAAATTTGGAAAAGGTCAGTTTCTTTGTATCGTCGCTGAAAATTTGTTTTGCTAACCAATTTAGTTATTTTTTTTCATCTAGTTGGTGTCAGCTGTCAAGATTGAGTTTTAGGCTAATCAACGCTTACGAGGATAATTCTCGTAGATAGCACAGTTTTGCGCCATGGTAAATTTTGTGATTACCGCGAGGTTTAAAGTACCGCGAGGTTTGCACAAACGACTATATATTGTCAATGTGCTTGTTCCATGAAAGATCTCCAGATATAGTAACTCCAAGATATTTGGATTTTAGGCTGGGCCCCTAAATACTTAGAGAAAATGCCCATACCCTTAATGTTAAGTATTGAATTTTGATTTTCTGGGCCCCAAAGTCAAAATCGTCAGTCTTTATCACTGCCTGCGGGCATATCAGAAATGTGCTGACTTGCTCTTTGCTTCCTGCGCAATCATCAGTGACAGAATGTCAAGAAATTCATGCGCTTTCCCTTAACTAAAACGAGCCAGTCAATTACGCATGAAAAGCTTATTAGATGCAGCGTTACCTTATCTCAGTATTTGCGACTATCGATTGTCAAATGTCAATTCATTTGAGGAAAACTTCAGGAAATTTGATAGATTAGGCAATCCGTCATTTCTGTGTTGACAGTCAAGGCCGCGATGTAAACAGCGACGCGATTGGATAATATGGACCAATCAAAGTCGGTTTGCCATTACCTCCCAATGGTGTCACACTGGTATATTTTCGCCTATTTCGACTAAGTCTAGTTAAAAATGCAAAATCTTACAAATCATTTTTTCTTTGACAATGTAGAGAGCTGATGATGAAAAAATGCGTCCCAGCGTAGTAAAATTGTGAAGTTTGATAGATAATATCGTAAATGCTGCTGCTGATGCTGCTGCTGGGAAAAGCTGAAAAGAAACTTTTGTCAAAAAGAAACAAACTATTTCAAAAAGCTAAACAAACCAAGGACAAAAAGATATGGGATGAATATAAACTATACAAAAGAAAATCACAGAGAGCGATACGTCAGGCCCATTGGAATTATGTGAACTCAATACTAAATGACGCACTTGAAACTGGAAACAGTAAACCATTTTGGAACTACGTGAAATCAAAGCGAAGTGATAATATCGGTGTTGCAGGACTAAAGAAGAACGGTACATTGCACCAAGATAGTAAATCAAAAGCAAACATTTTAAATGAACAATTCAAATCTGTCTTCACCAAAGAGGAACCAAATGAGAAAATGCCTGAAATGAAAGACCAAACTTATCCATCAATCAGTGACATCCTAATTGACGAAAATGGTGTTGAAACACTATTAAATAAACTAAATCCAAACAAAGCATGTGGACCGGATAAAATTCCAAATATTATCCTGAAAGAGTGCTCCAAAGAAATAGCACCTATACTTACACATATTTTCCAACTTAGTCTTGACTCTGGGCAGCTACCATCAGATTGGAGAAACGCAAATGTTAGTCCCATCTTCAAAAAAGGGGATCGTCACACAGCATCTAATTATAGGCCAGTATCATTGACTTGTGTGTCTTGCAAATTGCTTGAACATATTATATGTCGTCATGTTCTGAAACATCTTGAACGTTACTCTATACTAACACGTCTACAGCATGGTTTTCGAAGCGGCCATTCTTGTGAAAGTCAACTTATTCTTACTATGAACGATATCATGAAAAACTACGATGCAAAATTACAAACTGATATGGCAATTCTAGATTTCAGTAAAGCGTTTGACACGGTTCCTCACAGAAAATTACTTTATAAATTAGAAAAATACGGAATTAATGGCAAAGTGAACAATTGGATAAAATCATTCTTGATGGACCGACAACAACAGGTTATAGTTGATGGAGAATCTTCCAGTACATGTTCAGTAGATTCCGGTGTTCCACAGGGCACAGTATTAGGGCCATTGTTGTTTTTATGTCATATCAATGACTTACCAAACTCGGTTAAATCAACTGTTAGACTTTTTGCAGATGACTGTTTATTGTATCGCATTATAAAAACCGACAAAGACCAAATGCAGCTACAAAAGGACCTACAAGCTTTAGAAGTCTGGGCAGATGAGTGGGGAATGCGTTTTAATGCCACCAAGTGCTATATCATGTCAATCCACCGCAGTGTCACACCTCATATCCACTTCTACACACTGAATAACCATGTTCTCAGCCATGTGAAAGAAAACCCATACCTAGGTGTTATCATTAGTGACGATCTGAAATGGACTTCTCATATCCAAAAAATCTACAAAAAAGCAAATTCGACCCTGGGGTTCATACGGAGAAACTTGAAAAATTGTAATAAGAGCTTTAAAGAAACAGCCTATATATCACTAGTGAAATCAATTCTAAGCTATTCGTCTACTGTATGGGATCCACATCTTCGAAAAGATATAGACTTACTAGAAAACATCAACAGAAAAGCTACAAGATTTGTCCAGAACGATTATCGTAAGAGGAGCAGTGTTACCAGCATGATGAAAGAACTCGGCTGGAAACCTCTACAAGAAACTAGGAGAGAACAACGTCTGACACTCCTTTTTAAGATCGTCAACAACCTGGTGGCTATCCCTGCCAATGATCACATCACATTCAACCAACGACCACAACGAAACAAACACAAGCAACAAATAAACACTATAAGAACAAACACTGAGATATACAAAAACTCATTTTCCCTCGAACAGTTAGAGACTGGAACTGTCTACCTGACAAAACAGTGAACTGTGGTACAATTAATACATTCAAAGGCTCTATCACTAAATTTGACTAAAATACATAAGTCGCACACCCCCCCCCCTGGATAATTTTTGCTCAGCAACTGAGTTAATTTCCAGTATTCAACAGATACAGATACAGATGCTGATAATGATTGTGGTGGTGATGGTGGTGGCGATGATGATGATGATGATGATGATGATGATGATGATGATGATGATGATGATGATGATGATGATGATGATGATGATGATGATGATGATGATGATGATGATGATGATGATGATGATGATGACGATGACGATGATGATGATGATGATGATGATGATGATGATGATGATGATGATGATGATGATGATGATGATGATGATGATGATGATGATGATGATGATGATGATGATGATGATGATGATGATGATGATGATGATGATGCAATGGTTCTACTCGTTCACAAACAGAATTAATAAACTGACCCTATTTCAATGCGATTGTGCGAGAAATGCTAGGAATCCATATTAGGTGCTCAAGCCGCCGCGATATGACCACATAGCGATTAAAAAATGCGTTAAACCCAGTATATCAAATGGGACCCATATCAAATCTATTATCAATTTGAAAGGAGTTGCAGACAACAAAATAAATGATGTAAAAAGTAAAAAATGTAGCCTATATGTAAACAACAAGATGGGAAATTCTCGGGGGGGGGGGGGGGGGGGGCTGGTGTGTGTGTGTGTGGGGGGGGGGGGGGGGGGGGTAAGAAGCGAGTAGACGGGCAAACATTTGGGCAGTTCCAATTCCTAAGCTGCTGCAGACTACAAAATGGCTGTTGATAAAGATAGGATTTGTGTACAATTTTGGCACAGAAAATTTTGGATCAAAAGGAGAGAATGCTGGTTATAAGTATATTTTACTTTTGCATCAATGTTTTCAATGCCTTTTGTACCAGGGACGTCAAAACCAGGCCTAGTTTTGGCAAGGGTAAAGTAGAAAGTGTTTTAGCCCATAACCATTCGGCAAAATTATACACTGGTCTAAATTCAAAGATGCGCAAATGACACTTTCAAGTTTTTTACATCTTTTGGCCTTGGAAGAAAACGTTTTGGGAAATGAAGAAATTGCTCGTCACAATTTCTTCATTTTCCATATTTTTTTTTTCCATTTCACCTTGTATGGCGTTAAAAAAGCATTAGTATGTCGGAATGGGTTAAACCTTTCCCATACAAGACCTGGTTTTGACGTCCATGATAGAAAAGGCTTGAGAAAACATTGAGACAAAAGAAGAAACTGCTGATAACCAGCAGTTTCTCCTTTTGCCTCAATATTTTCTTGGCTATATCACTAACAATTCCACGCTTTATCGAGATCTATTTTGTCGTCTTTAGCAGCTTTTAAATTGGACAACCCTATAATTTTGTCGTTTGGGAAAGGGTTAAACCGTGAGCAGACGGGCAAAAAATTAGGTACGTCAAACTGAGTAGGGTGTATCGGTAATTTCTTTAATGACCCTCCTCCCATGCTGATATTTCGGAGAAAACTGTTGCTATGGCAACCACCTTACCTATGTTTATATTTTTTGCGTAAGATAAAAACATTGTGGATTACAGTAAAACCATTGTATGTATACACGATTTTACGTACATATAAAACAGTTTTGTACTGACCTCTAAGCATCGATAACGAATTTGCAAAACCTCGTAGCTACTGCTTTATTACGTTGGAGTTGCATTGTTTTCATGTGTCTGCGCTTTATTCAGAGGTCAGATGTAAAACAATGGTTGGAGTAGGTGTTTCGTGTTTTGTGTTTCCTTTGTTTTATTTGAACTTGGATTAAAAAACGACGATTAATTAACAGTGTATTAATTACATTGTAGGATATTAGTTTAACTGAAAGATTTATTAAATGTTTTTAATTTCTTTAAATTGATGCATTGAGTACAAACATGCATGCACACACACAAGAAATATTGACTGTTTTTGGGATTGACCCTTTCCCAAACGACAAACATATACTTTTTCAAGTTTGAATTTGCTTTATTCAACAAAATAAGTGTTGATAAATGTATGATTTATGTATTATACAACACAAAAAATATTGAGCAAAAGGTGAAACTGCTGGTTATCAGCAGTTTCTTCTTTTGTCTCAATGTTTTCCCAAACCCTTTCTATAGGGACGTCAAAACCGGGTCTTGTTTGGGAAAGGGTTAAAAGTAAATTTTGATAAAGACATAGGCCTACAGAAAACTTGAAAAAATAAAATTTTATTACTAGAAAATAGGACTTTTGTGATTCCGTCTTAAGTTTATATTTCACCAAACAATACATTAATTGTTTTGACATCCCTCGTAGAATACAAAAGTTTTGGAAAACATTGTTAGAAAAGATGTTCTTAATCAGCAAATATACTGGTACCTAATCTTTAATTTCTACATATCGTCGGTGTAAATGCAAAACCTGGTATGTCGATTCTGGCGCTTTTCAAAGTACAAACTTGTGTGCTCAGTTAAAGACAATTCTTGCAAGTTTTGAGATGTTTTAACTGATCAGTATTACTGACAAACAATTTGTTGACAATATGTCCAAATTTCAAGTAAACATTTCAGTTTGGGAAAAGTTATCGCACTATTTTTCCTCCCATTTAAAATTTTCCAAAAAACGAGATACGAGGTTTTGCATTTACTACGACGATATAGGGAAATCAAAACAAGGCATTATTTGGTAAAGTGTTGAAAGAGGAAATATTTCATTGTTGTGTGTTTAAAGTGACATTTCAGAATTTTTTGTCATAAATATTACTTTAATTTTTATCTGAAAGAGCATATTTCCTTATGAAAATTCTGAAAATTTCAAGCCAAAATATTGCACCGTTTACGAGAAATTTATATTTTTGTGTTAAAATTGAACAAATTGTTGTGGACAACAGTTCGGATTTATATGCAATTTATCGATTATGTGTCAACTTTAAATGCGTGTATCTCGTTTACCCGCAACAACTTAAAAAATCTAATAGTGTTTATACTCATTAGAATACCTAATCTTGGCATCAAGACATACTTTAAAAAATTGAAATCGGAATGAAATGTCCCTTTAACATATCGTCACCTTAGAATAGAAAGGTTCTATCTAACATTTTGGTCAAAATTGAGATTTTTACATTTTTGAAGAGGGTATCGACCAACGCAGTTTCTGTGTAAAAATCAGATCCATCTGAAAATAAATGACGAAGATATTCAACAAAATGTAAAGGTTCTATCTACCTATCTCAGTATTGGTTGGAGGAGAAAGGTTCTAAGTGTATACCAATTTGTAGAGAAAGGGCCTATTTGACACATGGGTCCTTTCTACTCCAACATATGATGTTCAAAGTTAGGAGAATTATGAAAGTGAAAGGTTCTATGTGACAAATAGAACCTTTCATTGCTTTTGAAATTGTCTCTTCATGAAACATATGCCCTCTTATCAGTGATAAAAAATATTTACTGGATAATATTTCACACCTTGTTGGCAAACTATTTTTGTTAGCTTTGGCACACCACCTTCAAATCTGTGAGCCAAAAGTTGCCAACGTTAAAAGTTAAAAGGTCGTTCAGTAGGAAAATGTTACGAAACGTTACGAAACGTTAGCTCATTGAGCCAACGTTTTAACGTTAGCTCATTGAGCCAACGTTTTGTCTTACTGAACGCAGGGCAGATATTAAGTTTATCAATACCTAGTCTTTCGTCTGCAGAAACTTTCAGATAGGATCACCTTAGGAAAATGCTTGCTATCAGCATATTGGCCATGTCCATAGCGCATTTGGTAGCACGTCAGACTGTCATCCATGAGGTCAGGGGTTCGATCCATGACAATCATCCTTTTTTTTCATAAATTGTCTCCCTTTGATGGTCTAAAAATCGTTAACCTACATGCCATAGGCAAACAGCTGTCTTGGGGCCTGGAAGGGATGTTGATCTATCAGCCGCGAGCATATAGGCCTATTCTTCTTTTACCTCAAATGTTTTTCAAACCCTTAACCTAACACTGAAGTGCGTCTAAATCCAAGGTGTCGTTGTTTTGGAAAGGGTTGACAAACAAAGCTTACAGACAATTATGTGGTAACATAAAACGACCCTGCCAGGGATAAAGACTGGCAGGGGCCCAGTCGCCCATGGCCCCTAGATTTATCTATCTATCTATATATACTGCCTAACTCCCCTTTCGGGTATTATTGGCAGGTGCGCGTCTGTGCTGGAATAAAAACTGTTAGTCATAGGTGATGGTGTCATTTAAAAATATTGTGAATGTTAGATTAAAAGATCTGATAAAACATTATGGTTTTTCAGGGACTGCTCACTATCTGAAAAGAATCGAGACTCTTTTTAAACGCTGCAATGTCAGGTTGCTGTACTATTGATTCTGGTAGGCTGTTCCAAAGTATCACTGTGTATGGAAAGAAAGAATATTTAAAGAAGGAAGCATTTGTGTGGATCTGTCTGAAGGATGCTGTGTGCATGTGTCTGGTTGTCCTAATTGGTCTTTCAAGATAAGCTGGTACGGGCACTGCAACAAAACTATTAACGATCTTGTAAAACATAGTAACTCTGGAAACATCTCGTCTATATTGAAGAGTTTACCAGCCAAGCTCCTTCTGCATGCAGGTGACACTGTCATAGAAAGAAAAATTATTTTGAACCCATCTAGCTGCTCTACGTTGTACTTTTTCCACTTTGTTGATATAGGTTTTTGTGTAAGGGCTCCAAACAGTTGATGCGTATTCAACCTGAGGTCTGACAAGGGTTTTATACGCTGTCTCTCTGATCTTCTTATTTTTGGTCTGGATGTTTCTGTGGAGGAAACCTAAAGTTTTATTTGCATTTGATGTTAGGATTGGCCTTGCGAACCTCGCGGTACTAACATCTCGGAATGAAATTTTTCCATAACAACTCCTTACTTTCAATATTTCTGTTACTCGATGGTTGCATCAACATCTCTTGAGCTTATTTACTCAGAGATTTTTTTCGTGTACTGCATAATATTGATTTCTGTGCCACTTGACTTTAGGCATGTTGACCTAGTTACTAAAAATAGGTATTTTGGAAACCTCGCGGTATTCATTTGAGGCCCTGCAATGTGTACCACTGAATATCAGCAGGGATATTTTTGTCAGATCTAGATTAGAATATAATTTCTGTTAATATTTTTCCAACATCCGATGAATGTGAAAAAAGAAAAAAAAGGTTCAAAATGGATCCCAGGAAAGAATTGCTTTGAACGCCAAACCTTTACAATATTTAGATAGTTCTCAGTAAGAAAACCCCTTTCTGGGCCCCTATAACAATCTAAAAAAAATGCGTACTTACAAATGTTTAAAAAAATGAATAAGCTACAATTTGTGATAAGAATTTTTTACTTTGGAGGTCTGAAAAAAACTGTTTTGAAATTATCAAGTTTAGTCTACCTAAGACACACATTCTGAACTTCTGTCTGGGCCTCCTTATTTCACTCCCTTATTTGGAAGAGCTGTGACGTCATCAATGACGCGTCATCTGCCATTTTGAAACCATAATTGACAGAAGCAGAAAAGGCAGAAATTATTCACAAAATTCAGCAAAAATCCTTCACTTTGCGCTTTTATTGCACCAGCCATTTCATATCAGGGGATTAGCAAAATTTGGAAAAGGTCAGTTTCTTTGTATCGTCGCTGAAAATTTGTTTTGCTAACCAATTTAGTTATTTTTTTTCATCTAGTTGGTGTCAGCTGTCAAGATTGAGTTTTAGGCTAATCAACGCTTACGAGGATAATTCTCGTAGATAGCACAGTTTTGCGCCATGGTAAATTTTGTGATTACCGCGAGGTTTAAAGTACCGCGAGGTTTGCACAAACGACTATATATTGTCAATGTGCTTGTTCCATGAAAGATCTCCAGATATAGTAACTCCAAGATATTTGGATTTTAGGCTGGGCCCCTAAATACTTAGAGAAAATGCCCATACCCTTAATGTTAAGTATTGAATTTTGATTTTCTGGGCCCCAAAGTCAAAATCGTCAGTCTTTATCACTGCCTGCGGGCATATCAGAAATGTGCTGACTTGCTCTTTGCTTCCTGCGCAATCATCAGTGACAGAATGTCAAGAAATTCATGCGCTTTCCCTTAACTAAAACGAGCCAGTCAATTACGCATGAAAAGCTTATTAGATGCAGCGTTACCTTATCTCAGTATTTGCGACTATCGATTGTCAAATGTCAATTCATTTGAGGAAAACTTCAGGAAATTTGATAGATTAGGCAATCCGTCATTTCTGTGTTGACAGTCAAGGCCGCGATGTAAACAGCGACGCGATTGGATAATATGGACCAATCAAAGTCGGTTTGCCATTACCTCCCAATGGTGTCACACTGGTATATTTTCGCCTATTTCGACTAAGTCTAGTTAAAAATGCAAAATCTTACAAATCATTTTTTCTTTGACAATGTAGAGAGCTGATGATGAAAAAATGCGTCCCAGCGTAGTAAAATTGTGAAGTTTGATAGATAATATCGTAAATGCTGCTGCTGATGCTGCTGCTGGGAAAAGCTGAAAAGAAACTTTTGTCAAAAAGAAACAAACTATTTCAAAAAGCTAAACAAACCAAGGACAAAAAGATATGGGATGAATATAAACTATACAAAAGAAAATCACAGAGAGCGATACGTCAGGCCCATTGGAATTATGTGAACTCAATACTAAATGACGCACTTGAAACTGGAAACAGTAAACCATTTTGGAACTACGTGAAATCAAAGCGAAGTGATAATATCGGTGTTGCAGGACTAAAGAAGAACGGTACATTGCACCAAGATAGTAAATCAAAAGCAAACATTTTAAATGAACAATTCAAATCTGTCTTCACCAAAGAGGAACCAAATGAGAAAATGCCTGAAATGAAAGACCAAACTTATCCATCAATCAGTGACATCCTAATTGACGAAAATGGTGTTGAAACACTATTAAATAAACTAAATCCAAACAAAGCATGTGGACCGGATAAAATTCCAAATATTATCCTGAAAGAGTGCTCCAAAGAAATAGCACCTATACTTACACATATTTTCCAACTTAGTCTTGACTCTGGGCAGCTACCATCAGATTGGAGAAACGCAAATGTTAGTCCCATCTTCAAAAAAGGGGATCGTCACACAGCATCTAATTATAGGCCAGTATCATTGACTTGTGTGTCTTGCAAATTGCTTGAACATATTATATGTCGTCATGTTCTGAAACATCTTGAACGTTACTCTATACTAACACGTCTACAGCATGGTTTTCGAAGCGGCCATTCTTGTGAAAGTCAACTTATTCTTACTATGAACGATATCATGAAAAACTACGATGCAAAATTACAAACTGATATGGCAATTCTAGATTTCAGTAAAGCGTTTGACACGGTTCCTCACAGAAAATTACTTTATAAATTAGAAAAATACGGAATTAATGGCAAAGTGAACAATTGGATAAAATCATTCTTGATGGACCGACAACAACAGGTTATAGTTGATGGAGAATCTTCCAGTACATGTTCAGTAGATTCCGGTGTTCCACAGGGCACAGTATTAGGGCCATTGTTGTTTTTATGTCATATCAATGACTTACCAAACTCGGTTAAATCAACTGTTAGACTTTTTGCAGATGACTGTTTATTGTATCGCATTATAAAAACCGACAAAGACCAAATGCAGCTACAAAAGGACCTACAAGCTTTAGAAGTCTGGGCAGATGAGTGGGGAATGCGTTTTAATGCCACCAAGTGCTATATCATGTCAATCCACCGCAGTGTCACACCTCATATCCACTTCTACACACTGAATAACCATGTTCTCAGCCATGTGAAAGAAAACCCATACCTAGGTGTTATCATTAGTGACGATCTGAAATGGACTTCTCATATCCAAAAAATCTACAAAAAAGCAAATTCGACCCTGGGGTTCATACGGAGAAACTTGAAAAATTGTAATAAGAGCTTTAAAGAAACAGCCTATATATCACTAGTGAAATCAATTCTAAGCTATTCGTCTACTGTATGGGATCCACATCTTCGAAAAGATATAGACTTACTAGAAAACATCAACAGAAAAGCTACAAGATTTGTCCAGAACGATTATCGTAAGAGGAGCAGTGTTACCAGCATGATGAAAGAACTCGGCTGGAAACCTCTACAAGAAACTAGGAGAGAACAACGTCTGACACTCCTTTTTAAGATCGTCAACAACCTGGTGGCTATCCCTGCCAATGATCACATCACATTCAACCAACGACCACAACGAAACAAACACAAGCAACAAATAAACACTATAAGAACAAACACTGAGATATACAAAAACTCATTTTCCCTCGAACAGTTAGAGACTGGAACTGTCTACCTGACAAAACAGTGAACTGTGGTACAATTAATACATTCAAAGGCTCTATCACTAAATTTGACTAAAATACATAAGTCGCACACCCCCCCCCCCCCTGGATAATTTTTGCTCAGCAACTGAGTTAATTTCCAGTATTCAACAGATACAGATACAGATGCTGATAATGATTGTGGTGGTGATGGTGGTGGCGATGATGATGATGATGATGATGATGATGATGATGATGATGATGATGATGATGATGATGATGATGATGATGATGATGATGATGACGATGACGATGATGATGATGATGATGATGATGATGATGATGATGATGATGATGATGATGATGATGATGATGATGATGATGATGATGATGATGATGATGATGATGATGATGATGATGCAATGGTTCTACTCGTTCACAAACAGAATTAATAAACTGACCCTATTTCAATGCGATTGTGCGAGAAATGCTAGGAATCCATATTAGGTGCTCAAGCCGCCGCGATATGACCACATAGCGATTAAAAAATGCGTTAAACCCAGTATATCAAATGGGACCCATATCAAATCTATTATCAATTTGAAAGGAGTTGCAGACAACAAAATAAATGATGTAAAAAGTAAAAAATGTAGCCTATATGTAAACAACAAGATGGGAAATTCTCGGGGGGGGGGGGGGCTGGTGTGTGTGTGTGTGTGTGTGGGGGGGGGGGGGGGTAAGAAGCGAGTAGACGGGCAAACATTTGGGCAGTTCCAATTCCTAAGCTGCTGCAGACTACAAAATGGCTGTTGATAAAGATAGGATTTGTGTACAATTTTGGCACAGAAAATTTTGGATCAAAAGGAGAGAATGCTGGTTATAAGTATATTTTACTTTTGCATCAATGTTTTCAATGCCTTTTGTACCAGGGACGTCAAAACCAGGCCTAGTTTTGGCAAGGGTAAAGTAGAAAGTGTTTTAGCCCATAACCATTCGGCAAAATTATACACTGGTCTAAATTCAAAGATGCGCAAATGACACTTTCAAGTTTTTTACATCTTTTGGCCTTGGAAGAAAACGTTTTGGGAAATGAAGAAATTGCTCGTCACAATTTCTTCATTTTCCATATTTTTTTTTCCATTTCACCTTGTATGGCGTTAAAAAAGCATTAGTATGTCGGAATGGGTTAAACCTTTCCCATACAAGACCTGGTTTTGACGTCCATGATAGAAAAGGCTTGAGAAAACATTGAGACAAAAGAAGAAACTGCTGATAACCAGCAGTTTCTCCTTTTGCCTCAATATTTTCTTGGCTATATCACTAACAATTCCACGCTTTATCGAGATCTATTTTGTCGTCTTTAGCAGCTTTTAAATTGGACAACCCTATAATTTTGTCGTTTGGGAAAGGGTTAAACCGTGAGCAGACGGGCAAAAAATTAGGTACGTCAAACTGAGTAGGGTGTATCGGTAATTTCTTTAATGACCCTCCTCCCATGCTGATATTTCGGAGAAAACTGTTGCTATGGCAACCACCTTACCTATGTTTATATTTTTTGCGTAAGATAAAAACATTGTGGATTACAGTAAAACCATTGTATGTATACACGATTTTACGTACATATAAAACAGTTTTGTACTGACCTCTAAGCATCGATAACGAATTTGCAAAACCTCGTAGCTACTGCTTTATTACGTTGGAGTTGCATTGTTTTCATGTGTCTGCGCTTTATTCAGAGGTCAGATGTAAAACAATGGTTGGAGTAGGTGTTTCGTGTTTTGTGTTTCCTTTGTTTTATTTGAACTTGGATTAAAAAACGACGATTAATTAACAGTGTATTAATTACATTGTAGGATATTAGTTTAACTGAAAGATTTATTAAATGTTTTTAATTTCTTTAAATTGATGCATTGAGTACAAACATGCATGCACACACACAAGAAATATTGACTGTTTTTGGGATTGACCCTTTCCCAAACGACAAACATATACTTTTTCAAGTTTGAATTTGCTTTATTCAACAAAATAAGTGTTGATAAATGTATGATTTATGTATTATACAACACAAAAAATATTGAGCAAAAGGTGAAACTGCTGGTTATCAGCAGTTTCTTCTTTTGTCTCAATGTTTTCCCAAACCCTTTCTATAGGGACGTCAAAACCGGGTCTTGTTTGGGAAAGGGTTAAAAGTAAATTTTGATAAAGACATAGGCCTACAGAAAACTTGAAAAAATAAAATTTTATTACTAGAAAATAGGACTTTTGTGATTCCGTCTTAAGTTTATATTTCACCAAACAATACATTAATTGTTTTGACATCCCTCGTAGAATACAAAAGTTTTGGAAAACATTGTTAGAAAAGATGTTCTTAATCAGCAAATATACTGGTACCTAATCTTTAATTTCTACATATCGTCGGTGTAAATGCAAAACCTGGTATGTCGATTCTGGCGCTTTTCAAAGTACAAACTTGTGTGCTCAGTTAAAGACAATTCTTGCAAGTTTTGAGATGTTTTAACTGATCAGTATTACTGACAAACAATTTGTTGACAATATGTCCAAATTTCAAGTAAACATTTCAGTTTGGGAAAAGTTATCGCACTATTTTTCCTCCCATTTAAAATTTTCCAAAAAACGAGATACGAGGTTTTGCATTTACTACGACGATATAGGGAAATCAAAACAAGGCATTATTTGGTAAAGTGTTGAAAGAGGAAATATTTCATTGTTGTGTGTTTAAAGTGACATTTCAGAATTTTTTGTCATAAATATTACTTTAATTTTTATCTGAAAGAGCATATTTCCTTATGAAAATTCTGAAAATTTCAAGCCAAAATATTGCACCGTTTACGAGAAATTTATATTTTTGTGTTAAAATTGAACAAATTGTTGTGGACAACAGTTCGGATTTATATGCAATTTATCGATTATGTGTCAACTTTAAATGCGTGTATCTCGTTTACCCGCAACAACTTAAAAAATCTAATAGTGTTTATACTCATTAGAATACCTAATCTTGGCATCAAGACATACTTTAAAAAATTGAAATCGGAATGAAATGTCCCTTTAACATATCGTCACCTTAGAATAGAAAGGTTCTATCTAACATTTTGGTCAAAATTGAGATTTTTACATTTTTGAAGAGGGTATCGACCAACGCAGTTTCTGTGTAAAAATCAGATCCATCTGAAAATAAATGACGAAGATATTCAACAAAATGTAAAGGTTCTATCTACCTATCTCAGTATTGGTTGGAGGAGAAAGGTTCTAAGTGTATACCAATTTGTAGAGAAAGGGCCTATTTGACACATGGGTCCTTTCTACTCCAACATATGATGTTCAAAGTTAGGAGAATTATGAAAGTGAAAGGTTCTATGTGACAAATAGAACCTTTCATTGCTTTTGAAATTGTCTCTTCATGAAACATATGCCCTCTTATCAGTGATAAAAAATATTTACTGGATAATATTTCACACCTTGTTGGCAAACTATTAACAGTCAACACACATAATTACCTAATTTTGTAGACCTGGTGTTCATAAATTGGTGATTTTGAAAGAGTAAGTATAATATCTTTTATGAATTAAGAAATCAACAACTATTCAATTCATCATGCAATTGTATTAAAAGGAAACTGTGATTGATCTCTTTTTTCACATTGGACATTGAGGAAGATGCATATTATATACCTTTATCATCTTGGTGGATCTTATAAAACACACAGAGAATAGCTATTACAAGCTTTCAATTCGTATCCTTTGTTATTGTGAAAGAACAGGGTGGAATTTTGAAAAAAAAGTCATTTGATTTAAGGTGTTGTTGTCAAAACCTTTGTATATTTTCCAAATACATTTGTTAATCTAAGCTTAGTTATTGTGACTGCATTTTCAATCATGATTCTTTATTTTCATAACTTGATCCTAAGCAGAAATTAAGCCGAATTTTGCTTTTATTCAAGGAAATAACAATGCAAGTTAAAGAAAATATCTCTACTAATTAAACCATAATGTGATTCTTTTACCTTTGAACCTATGATTATCAATATCAAATCATTATTTGATTGTTTTACTTTTGACATAATGATTATCAATACTCTCCGTTTTCAGAAGCAGATTGAAAATAGGGAATGATCAGATGAGAAATTCTACCAAGAGAAATTGATAATAATCGTCTTCAAAAGGATACAGTCGGATGAAGAATTATATAAAAAAGATACAAGGATGACGATGTGACAAACCAAGTTTGTTTGAGTAAAATCTAGATGCCTCTGTCTTTTATCAAAACTTTAATACCTTTTTGTTCAATTTAAGACTTTAAACGCAATTACTTTAATAGTAAAATAATGCCAGAAGTGGAGAATAATGGGAATAGGCTCAATATCAGATCAATTTATACATTAAGCCAGCTTATTGTTGCTCATAACTCTCAAATCGCCAATCACTTAATTCATAATGCTCATATAGGTAACTCCATATCTAAACCAGTTTCCTACACACATTCTCTTCCTATATTTTCAAATAAAAGCATGAAAGATTTGCACTTTGAATTTCAATGCCCTACTCCAAAAGTCTATGACAGTTCTTCTGGTGACGACATAACAATATCTATGCTGATAACAAGATGTATTTCGAAGAAGAAAGAAAAAGAACCAGTTAGAATGAAACTGACTGACGATGATAATGATGAGGAAGATGATTTAATGGATGACTATACAGTCTTGATAAATCATATGACCACAGTTAAGATGATTCTACAGATTCTGAAGCTGTAGAATTTAAAAAAAAGTCACGGAAAAGAAAAGAAAGCCTTCAAAGCAAGACAAACAGAACCCCAAATTATTTGAAAATCAAACTACGACAACCCATAAAAGTATTACAGAACAGTAGGAAAGGGTAAAACAGGATGGCTGAATATAATAGCTGTACTATGGAAAGAGCATTTTACACCAATAGGAAAATGAAATTCCTTAAGAGACATTTGATTTACAGGCCGTTTTGATGACACCCTGTTCCCTACTTAGTGAACTCGTATACTATTTACGCAAATTGTGTTGCTATAATTTTACAGTGTACAATTTGTATGACAAACAGGTAATTTGTCATTTGCGGGATGAAACATATGGAAAAGGAGGCTCGTGTAAGATAGCTACTTGTCTTTTGAAGAGTTCTCAATAATTTTGTCAGTCAGGGGGTGTTGAAGAAATTACTAAACAGGAGGGGACAAAACAGAAACATATAGGTAGCTGCATTATACATGTACCGTACTTCTAAATTACCTCAGTTAAAGGTAATAAACCATACGTTTTTGCAATCTAGTCATAGTCAGATGGAATGCGACTCTGTCCATTCTACGATCGAGCAAGCAAAGAAATCAACATCCATATGTTCCTTCAAACTGGATTAGTCATCAATATGGCTAGGAAGAAAGGTTCATACATTGCAGTCCCATTAAAATTTGACAATGTAATGAACTGTAAGTCAATCTCTCGTTACAAAACATCATCTTTATCTACACACTACAACATTACTGATGGTTGTAGAGTTAATTGGTTGAATATCAAATTGATTCGCATTAAAAGAGAAGAACCGAAAGTACTGTTGATCAATTATTCCTTTGATGAAAATAGTTTCATGAAAGTGAATATTGTGCAGAGAAAACAAGGAAGAAAGGTTGAGTCAACACATGACCAATAAATGACAAATCTTATCTCGCTCACCTACCAGTTTCAGAACAAAACGAAAAACACTTATTTACCTTGTGTAAAAAGAAATCATACCAAGCGAAATCCGTTCATATTATAGTAATCTTCCATTTGCTAAAATTGCGAAGACAAAATACCACGTGGCTCGGAAGATGAAGACTGGGATACATAATTATCGTACAATGAGATTTTTCCTATGAAAGTAAGAATATCAAATATGTGTATAGAGCATGAACTAATCACAATTGATATGCATTGATGCCTTTTTGAGCAAAGATGTCCCTTTCTAACCCCAATTTGTAAGAATCCAGCCATAAAAATGTCTTACGTCTAATGTATTGGCTTAATCTGTTGGTATCAAAAGGATCTTTTTGTCACATATAACCCAAAATCAGCATTTATCAGCAAAGTGGGTTCAAATAGAAAGGTTTTATATGACACATAGAACCTTTCTATTTTTACCAAAGTGTCCTTGCTATTACAAACTTAGTTGGAAGTGAAAGGGCCTATCTGCATTATTGGTCATATTGATCAAAGTATTGATCCTAATCAATTAGAAAATACATAAAATAAAACATTAGATTTACATACATAATCAGTGTAAATGTTGTTGTTGTGTATAAATTCCCTGATTTATACCAGAGCTTCAAACCTTTAAACGCGATTTTCTCAAAACTATCAAAATGTTACATAGAACCTTTCTATTCTAAGGTGACGATATAATAGTTAAAATAAAACTAAACTAGGAGAAAATGTAGGACACTATACATCAATAAGTGACCTTAACCATTATCTAACGAGAAAAGAAAAACTAACTAGAAACAGCGATGGCTGGTTTAACGTTGTATGCCGTATGGACAGTGTTTACGTTGTGTGTCGTGTCCGCGGTTGACGTCATTGACGTTGATTTGGAATACCACGAGAAAGGTAATCTTTAACGTCATTTATAATGGGTTACTATGGTCATATTGCAACGACTTGGGAACCTAACCACGGACAGCTGTCGTCCAGTACTACTTAAGTTTACAATCATTTAATCAGTTGTGGGAAACAAAAGTCAGAGAGGAGGTTTGCCGCGGCTTGGAATCTAACATGGACCTCATGCGTGAAAGCCCAATGCGCTACCAACTGCGCTTTGACCACAGCCTCCAACGCAGACAGATATACGGACAGACAGAACAGATACAGGGGGATTTGGAAAATAAATTCACGGCTACTAAGTATTTATCGGTCATGGGGTATATAAGTAAGCCAAGATTTAGAAAAGGTCCCTTTTAGCATTTGAGACTATGCCTATTGTGTTTCAAGATCAGATTGTGTCTAATTAAGTGGGGTCTGATCATAGGGGTCTGTAAGTTGACTCCCAGCACCCAATAAACATTTATTTAGTACACTATAGATAAACAACGACCTGTGAATGATCAAAGATCAGCGAGTCTAAATTGACGAGAGAAGAAGGATTTCGAATTATAAAAATATGTGACTCGATCCCGTCTCCCTGTAATAAATCGACGAAGTACTACCTGGATACAGCTTCTGAACTCACACGGCATCGCGGACAGCACGCAATACCTGTCATTGTTCGCTTTTATTCAGTGGAAAATAGGCACTCCTCCCTATTCACATGTATTGGAATATACCGTAACCTTTCGTCACGGCTCACGACTCGATGTCCAATTATACTAAATAAGGTCAGGTCAAATAATCATCTCTTACTATTAAAACAAAAAGTTATAAGTGAACAATTAAAAAGTCTCTTGATCAGACTGTGCGTATGTGAAGCCCTTTTCAGCGTATTCTTGGTATTATGTCGTCGCTTTTCAACGAAAACCTCGTAACTGCAGCTTAAAACAAGCTGCAGTTACGAGGTTTTCGTTGAAAAGCAGCGATGCGTTGATACCGTACTCGTAATTTAGTGGCTAAATCTAAACAATCGCACGAAAAAGTTGAGCACAGACTTTGTAATGGGCCTACTTTTTTTGGCACGGGAAATGATATTGATAGGAATGTGCCACTTAGATAGTAAAAACATGCATTGGAATGCACATGTTTTGTTTGAACTTTTTTTATAGGCGTGAACAAAATTTGACAACACTTCAAAACATTTTGGAAGATGTAACATGTTGTCCACACTCAGTTTGCCAAATGTTGTTGTTAATTTTAGTTGAACATATCTTAAATACATCAATTTAGACGAAATCTAAACAATTTCCTGAAATGATCATAATTTATTAACCAATTTCAAAGGTTTGGGAATTGGTAAAAAACAATTTTGATAAAATGATATTGAAAATAATTAAGGCCATTCTTTTTATGTGACATTTGGCAAACAGTAGTTATTTGTAAGTGCATCGACATACCATCAGGAAAACACTCGAGTTCAAGTGCGAGTGCATTTTTACATTTTCGGACTTTCTTTAGCCAACAAACAATCTGAGCCCTTTTTAAGGCATTCCATCCGTCATTAGATAATGAACATGCTTCGTACAACTTCGGGCGACACCTGCGGCAACGGAAATTGACGAAGTTATCTGGAATTTAAAATTCGGATACACTCGTCAGCTTTCGGGTTTCGTATCCGTGGCAACGAAAATCGACGATTTATACCTCGTCAATTTCCGTTACCACAGATGACGACCGAGAATTCACGAAATGTTTGGTGGATAATGATGGATGGAATAACATAAGCAGATTCTATGAAAATATAAAAACTGTGTCCGCGATCCATTTTCGGACAGAAGAAGTTGAAAAAAAATGAAACATCCCAAAGACAGAAAGAAAAAAAAACTGGCACGAATTTTGACTGAATGTCATTATACCGATAACCACACAGTGACTCTTTTTGACTCCCCACAAAATAATGGTTTTGAAAAACATCGTGGAAAATGAAGAAATTGCTTGTGACAAGCAATTTCTTCATTTCCCATAATGTTTCTACAAAAAAATAAGAAAAAAAGTAAAATTTCATTCACTTAAAATTGTCGTCTGCAACATCTTTGACTTTGGACAGGTGTAAAAACCTGGTAAGGAGTTATCGGTTATGTATAGCTCACGATAAATGACCAGCCAGAGCATCTCTATCCATTAGCTAGGAGTGGTCTGCCTGGTCATTTATCGAAAGCTATACTTTATTCTTTCAGAATGTTACGGCAGCAGTATGGGATTCAGCTTCTCCGGGTCACGTGATTTTCATTACGATACGTTATACCGACGTTACGTCGGATGTACGCACGTGATAGGCAACCTAGAAATCACCATGCTAAACGAGGGCAACAAAACGTATGACCTTGGTTTCCTAGCAACCATCAAGGTCGTGACCGGCTACGTGTTGCTAGGGTTACTGAATACCGAGACAATACCACTGACAAGTTTGAAGTTGATCCGTGCGGATACGACGTTACAGATTGGAAGGGAAAGATATGGATTAGTTGTGGTTTTGAATTCTTGGGGTAATCCAACGAAAGAAAACCCTACCCCTGGACTACGAGAGTTGCAGCTTCCCATGTTAAAAGGTAACAAAATTTCAGTAGGCCTATAACATACTCCTGAGATTTATGTTTTAATGCCTTGATAACGATAAAAACTAATGCAAACGTGAACATAAAATTTCTCAAGAGATTGATGACCACAAGTAGGCAGTGAAAAATTATAAACAAAATAATTGAAAAGGAAAAAAAAAGAAAAGAAAAAAGACAGCGATGTTAAAAAAGTACCCTTATCAAAAAGATATAAAGCCAATTATCAAGTGAGAATTAAGCCTGAAAGTTATCATAAATTGAAAAAAAGTCTTCAATGTGTGCTTGTGAAAGTAACGATATGTTTGCAAACACATGAAATCGAAGTTTAATCTATTACCAGACGACAAAATTATAGACTTGTCCAAATTCAAAGATGTTGCAGACTACTTTCCTAAGTGTATGTTTAAAACATTTTGGTATGTCTATATTTTTACAGAAAACACTGTGGAAAATGAAGAAATTGCTTGTCACAAGCAATTTCTCTATTTTCCACATTGTTTTACAGAGCCTTTTTTGTGAACATGCGTCAATGGTGATGGGTTTAACAACGTGTGAGGTCTTATCTTTCAACATTACAATTCACCACTCTTTTCAGTTTAGGATAACGTCGTGATTCATTTTGATGCATTTTCCATCTGTATATGCGAGATGGAAATTTCTCAAGGAAATATTTCTAAACTCTACGAACTTTCATTTTATGCTAGAATTCAAACTATTGTCGGTTGCTTCAAAACAAACTTCAGCTTTTTTTAAAGCAGATTAGGCTACATGCCATAGTCGTTTTCTTTTTAATTTCTGTCAATTCTTTCCATTCATAGAGAACTGTGTTTACAATAGACCTACATTGCTGCTTAAAGGGTGATGGTAACAGATGGTCTAATTGCAAAAAATGAATTTTTTTGAAAAAATATGCAAAACTTTTGTGTTGGCCACCTCAGAATAGTTAATAATATGCGATTCAGACAGAGATTGAGCCGAAATTATAAGAGAGATAGCCGAATTTAGGGAGAATCCAAACCAAAATTCAACCCCGTCTCAGATGCGGTTGAATTTATTTTTTAACTGTTACGCATGCGCATACAGCGCGGACCAAGATTCAAACGAGATTCATGCTTGAATTTCAATATGACGTCATCATGTGTGTTGTGACGTCATTAGCTCACCTGAGCACAAAGTGCTCAAGGTGAGGTATTGTGATCGGTCTGTTGTCCGGCGTCTGTCTGTCTAATCCGAGTCTTCTCTGATGTAAATACGCTCTTTGATATTTTGATTTTTCGCTATTTAAATAGCGAAAAATCAAAATATCAAAGAGCGTATTTACATCAGAGAAGACTCGGATTACTGTCTGTCTAACTGTCTATCTGTCTAACTGTCCATCCGTCAACTTTTCAGAAAAAAATCTTCTCCTCCGAAAGTACTGGACAGAATTCAATCATATTTCACACATATGATCTATGGGTCATGCTTTTTCAAAATACTTCAAAGAATTTGAATCGGGGCCATAATGGGGTCAAAAAGTAGGTCACTAGGTCAAATCTTCTTTTTGCTCTAGGGGCCACATTTGTTGCTCAATCGTTGTGAAAATTATTCAGAATATGTGTCTTGATAATATCTAGGTCATGATAACAAAAAGGTCAAGCCAGGTCAAAAACTAGGTCACTAGGTCAAATATTGTAAAATCCGTCTTTTTACTCTATAAGTGCCAATTTTGGCACACACTTTGTCAAAATTGTCCTGAATGTTTATCTTGATGATATCTAGGCTATGTAAAGAAGTGGGTCATTCCAGGTCATTAACTAGGTCATGAGGTCAAATCTTGTGAAATCCTTCCTTTTGCTCTGGAAGTGGCAATTTTGGTCCAAACTTTGTCAAAATTGTTCTAAATGTTTATCGTTATGATATCTGTGTCATGATCAAAGGAGGGTCATTCAAGGTCAAAAACTATGTCACAAGGTCAAATATTACAGATCCTTCCTTTTGCTCTAGAGATGCCAATTTTGCCCCAAAACTTTGTCAAAACTATCCTAAATACTTATCTTGATATCTAGGTTATGTACAAAGTGTGGGTCACGTAAGGTCAAAAACTAGGTCATTGGATGAAATCTTGGTTTTGCTTTAAGAACGGAAATATATACTTAAAGATTGTGAAAATTGTTCAGGATGTTTATCTTGACGAAATCTGGGTCATTTTAAAAGTTGGTCATGTGAGGTCAGAAACTAGGTCACTAGGTCAAATTTTGTTTTTCCTCCAAGAACCAAAATATTTACTCAATCATTGTGAAATTGTTCAGAATGTTTATCTTGACGAATTCTGAGTCATTTTAAAAGTGGGTCATGTGAGGTCAGAAACTGGGTCACTAGGTCAAATTTTGTTTTTCCTCCAAGAACCAAAATATTTACTCAATCATTGTGAAAATTCAGAATGTTTATCTTGATGATATCTTGGTGATATGAATAGCAGGTCATTCGAGGTTAAAAAATGGTCACTAGGTCAAATTTTGACTTTGCTCTTAGAACCAAAATATTTACTATATCATTGTGAAAATTGTTCAGAATGTTTATCCTGATGATTTCTTGGTGATGTGAAAAGTGGGTCATGCGAGGTCAGAAACTAGGTCACTAGGTCAAAACATTTTTTTTGCTCTTAGAACCAAAATATTTACTTGATCATTGTGAAAATTGTTCAGAATGTTTATCTTGACGAAATTTAGGTCATTTTAAAAGTGGGTCATGTGAGGTCAGAAACTAGGTCACTAGGTCAAATTTTGTTTATGCTCTAAGAACCAAAATATTTACTTTATCATTGTGAAAATTGTTCAGAATGTTTATCTTTACAAAATCTTGGTCATTTTAAGAGTGGGTCATGTGAGGTCAGAAACTAGGTCACTAGGTCAAATTTTGATTTTCCTCTAAGAACCAAAATATTTACTCAATCATTCTGAAAATTCAGAATGTTTATCATGGTGATATGAATAGCAGGTCATTCGAGGTTAAAAAGTAGGTCACCAGGTCAAATTTTGATTTTGCTCTAAGAACCAAAATATTTACTTTATCATTGTGAAAATTGTTCAGAATGTTTATCCTGATGATATCTTGGTGATGTGAAAAGTGGGTCATGCGAGGTCTAAAAGTAGGTCACTAGGTCAAATCTTGTTTTTGCTCTAGGAACCAAATATTTACTTTATCATTGTGAAAATTGTTCAGAATGTTTATCTTGACAAAATCTTGGTCATTTTAAGATTGGGTCATGTGAGGTCAGAAACTAGGTCACTAGGTCAAATTTTGATTTTCCTCTAAGAACCAAAATATTTACTCAATCATTGTGAAAATTCAGAATGTTTATCATGGTGATATGAATAGCAGGTCATTCGAGGTTAAAAAGTAGGTCACCAGGTCAAATTTTGATTTTGCTCTAAGAACCAAAATATTTACTTTATCATTGTGAAAATTGTTCAGAATGTTTATCCTGATGATATCTTGGTGATGTGAAAAGTGGGTCATGCGAGGTCTAAAAGTAGGTCACTAGGTCAAATCTTGTTTTTGCTCTAAGAACCAAAATATTTACTTTATCATTGTGAAAATTCTTAAGAATGTTTATTTTCACAATATCTTGGGCATGTATAAAGTGGCCGGGTCATGGGCGGGCAAAACCTAGGTCAAATTTTGTTTTAGCCCAAAAAAATCAAAATATTTATTCATCATTGTGAAAATAGTTCAGAATTGCTTATCTTGATGATAATTGGGTCAAGTAGAAAGTGACTAATGTTAGGTCAAAAACTAGGTCAAAAGGTCAAATCTTGTTTTTTGCCCTAAGAACCAAAATGTTTACTCA
This sequence comes from Fragum sueziense, assembly GCA_963680895.1. Classification (NCBI taxonomy): domain Eukaryota; kingdom Metazoa; phylum Mollusca; class Bivalvia; order Cardiida; family Cardiidae; genus Fragum; species Fragum sueziense. The sequence continues at coordinate 26,365,355 of OY804609.1, read as the reverse complement.
TCATTGTGAAAATTGTTCTGAATGTTTATCTTTATGATGTCTAGGTCATGTAAAAAGTGGGTCATGCGAGTTTGAAGTTTGCAAGCTGTTTGTTTCAAAGTCCTCTCAGGTGAGCGATGCAGGGCCATCTTGGCCCTCTTGTTTAAGAAAGTCGCAGGTCCTACTGTTTTTGACCTACTTTCGATATCGCTTCATGAATTCGGTATCAAATTGCGAAAAAATGAGTCGTTGCTTCAATAGTTTGTCGTAATCATTTAATCAGGTCATATAAAGCTTAAAAAGTGTACATTTCGTTTGTTTTTGACAACTTTTGGTCCAAAATCTGGGAAATAGTAGCCATCGTGACTTAGTAGGCTACAGTTTAAAATAGCTGTGGGCACAATGCTTTTGAAAAATATATATGTTCGGCGATATTTTTCTATCTTTCCAGAGATTACATTCGGTAATGTTCTATTTACCAAGAACCCCTGGCTGTGCCATATTAATTCCATAGACTGGGATCCCATTACACCATTTGTCGTGACCATAAAAGATTCGAAAGAGCCGTAATTATAACAGTTCAGACCAACATGGACCCAGATCAGCCTGCGTTAACACGCAGTCTGATCAGGATCCATGCTGTTTTCCTACATATAATAACAACTTCCCCATTTCTCGTTTTATTCTATATCTCCAGAGATTACGTTCGGTAACGTGTTATTTACCAAGAACCCCTGGCTGTGTCACATAAACTCTATAGACTGGGATCCCATTACACCATTTGTGGTAACCATAAAAGATTCAGAAGATAAAACGTGTAAGTTGCCATTGTATTAACTATTTTGTCATGGTTAATTGCACTCAAAATTCGAGGCAAATTATTTTTCTAGTCAATACTCACAGTGTTTGATAACCGTTAGCCTACTTTGTTGATTCGAATCATTCTCCTGCCTATAACCACATGAAAATGAGCCAGTAGGCCTATATAGACTGAGTTATCAAAGCCTTTATAATAGACTCCTTTCATTTATGTTTTAGTCCCTACCCGCAGAACACTTCCGGTAAATTCTTGATTCATGGTGTTTTAAAAGTGCAACAAGTGTACCTTTTCCAGTCTCAAACTTTGTATACTGGCATTTAACGCTGAATCGACAAATATATTTACAGGTAAACCGTGTCAGAAAGAATGCGTGAACACAGAAGGGAAGAGTCGATGTTGGGGTTCGGGACCGGATATGTGTCAAACAGGTACGAAATGACTTGCAAAAGGTGTACAATATCTAGCCGAGCTGCTCAATTGCATAATTGTTAACGACATCGTCTCATTTTGATAACAAAATTTGTTTAAATCCGTAAACGCTTATGCAGAATTATTGTAAAGGTATTGTTTTTGACGTAAAACAAGATAAATAATGTGTTGTTTAAACTCCCTTTTACGCATGTTTATGGGAAATCAAAGATTTTAGCATTGATTTCGCCATGGTATCATTTTAGGCAAGTATTTCGCAAGGGAGTCACGCCGAGGTGTTGAATTCAGTTTATATATCCATCGTCATTCACACAGCCACCTTTTTTTGCGGTAATCTATCAAAAATCAAATTTTGTAATACATTGACATTTATTCAATCTTTATTTTTCAGTGAAACATATAGATTGTGATTATACATGCCCTGGACGATGTTTTAAACCCGGTATGTTTGGTTGTTGTCATCCGCAGTGTGCGGGTGGATGTTTTGGGAGCTCGGATCGACATTGTGCGGTGAGTATATAATACTCAGTCAGAAAAGAATGGTCACTTGGAGGAATTGTGTGATATGTGGGCTAAATCTATACTCAGACTGACACGAAGCTTTACAAAAGAATATTTGTTAAACTTAAAGGGACATTTCATTCCAATTTCAATTTTTTAAAGTATGTATTGATGCCAAGATTGGTTATTCTAATGAGTATAAATGCTTTTGGTTTTTTGAAGTTGTTGCCAATAAGCGAGAAACACGCATTTAAAGTTGAGACATAATCGATAAATTGCATATGGACCTGTTTTTTCCGTCCTGCATTTTCCCGTTACGTCACTAAAGTCTCAAAAATCTCTTTTTGTGTTCATGTGATGTTATCAAAAACAATATATAGTGGAAGATGGGTATATTAAACACCTTTAATCAATATAAGTGTTTGGTCTTAGTCGTTATATTTCAAGAAATTTCCAAAAGAATGCCAAAATTATGGACGGAAAACGTTAACGTTTTACCCCCTATGAAATAATATGAGGTATTTCAAACAATCTGATTGGTTGTCACTTCGGTGAATACTTCAAGGAAATGACAGATATGTTAAATTTTAAGATTAAAACTTTCATTGTGGTGAAGGTTACCACAATATTTAGAAAACTTGGATTAAAAATGACTGCAGAGACGTAACATTTTGGTGTCTTTTTGGTTACATCTCTGCAAATGCATATAAAATCAATATTTCACTTTAAGAATGTAATTTCATACCTTCAACATCTTAATAAATCTCTTTTTCACATCTTTGGTGCAAATCCATGGCGCTTACACCGATAGTTGTTGAGGTATGTCCATTACTGAAATCACTGTGGAAACTATATATTTAAATGTTACGTCATTAACAATTCAGTATTTGAAATATTTTGTGAAACAAAGTGTGTAAAGAGTTACTGAATACACTGTGTACTTCGCCATGATGTACACAACCCATAATCATATTGAAACCAACCAAGCAGAACATCATGTAAGATTCCTGGGCATGTTGTGTCTGAGGTGTAGGTCTAGAAATAAGTTACGTCATCAGCTGTAGAGAAAGTGGATTTTTTGGATAAAAAATGGGAAATTGATCACAAGTTAGAATTACTTCTTAATATTAAGATTCTTTACACAAGTTTAGAATAAATTTGTATGATAATAGAGAATAAAAAAAATTGTCAGCAGAGCAACAAGTACCCCACCCTCAACGACCCACATTTTCTAAAATAATTTTATGAATAACTTGTGTGGAACTAAAATCCGGACAGAGTTTATATTGCATATTGCATTCAGTCAGTGTCACTACCTAAAAAGAGATTTCTAAAATCTGTTACAGTTCATTTATTCAAAATGGGAACTAGAGTGATAAGACGTAATTTGGAAACTAAAAACAATATTGGTGTTTGGTGTCAATGTTAACAGGTTACATCATATATCAGAATAATATTTTTTTGGAAGAAAACTTTATCTGCAATACAGAATACCAATTGAAAAGACTTAAAATTCATTTCTACAAATGGCACTTTGAATTAAAACAGCATATGAATATTGCAAAGTAGGAATTAGAACTGAGACAAACCAGGACCCGAAAATTCTGTGTCCAATGTTACATCAAATAATTTCCTTTTTGACAATTAATTGCAGAAATGTTTGAAATTTCATTTCCCTAAAAACTGTAAATGTAACATATATATCACCTTTTCATGAAATATCTAAACAACATGTGGATATCGCTTTCAATAGACTATAGCTTTGATAAAACGCGGAAATTTTGTGTCAAATTACATCTTCACGTTGGACACCATGAGTTGATGACGTAACAAAAAAGTGCAGGACGGAAAAAACGTGCTCATATAAATCCGAACTGTTGTCCACAACAATTTGTGCAATTTTAACACAAAAATATAAATTTCTCGTAAACGGCGCAATATTTTGGCTCGAAATTTTCAGAATTTTCATAATAAGGAAATATGCTCTTTCAGATAAAAGTAAAAGTAAAATTTATGACAAAAAAATTCTGAAATGTCACTTTAAGCTTAAAAAACACCAATTCGCCAATGTACCTTAATTCTGATGAACGGTGAACTGGTGGGTGCCTTGTTGCTGTAAAAGTCAATGGGGGTGAGTGTTAGCCTATATTTGTATGTGTATAATGTTATATAATTATGGTAATACGTACAGAGCAACAGATAAGAGAGGTTAAAGACATTTTGATTTTATTATTCTAAATCCAATCCATATCATGTGGGTACTCATTTCCAATGAGTACCAACAATATAGAGTTTTGTAAAAATAAATTATAATTTGCTTTTTTCTAAAGCCTTTATCCCATCTATCTGTAGTTCTGTGGTAAATGAGCGATTTTACTTATTTGTTCACTTTTCATTCCAGATGTGTCGACATTTTGAATACCAAGGACAGTGTATACCAGAATGCCCACAAGGAACCTACCCGCTGGGACAAAGTTCTGGGGAATTCTGATCTCGCAGACGAACTCATAACTATTCCCACACCTTACCTTGTGGGGACGTCAAAATAAGATCTTATTTCGCTGCTTTTCAACAAAAACCTCGTAACAGCAGCTTCAAACAAGCTGCAGTTACGAAATTTTCGTTGAAACGCGACGATTTTGGAAAAAATGTTTATTTTGTTTATTTATTTCTCATTTCAGATGTGCCGTCATTTTGAATACCAAGGACAGTGTATTCCAGAATGTCCACAAGGAACTTACCCACTAGGACAAAGCTGTGTAGAATTTTGAGCTAGGGACTGAAAAAAAAAATGGCTGAGCTCATGACCAAAGTAGGCTACATGTATACGGAAAAATGTTCAATTCGTAGCGCAAAATACCGTCCAACTAAATGAAGTGCCTGTGTTCTTTATAGTCGTTGTATTTGTTATAATTATTTTCAATTGGTTTGCAACATCTTTCAGAAATTCAGAACATGTTAGGACTTTGTTGTCTGGTTAAGAGAACTGCTGAGTCGACTCATCGGCTTTTATAATGGACAAGGACGTTTCTACTAAAATTATGAAAGTAGGCATAAAGTAGGCATACCGTGGACGTGTTGTTCTTTAACCCATTCCCAAACTGCAAAAAATTGGACTATTTCAACTTCAAAGCTGCTGCGGACGACAAAGTGGATGTTATTTAAGATAAGACTTGTGTATAATATAGCCAAGAAAATATTGAGGCAAAAGGAGAAAATGCTGATCATCAGCATTTTCTTCTTTTGTCTCAATGTTTTCCCAAGCCATTTCTTCAATGGACGTCAAAACCAGGTCTTGTTTGGGAAAGGGTAAAAGGGTTAAACCATGAACTGTTGCCTTTCATATGTGCTTGTATATAAATAGTAAATATTTTAAAGACGTGTTATGAAACGCGTATGCTAAGTAAAAGAGAATATGTGAAAATGAAATAAAAAAGAAAAGAAAAAAATCATTTACTTTGTCAGTTTCATATTGTTTAGATCTGTTCCAGGTTTGGCTTCAACTTTCCCTTTCCTGTACCAGAAACTACTTCTTGGTGAATTGCTCCTATATACACGGTGGATAATCACGTGATACAATATTTTCAGAAAATCTTCAATGATTTTGTAAATACTGGACCGATTTGAATTCGGTTTGAAGCAGAGAATGTGGACAGGTGATATAAATTACATAGATGTGGTGGATTTTTGAAAAATCAAATGATCAAAAGGTTATTGAAGATCAATCAACATTTTGTTTGATCTTCAATAACTTATAATTATCAGTTGATCTTTTAAAAATCCACCACGTCTAGGTTATTCCTGATATTTTCCTACCTTCTCTGCTTCAAGCCGAATTGAAATTGGTCAAGTATTGACAAAGTTATTGATGATTATCGGAAATTCTAAATCTCGTGACACCGTAATAGATAGAACTATTTAATGACCAATTCTTTACACACTTCCAAAGAAGATAGCTTTTGTGTAACGGGTCACAGATTAAGGTAGCCCACCCCTAATGCGATTCGCTTGACGTCAGAATTATTCGGGCGCGACCGAAAACATTCGGCGGTGTGGAATGTTTACGACTGCTCCCGAACAGGTTCGGATACGTAACGACGACGCTCGAAAAAGCCATCTCAAAATGGCGACATTACGGGTATTCTACCTCAATTATCAGAGTCTGCGACTGGTGAGGATGACATGACTGATTTTTTTTTCAAAAAAGGAATTTTTAAAGAGCCCCTTATGTTCAATTTACAATAAGGAAAGCGTTGATGATAATGGAGAAATGCTGATCCCTCAATGTTTTACCAAGTTATTTTCTTTAGGAACGTACAGACAGGCCTTGTTTGGAAAAGGGTTAAAAGAAAACTCGTATATATTTTAAAGAATCTAGATCAGATCCCTTTATCTAAATGTTCAGATTCTGACACACATGTCCTCGCCGTTTGTCCGTTTACAAGGAAGGGAGAGCCAAATTAGCAATGCTTCAGAAATTGTGCGATAACTTTCTTAATTTTTATTAAATTTTCAAGTGGTTTGTTGCACATACCCCGCCTTACTGACCTCTTTCTTCAAGTGTATGACTTATTTGAAAATTCCTCATACTTTTCCCAAAAATGATCCCAACCGACCAGAAAAATGATCTGATTTTTTTGTCGTTTTTCTTGTCGGTTGGGATGAAATTCTGCAAAAGTACAAAACGGTTTTAAGCAAGTCATGCATCAGAGGTAAAAACTCAGTAACCCTTTCCCAAACGGCAAACTCTTTACTTGTCCAATTTGAAAGGAGTTGCAGACGACCCAATTTATGCTTACAAAGTTAGGATTTGTGTGTAATGAAGCCCAAGAAAATATTGAGGCAAAAGGAAAAAGTGCTGATTATCAGCAGTTTCTTCTTTTACCCCAATGTTTTCCCAAGCCTCAATCTAATAAAGACGTCAAAACCAGGTTTTGTTTGGGAAAGGGGTAAGGCGGGGTACATGCAATAAATCGTTTGAAAATTGACGCAGAAATAAGAGAGTTGCAATGAAAGTTACAATATTGCAAATGTCTCGCTTGACGCGAGGCAAATTTGTCCGTAGATTTACCCATCCTATGATGCACAATCTCCACCGTGGATAGGCTCATGAATGTCTTATGACATTTGAAACAAGCAAAGGTCCAGATCAGCCTGTACATACGCACAGTCTGTTGAAGATTCGTGTTGTTCTATGGAACATGTGGCTTAACCTATTACCACACTCGATCACTCTTTTTGACTCCCTACAAAATAATTGCTTTGGAAAACATTGTACAAATTGAAGAAATTGCCTGTGACAAACAATTTCTTCATTTCCCACAATGTTTTCTACCCAGGGTTACCAAAAAATTGTAATAGTCTAGGAGCCAGCTTTTACAAAGGGGGTTAAATTAAAAGTTCTTGCAACCGGCGCCCTATAAAAATTGGAGTGGTATTTTTCAATACATTAGGGCCCCACGCTTTGGTTAAGGGTGGATGACAAGCTTGAAAGTGGTAGGATTTTTTTTAAATTAAGGTCAAAGGTCATTCGGTGCACTTTTCATACATACCTCATAAAATGCCGCATAACTTACTCATTTATTAAGCTAAAACAATTATTTTGGTATCAAAATAAAGCTAATGATTTGCACTTTGACTTACATGAATAATATGCAACTTTTTGATTTTGTATATTTGTGAATATTCATAAATATAGCAAAAATTGGCTAAAAATCGCCAAAATAAGTTTTCTCTACAAATGAAAAAAAAGTTTTAAAAATACCAAAGGTATATTTGTGTATTTGAAATCATACTTAAAAATTGTCCAGAAACCTGTTCTTGACTTATATGTATTTCTTCACAGAATTAGTCTTTAGCTTAGGCTCGTAGTCATAGCTAAAAGTGGGTGGGGTAAATTTTCCCTAAAATTACAAAACATGCAAACATTGATGTAACAATAAATCTTACACATAAAGATGATGCTTTATCAGAAATAATGTTTTTGAAATCATATTTGCAGGGATTTGTAAAGCTTTTAATGCATAATCCTGGAAATTAATTAAAATTTTAAGAGCCAAAATAACAATTAAATAAAACAGTATGTGAGATGGATACAGATTATATCAACACCAAAATGTCAAAACTATGACTCTTAAAACGAATATTCATAAAGTATCTATGTATTAGCAATCGACAGCTGAAAATATTCCCCAGACCCGTGCCAGATTTTTTAGGAATCAGAACAACATGGGGACGGTCAGAGTTTGCATTGTTGTGTAGTGCATTGCTTTTATAAAGCAACCAAAGTGAAAGTAATTTAGCGCTGGAACCAAATAGTATATCATGAATAACACATCACTGGAAACAGAGTTTACAGTTTAAGTGAATAAAACAATATTTCTAGTATTACATACTTATTAGGGATACGGAAATATATATATTTTTCAAAATAATCTACCTCCTTTTGCTAAAAATGGATGGCGAACAAAATTCAAAATGTCCCCTTTAAGGGGGGAATGCTCCAGTTTCCTAAAATTTTTCCCAATAATAGAATTTATTTATATTTTGTATGTTGAAATTACATGTTATTACCAATTGAAAAATAAAATAAAAATGGATAGTCGGCGATCTTGTTTGAATTTTATAGGCATTTGTATCATATACCCCTACATCGAAAAAATGCACAATTTTTTGCACCTGTCCAAGGTCACTAAAATGCTAATAAAATGCTGTATATTCATCGTTTAGTCCCGAAAACGGATTCAAAGCAACGTCTTACATTTGATAAGAACAGAAAACCCAAAATATGTGCTACTATAAACGTGTAAATGTATAAAACAGCATGCTCACTTGTACGGTTAAATCAACGAAGCTGGAGTGTTTTATGTCGAAATTTGCATATTTTTGGAAATATTTCTAGTTCTACAAAATAGAATTTGATAAAACTCCCTCATTGTATTAAGCAACATGTCCTGGTAATAATTCAAAAAGAAAATGCATAGTTCAGCGCACTTATTAATGAATTATAGCAATTTTAATCAGCTACACATGAATAAAATGACGCAAAACAGTGGTAACTGCATACACACTTACAACTGTCTTGCTCTAAATAATTTATTTCCATCTTGAGGAAATCAGTTTCGCATAATAAATATACTTTTACCGTCGAAAATGGTAAATTTTAATGATGTATTATATTATTGAAAATATGGTAGCGAAACATATTGGTACGAAACATTTAATTTACTACAGCAAAGACCGAGTGTTCCGAAAAACTGGAGCATTCCCCCTTAAATGAGTATATAGCGAAATTTTAATATAGATAAATTTTTATAACACCACGAATTAGTCGTTTTTATGCCCCTCGCATCGATAGGTCGATGGCATATTATTTTACCATTGTCCATCTGTCTGTCTATCTGTCCATCCATCCATCCATTCATCCATCCATCCATCTGTCTGTCCGTCCGTCAGTCAGTCCAAAACTTAACATAATAACTTAACATTGACCTTTTCTCCAAAAGTATTCCACATGCATAGCTCAAATTTGGTATGTAACCTTCTTTCAATTATATCTATCTGTTCCAAGCAATACGAACTTCCTCAGGGTCATCCATTAAGTCATTAACATGAAAATTTAACATTGAAAGTAGTTAACGTGAAAACTTAACATTGGCCTTTTCTCCAAAAGGATTTCACACACATTGGCATTTTATCCAAAAGTATTCAACATACAAAGCTCATTTGGTTGGCTGTTAATAAAGTATCCGGAATTATGTCATAACTTTTTTAAGGTAGGGTCATATTGAGCAGTGCAACTGAATATGTTAAGGCGCGTTCCCATTGTCGACCAAATCAACTCGATCAAGCGATCGAGTACTGCTCGAGCTTCGTCTACAAGAGAGATCGGGACGATCCAGTATGGTCGACAAAAATGATCGGGAATTAATCGACAATAGATAAAGAAGAAGTCGTGTAAATATATTTGATCGAGTTTAATCGGGGTTTGATCAGGGAATTTAGACGATCGAGTTGATCGAGTTGATTTGGTCGGCAATGGGAACGCAGCTTTAGGACAGTCTGTCTTACACATCTAATATTTACATCTTTTCGATATATTTGCCACTGAACGATATCCACATTTCCCACATATGAATTCATTTCTCAAAGAAGCGTCTGAACTGTACTTGGGGAATGCTATAGATAGTTTCTGGGACACAATCGGCAAGTCATGAACGATTTCGCCGACGTCGTGTTGGGACGTCCAAATCTATTGAGGTCAGAAACATCATAGGTAAAATCATTTAAAAATGCTTCATATGTCTCATAAATGCTTGTTTTTTCTCATAGAAGTATTGCTGTACGTGAACATAGTCATAAAGATCCTCTCTGATTTTGATTTTTCAATTTACACTCAAATCATTATTGAATACCACTGTCCTAGCACCATATTCGCTGTATAAGCAAAGCGATGTATTCTCCTACGGTTGTTTACGGAAATTGACTCCAAATGTCAGCAGATGATGTTACCTTTGCCGAGAAAAATGTCCGCTCAAAGGTAACATGCATTTTGGACAACTGCTGAAGTGAAAAATACAAAATATGATCACTTTAAAAGCGATTGATAAGTCACATTTTTTTTCAAATTATCCAAACTTTCCCCGCTCAAGGTGACCCTACGTTTCAATAGCAACTGTAAAATGCGCCCTTATCCAAACAGCAGCGTTTTGTTGCTGGATCAAATGTATAATTCTTCAAAGTATATGTGTTTAAAATTTCATCTCGGTTGATTTTAAAGTTAAAAATTTTTGCTACTGCAAACGACAAAATGTGTCATTTGTGTACAATATAGCCTAGAAAATATTGAGGCAATAGGATCGAATGCTGATAATCAGAATTTTCTCCTTTTGCATCAATGTTTTCCCAAGCCTTTTCTCCTAGGGGCGTCAAAACGAGGTCTTGTTTGGGAAAAGGTTTAATGATTTCTTTGGTACATATTACATAGATACTTACAAATGAAAGATAAAGATGCACAATTGGTTACAACGAAAGTCATTGCTAGGAATAGTTTTAGCCATGTAATAAGTAAAACATTGTCCAGATTTTTGTCAGGTATTTTGTTGTGGGGTTAAAGCTATAACAACCACAGGTCCGAATATTTCTGCTATTTTTAAACCAAAAGTTTCTCTGTGTCTACTCAAATATTGTCCACCCAAATTAACCCGGGACAACTTAATTTTCGTGTGCAAAGTCCGTTAGTTGAGTGCCTTAACAAAACATTGCCGAAGTGGGGTCATTACATATGCAGATGTCTCGGGTTAATCTTGCTGGACAATACGTATTAGTCGTGAATCAATAAACAAAGGTATGTTATCATGATAGGATTGTAAAGGATGGATCAACAATTGTGATGTCTTTATTTTCTACTATTTACTCATAACATAATGTCACATGCAAAGAATGATTTGCATAATAAGAGATAAAGGGCCTATTAACTTCTTGTACAATTAAAGCTTATTGGGCCCCAAAATTAATTAAACTCAAAGACCAGATCCTCTGTTGTCCCTATTGAAGGCATGTACATAAACGAATATACGGTACTAACATGTTCATGGTTACTCTTGCAGACCTTCATAACCACACATCATAACATCCAGATTCCAGTTTGATGATAGTGATATGTATTCACAGAATAGAATATTCTGTTCCTAATTACATTTCTGTTTACATTTTCGAATTTTCCCGTGAGGCTACCAGGTGTAAGCATTGCAATGATGGCAGTTTCGAAATTATCTTTAAAGAGACCCATGCTAGGTTGTCGGACATACAAAACGATAAGAAATATTTTCACAAAATATTGTATGGAATGGTCGACCTGGATAGCTAGATCATTTCTGCACAAAGAAATTTCAAATGAAGTTCATTTGGTTCTTCTAAATCAAGTCTGTTCTTCTAAATCAAGTGAAAATATATGTAATTAACTTACCCGCACTTTATATTCATGGTAACATTTATGTGACACTGAACCTTGATAGTGAAAAATAGTTCCAACGCTAAAATTGCTTTCCTTTTGGCTCTATAAAAGCAATACACTACACAACAATGCAACCTATGACCGTCCCCATGTTCTGATTCCTGAAAATCTGGCAAGGGTCTTTTTAATGTCCTATGCCCGTAAGATAGAAAGAGGAATATTTTCAGCTGCCGATTATACTAATCTGAGTCTTTTTTTTATTAAATTGCACTAGATACTTGATAAATATTCATTTTAAGAGTCATTATTTTGACATTGTGGTGTTGATGTAATCTGTATCCATCTCACATGCTGTTTTATTTAATTGTTATTTTTGGCTCTTAAAAATCCAATTAATTTCCAGGATTATGCATTAAAAGCTTTACAAATCCCTGCAAATATGTTTTCAAACAATAAATTCTAATAAAACATCACAGTTATGTGTAAGATTTATTGTTACATCAATGTTTGCATGTTTTGTAATTTTAGGGAAAATTTACCCCACCCACTTTTAGCTATGACTACGATCCTAAGCTAAAGACTAATTTTTAAAGAAATACATATAAGTCAAGAACAGGTTTCTGGACAATTTTTAAGTATGATTTCAAACACACAAACATACCTTTGGTATTTTTAAAACTTTTTTTTATTTGTAAACAAAACTTATTTTGGTGATTTTTAGCCAATTTTTGCTATATTTATGAATATTCAAAAATATACAAAATCAAAAAGTTGTATATTATTCATGTAAGTCAAAGTGCAAATCATCAGCTTTATTTTGATACCAAAATAATTGTTTTAGCTTAATAAATGAGTAAGTTATGAGGTATTTTAGAAGGTATGTACGAAAAGTGCACCGAATGACCTTTGACCTTGATTTAAAAAAAATCCTACCACTTTTAAGCTTGTCATCCACCCTTAACCAAAGCGTGGGGCCCTAATGTATTGAAAAATACCACTCCAATTTTTATAGGGCGCCGGTTGCAAGAAAAGTTCCATTCCAGGACCTGGCTCCTAGACTATAAAATTTTATTCACTTGATATTGTCGTCTGCAACATCTTTGAATATAGATCATCATAATGACCTGTGACAACTATGGGAGAACTTATAATGTAGGCACATTAGTCAATCATCAATTAGATTGGCACATCAATTAGTCTGCTGATCACTGACCAAGCTGCAATAAAGTACATTCTAATCTTTAACTCATTATCAGACGTGAAAATTGTGGACTGTTCCAAATTCAAAGATAATTTCAGGTTGATATAATTATGTATATTTTGGTCGTTTTGGATAGAAAACATTGTGGGAAATGAAGAAATTGCTTGTGACAAGCAATTTCTTCATATTCCACATTGTTTTCCTAAGCCTTTTTCTTATGGGGAGTTAAGAAGAGTCACTGTGTGGTAGGCTAATGTTTAATAACCCGTTTCCACGCTTTGACGCTTTTTGGCGCCCATCAAGAAAGTTTCTCTGGAAAACATTGTGGAAGATGAAGAAAGCTTGTTACAAGCAATGTTTTCATTTCCTACAATGTTTTTCCTTACCAAAAAAGAAAAAAAATAAAACTTTTAAAATTTTATTTTTATTTTTAAAATTGTTATTTAATGGCGGCGCCCATGACAAAGTTGAAATGGAGTAGCGCTGAAATTTATTTATAACGTTTCTGAAGAAGGCATTTCGCCGAAAATTTAAATAAACTGAGCAATACTTTAAAATGGTTTAATCAGTTCCCTTCGTAACTTTACTATGAAATCGCTATAAATAGCTCCTAGAACGGAAAAATGGATGACACACTACTCCGAGCGAAATATGCGGTTGGAAAACAGGTACGATACAGGAGCCATGCTGACTTTCTACAAAGGTGTTTGCAGTATACAATCATACCGAAAGGCTTCCAGATGAAATGGGACATACAGCTAGATGTCAATAGTGTTGAAAAAGACATGTGTTCAAAGATAAAGATGGACGCGGCTTTGAAATTAATGGATGTTTCCATGAACGCGTGTACACGGAAAGCTGCTGATCTTGAGGACGAAGTCAACCGATATATCCAAGATGTTGGAGATGACGGCAGAGCTATTATTGAATCTTGGCGTGATGTAGAAGGTAAACGTCTGAAAGCTATTAAGCAGAAGAAACTACGTGTGCTAATGAATTCGTCTCTAGACAATAATGAGGAAACATCACGTACTAATTATAGTACTATAAACATAGCAAAAGATGGTAATTGCTTCTATAGATGTATTAGTCAGAAAATCTACGGAACACAGATGAGACATGATGTTGTTAGACAGGAATTGGTCCAGCATATGGCCACTCACACGGAAAAATACAGAAGTCTCATTGATGGCGATATGGACATACACCTCCGTGATCACAAATGGACAGACGGGCGTGTGTCATCTTGGGCCACGGAGGCGGAAATACAGGCAGCAGCTGACTGGTATGGTGTTAGAATTTGCATATCAACGGACAGAATGTTTGATAAGTGGAACATGTTCGAAGGTGAAGCTGTAAGCAAGTGTGCCGGAAGTGACGCGAGTATCTTTTTGCTGCTAGAAAACTCTCATTTCTCACTTGTCCGTGAAAATACCACTGCTAATGGAGGCCCCGTAGTTACTAATGACAATGTGGACAATGCGGTTGTAGATTGGTTTGATGGCGGGAAAAATGACTCACCAGTTAATACAAGGAAGTGGTACGAAAAACGCTCATTATGTACAGTGTCAGCTGATAAAGTCACCAGTGATTCTCATTTCCCTCACAAGTGTAAATCCGTAACAAAAGATACATTTGATGAAGAACGTAAAGTGGTTCAAGACTCGAAGAAGATGGCACCTGATCAGAAGTTTTGTAAGATTGACAATATAAATCGACGCACCAAAAGCAAAAACAATGACAATCTAAGAGTCGGCGCTCAGAAACAATCCTCAAAAAGTTCGACAACGTCTGTAACTAACTTGTCAAAACACAAACTTACACAAGCTCAACTCACTTTGCTAGAGAAAGGATTGAAATTTATACCCTCGAAAAACAAGCTTGACAAAATTAAACTTTTGTCTGATCTCGCAGAATGGGAGAGAAGGATGCGTTTAAAAGAATACTTCTACCACGAGGAGGATGAATGTGATGGTGATGAGGACGTGATGGACAAGTTCGTTATAAAAAAGAAGAGCACTTTCACACCTAACAGTGGAAGAGACCAACACTTGGACCTTTACATTGAATTGGTAAAGAACGACGTAGTTGATAACCTGAAGAAAAGTGGGCACTTAAACCTTTCTGCTAGTGAGAATAAAGCATTCTACGAGCTGTTACACAACAACGGTATAGTTATACGTCCAGCAGATAAAGGTTCAGGCATCGTTGTTGTTGATAGCGACTCGTATATTAACGAACTTGAACGAGAGATCCTACAAAGCCCATCGTATGAAGTAACAGCCAACAACATGGTGGAACAGAGCCACAAGAATGTAAAGAAACTAGTCAACAAGATGTACAGAGATGGTGCAATTTCCAAAGATATGCAGCAATACCTGATTCCAAAGTATGCGACACCGGGTAAACTGAAGGGGAACCCAAAACTGCACAAAAAGGATGTACCGTACCGTACTATTCTAAGTGGCATCGGAACTCCAACGGAACGCATAGCAGAGGTAGCTGAACATGAATTGAACGAGTTTGTTGAGACCACAACAAGCTTCATTAGGGACAGTGCTGACTTCATAAATAAATTGAAAGAGCTGGATGAACCACTTCCTAAGAATTGCATATTATTCTGCTTTGATGTATGCAAATTATACCCGTCAGTACCGAGAAAGGAAGGACTTGAGGCATGTGAAGAGGCCCTTACTACAAGATCCAAGTCATTGATTGATACAGGAAACGTGTTACGCATGATAGAGACTGTCCTTGACAACAACGTATTTGAACTCGGCGACAAACTGCTTGTTCAGAAGGACGGTATAGCCATCGGTTCACGTCTTGGCAAAAACTTCGCTTGCTCCTACATGCGAAAGTGGGACGAAAAACTTTTGACTACAGCTAAAGCACCTCTGTTCTACAAAAGGTTCATCGATGATGGATTCGGTATTTGGGCCGGAACAAAGGAAGAACTAGAAGTGTTTGCGCAACATGCTAACAGTATCCACAAGAACATCAAGGTAGAACTCCGGTATGATGTACAACAGATCGAATTCCTGGATACTCTGGTCAAGATAGAAAACGGGCATGTATATACCGATCTGTTTGTTAAGCCTACAGACAAGCAACTTTACCTTGATAACAGATCATGCCACCCACCATCTACAAAGAAAGGCTTGGCATATGGACTGGGGTTGTGACTCAAACGTATATGTGAAAAGGACGCAGACTATCAAACAAGAAGGAAAGAACTCAAAGGTAAACTTCGCTTGAGAGGGTATAGCGGCCGTACGATTGAAGCACAACTCGCAAAGGTTGACACCTTAGATAGACAATCGCTTCTCCAGAAACAGACGAATAAAAACCGTTCCACTGACAGGGTACCACTGGTATTAACATATTCTAATCTTCTCCCAGATGTACACAAAATTATCAGCAAACACACAAATGTCCTATACAGGTCTAATAGGATGCAGCAGGTGTTCAATAAACCCCCATTAGTAGCTTATAGACGAGACAAAAACCTCTGCGATACCTTAGTGCATGGCAAAACAAACCGCATAGTACAGAATACAGCGTTTCCCTGTAAGGCAGAATGTGACACGTGTGGCATCATTTCCAGAGAACAGGTCAGAGATACGGAGAGACGGGTAGAATTTGTTGAACCAGGAAACGTGAACTGCCGACAAAGGAATGTGGTATACGGGATAAGCTGCGCGCGGTGCGATTGTATGGTGTACGTCGGCGAGACAGAGAGGCAGATACGTGAGAGAATGAAGGAACACCTGCGTGATGTACGACAGAAGAGCGACAAGCCGATCAATAACCACTTTGGACAGGTACACCACTCCGCAGATGACGTCCGCTTCACGATTCTACAGCGTATGTATGCGGCAAACAAGACAGAAAGACAGCTACACGAGTCAGCATGGATACACAAATTACGAACGATCCGGCCACTGGGATGTAACGTGAAAGACGCGCGGCACGACGTCGCATTATTTGACGTCAAATAACTGGCGGGAACGTGTCGACGTCGTTTCCGTTGTTATTTAATGGCGGCGCCCATGACAAAGTTGAAATGGAGTAGCGCTGAAATTTATTTTTAACGTTTCTGAAGAAGGCATTTCGCCGAAAATTTAAATAAACTGAGCAATACTTTA
Source organism: Fragum sueziense (assembly GCA_963680895.1). Classification (NCBI taxonomy): domain Eukaryota; kingdom Metazoa; phylum Mollusca; class Bivalvia; order Cardiida; family Cardiidae; genus Fragum; species Fragum sueziense. Next base: position 26,348,322 of record OY804609.1, on the reverse strand, counting down.
AAATGGTTTTAAAATTTCGTCCACTTTAGTTTAAAATGTCGTCTGCAGCATTTTTGAAAGTGGATAGGCCTATATCGTCTGTTAGGCCATAACGGGAAAATAAGATCCATTTTCCAGATTTCGGCTTGTAGGCTTGGTTTATTCTATTTCTTAATACAGGTCATATCTAACATTAAGCAAAAGACAAAATAGATGTTCTTAACCCATTACCAAACGACATAATTTTAGGGCAGTCCAAATTGAAAGATCCTGCAGACGACAATTTCAGTTGAATGGAATTTCTAATTTTTAGGATGGAAAACATTGTGGGAAATGAAGTCCAAATTGAAAGATCCGGCAGACAACAATATCAACTGAATGGAATTTCTAATTTTAAGGTCTTTTTGGATAGAAATATTGTGGGAAATGAAGAAATTGCTTGTCATAAGCAATTTCTTCATTTTCCACGATGTTTTCCAAAGCCATATTTTGTGGGGAGTAAAAAAGAGTCATTGGGTGGAATGAGTTATAGACAGGATGGAACACATCTAGTAGGCCTATACCGGTCCCCATTTTCTAGGAAGTATTTTTGGGGGCTGCCGCCCCCACACCCCCGCTTTATTTTATTTTGAAATTATTTATGTGGGCTGCTGCCCCCACACACCCGCTTATTTCTTCTTTATTGATGAAAAATTACTCTATCTATTTTGTCACTTTACTGGCGACCATTTAGTTTGGGGGCTAGATTCCAGTTTAGCGGTCCCCAGACAAAATGGCCGCCATTCGATAACCGCACATTAAGAGGTAAAGGGATGAAATATAGTGTATTTTTTATCAATAAAAAGGAAAAAAGCGGGGGTGTGGGGGCGGCAGCCCCCATAAATGATTTTAAAATGAAATTAAGCGGGGGTGTGGGGGCGGCAGCCCCCATAAATACATTCAAGTGGACAAGGTGAAAGGACGCCATTTTGGTAGGGACCGCTAAACTGGAAGTGTTCCAGTTTGGGGACCGGCTAACTAGAAACTACCCGACAGGATCGAATTGTGTACACAGATGTCTAGGTCTAGCACTGAAAATGTATAGGCAAAAGGAGAAAATGCTGGTTATCAACATGTTCTTTTGTATCAATGTTTTCCCACTTCACAATCTGTCTTTATTGTGCTCGTTAAAACTAGATCTTGCTTGGAAAAGGCTTAAGGTAGATCTATTGACTTTACGAAATCGACATGACAAAAATATTTGTATCGGTGTGACACCTACTTTGAATAAAGGCAACAACAACATTTTGAAACAACAACAACTCGTAGAACTTTTTTTTCCATTTTTAACATGAATTTTGGTTGAAATGAACAATACAATAACTTTTGAAAGTTAAATTGAAGAACAAAGGTGAAGATTGGTTTATAATTACAAAATCTGTGGTAGTAATTTTTAGTTTAATGCCAAACTTTGGTATTTGAAGGCGATTGTCACTAGTTTTCGTGTTTTTTATGCCCCCCCCCCCCCCCCCGATAGAATCAGTCGGGATGACGTCATAGCCTCACTTTCATTTTTTCATCGAGGGTACAACCTCCGTCTTTATCGTTACGGGATACCAATTTTGAGGCAGATTATTTCAAAAATCCATCGTTAAAATTCATAAACAAAACTCTTTCTTTAAAGAATGTGATTTAAACTTTTTAACTACCAACGCATTTTTAATAATCAGGCGTAGTCGTCGAGATTGAATCGGTCGGCACAATCCCTTCGGCCAATCAAAAACGTCGTCAGTCGACCTGCATTCATTCGGTGGAGGTGAAAGCTTCGGTCTTTTTCCTTAAAGCATTACCAACTTTCAGCATTAATATCTCGACGACTACGCCAAATTATTAAAAATGCGTTGGTAGTTAGAAAGTTTAAATCACATTCTATAGAGAAAGAGTTTTGTTTGTGAATTTTAGCGAAAGATTTTGGAAATATTCTGCCTCAAAAATGGTATCCCGTAACGATAAAGACCGAGGTTGTACCCTCGATGAAAAAATGAAAGTGAGGCTATGACGTCATGCCGACTGATTCAATATTAATGCTGAAAGTTGGTTATGCTTCAACGAAAAAGACCGAAGCTTTCACCTCCACCGAATGAGTGCAGGTCCGCTGACGAAGTTTTTGATTGGCTGAAAGAATTGTGCCGACCGGGTCAATAGGGAGGCATCATAAATTTGACTTGTCCGTCCGTCCGTCTGTCCGTCCGTCTGTCTGTCCGTCCGTCATTCCGTCCAAAAACTTTAACATTGGCCATAACTGCCTTATTACTTAACATATTCGCTTCATACTTTACCACAACATTCCTTGGTACATTACCTTTCTGTAGGCACCTACTTTGGTGACCTTGACCCCTGGATGACCTTGACCTTGAACATAGATTAGCCATAATTTAAAATCAAAGCGGTGTCGGGGGCATTGTCATCTTACAGTGACAGCTCTTGTTCTACTTATCTTTTTTTCCTACAACAATTTCAAAGCGGTGGAGCGTGATGAAGTCTTTTGTTTTATTTATGTTTAAATGCCAACATATTCAACTGCTAATGTATTTTTCAAAATATTGATTATTAGAACAAATTTAAATAGAGGCAATTACTCAATTTTCTCTGTTCAAAGTGAAAGTAGACGAGGAAGTGAATCACTCATGCATAGAATTCTAAGAAGGAATCATTTGTCATGGTAATGATATTAGTGTAAGATTAACATTCCCAAACAGGAGCTGTATCTAATGTCTTCAATAGAAGGACATTTGTTAGTTTCTAGGGAAAAGATAATCCGAGTCTTCTCTGATGTAAATACGCTCTTTGATATTTTGATTTTTCGCTATTTACATCAGAGAGCGTTGCTCTTTGAAAACAGCGGAAAGTTCGGTAACGTTACAAGTAAGTTGAAGCTTTGTTTTGTGTATCATATCGAATCACTCGGTAAAACACTGTAGGGTATAGATCAATAAATCATTTTTTGTCATATCTGACCAAAAATTTCATTTCAAATCAGCCTGCTGGATGAGTATAACCTTTGGTTTTGAATGGAAGGTCAAGGTAAACAAAGGCTGCTTAGGTGAGGGTTGTTGCAAAACATTGCCTATTAACCTTTTAGAAATACTTTTTGGTCGTAATTTTTCCAGCAGCCATAACAATAAATGGTTCATTTATCGATATCATCAGGGGTTTTAACGATAGCGTTTAAGATCGGACGGTGAACGATGCGCAACAATTTGTTGCGAACTTCTTGATTTTTTCAAAGAGCAACGCTCTCTGATGTAAATAGCGAAAAATCAAAATATCAAAGAGCGTATTTACATCAGAGAAGACTCGGATTAGGGAAAAGATAACAAAAGTTCTGTGGTGGATCCAGGATTTCTGTGAGTGGGGGGCCAAACTTACAAAAAAAGAGTTTGTTTTCATAGTATTACAGAATTTCTTACTGAATTGCATTGTATGTAAATGAAATTATCAGGCTACAGAGGGGGTGGGGTTCTTTTTTAGAAATGAAGAAACGCTCTGTTTTATAAAGTTCCATTCTTTGATCATTTTATAGGCGTAAATCAATAAGGGGAATATGTTAAGTCATAAATTGTGAGAAACTAGCAGATGGAGTGAACCAGTGATGTATCCATAAACATTCCTGATCACCATGGAAACATTTGAGCGGGGAAACAGCCTAAATGAGGAACCACAACAATACCAGAAATATCCTCTCCGGAGACTGGAACCAGCCATACAGAAATTCCTCAAAGTTATAGAAATAGATCTGGGGCGACTGTACAGGCATAAAGTGAATGTTGAAAGGGTAACTTCAAACTTTTATTAAGCCTTTTCTATAGTTTATAGATATGGATCTATATGTCTCTGCTTTTCTTCAAAAACCTCGTATCTGCAGCTTAACCCTAGTCAATCTGATCCTGGAATATTCCGGGCTACGACGTCAAGTACTGTGAGCTGAATCCGGAATATTCCGGTCTTGGGGGTTTCCCGATACAGTCAAAACCTGCGTCATAAAACTTCAACCAATCGTATTCTAACCTTCAGAAAAGCTTTTGGTAATCACCAAGCAACACTTTAAACCTCGTTTTGATACTTTATTTCCTGATTTTCATTGGTTATTTGGCAAAATAGTTCGACCTAATTAACCTGCTTTCAAAATGTCATTCAAAATGCCGGTCTTCCTATCCGCGACTTCAAAACAAGTCTCCCGATGAAGAATTTGTTAAAACGCTAAACCCAACACCGATATTCTTCACATATATATTTATTGAAGACTCCAGCTACCTGTGAAGTACAAAGACATAAATATAAGTGTAGAAGTAAAACACAAGTATAACACATTCCCCTGTCTTTCTTAAGTAAAAGAAATAAGAGTTTCTTTGCAGTATTAATATAAAACTGATTAATGAGTCTTTATAAAATACAAATCGGTAACTCCGAAAACATGATGGAACTAAAGAAATTGTATGAACGTTTGGAAAACATATAATCATTCCTGAAAGTCACGTTCCACTAATCAAACCTTAAACACCAGACCTAACACTATCAGTTCATCTTAAACACCAGACCTAACACTATCAGTTCAGCTTATGACATTATTTCTCCACCTCTTTTCCAGTTTTGAGAATCTCAATAAGTCTATGAAAATCTGCACCAGCCTTGGTCAAACAATCTGAAATCTGATGGCTTGTCTTTACCCATTTTACAACGATTTCACCCAGCGCAACACTCTCTATGATACTGGCCAGATCCAAACGTAGACGCTTCTCTGATATGAGTTTTGTAGAGTGTATATTCTGACACAGTGATTTGTTGTCTGTGAAACACTTAATTGGAATAAAACTTCCATCTTGGACTTTGAACATTTCATGGAGAATACTTCGCACAAAGTAACGTGCATCTAGTCCTTCAACCAATGATAGAGCTTCTGCTGCTAATGTACTTTTCACGACACGTTTGATTTTCTTCGCGACCCATGATATTGGACACATTTTCCCATTCTGTCCTCTTAAAAATATGATGTGTCCACCTGCACTCGAAACACCATCAGATAAGTTCGCATATGATGCATCTGTATACAGCAGTAATTCCAATCCTTCAAAACTTTCAAAACACGGAAACACTATGGCATATTGATTATTCTTTGCCTTTCTGACAATCTTGTTCACCTTCAGCTTTAACTTTGAGTCACTTATCTCTGAAACTGTTGACAGATCTTACACATCAAAACTCAGGTCAGGTCGGCTTTGAGTAGCTATCCAATGTAACTGACCCACTAGTTCTGGATACAAGTCATTTCTCACATCTACTGCAGCAGCGTTCCTATCTATTTGTTCCAATTCATCTGTGTAATCTTGTTGGTGTAACTGAATTTCACCCTTTCTCTGTTCAATGTTCAACCCAATGTATCTGAAATTATTGTCCAACTCCTTTCCACAATGAAATTTGTCTCTCAAGGCCATGATAACCTTACTTTTGAACAGATCACCACCAGTCCACAGGAAATCATCCACATGCATCAAGAAGAGCCCTTCTAACTTATTGTCATGGTACCAGTAAAATAGAGCTGGATCAAGTTTTGATTGAACACATCCCAGCCGAGAAAGTTCACTCTTAACACTCAAGAACCATTTCCTAGAGGCATCAATCAGACCATATACACACTTATTTAACTTCCACACAACCGATTCATCAAAGTCACTCTCTTTAGGAGGCTGTAGGTAAATATCCCTATCTATCTTCTTTCCTTGCAAAAACGCGGCTTTTATGTCTATGGAGTGAATATCTTGCTTCATGGTAGAAGCTGTAGCAAGGAAGATCCGTAAACTTTCTTTGTGAATGGTGGGAGAGTCAGATTTTACTTCAGTTTCCTCTTCAAAACCCCTTACAACCAGTCTGGCTTTAGTCTTTTTCCCTTCAGAAGTATCCTTTTCTGTAACAACCCATCTTGTTGACAGAAGCTTTTGTCCAGTATTGGGAACAACCTCATAGACCTTAAATTCTCTCCAGTTTTCAAGTTCTAACTCTTTCACTTTCTTGACATCATCTTCCATGTACCTTGACGAGGGAACAAAAACAGTATTCACGTCATGTGTATCCAGTACTGGACGCCATTCCTTCACATCTGAAGCAAAATCTCTTCCTGTCAAGTACTTCTCTTTTTCATTCTGTATGTTAAGGTATGCTTTATTCTTTCCCGTTGCTTTACCACCTTTACTCATAACTTTGGCTTTTACCCAATTATCACCACTCATTGTTTTGTACAAGATTGTGTCGCCAACTTTTGGTATGTTATCCTTTGATTTACCTCCTTTGTTTTGTTCAGGTTTCTTGAAAACCTTTGGTCTCACAATATCGTCTTTGTTCCCTTCAGCACCTCCACTGGGTAATGTGGGTTCAACATTCTCTCCATGTCCATCCTCCTCCTCCTCTGAAGAACTTCTATCCTCATTCTGATCTATAACTGTTCCTGGACCTTTCCATCTGTGATCATCATCTCTCTTGTAATACACCTTATCACCCTGAACAAAACACTCTCCTGATGCCCTTATCTTGTGACGCAAAGCTCTTTTAATTCTCGCCGACGATTCTGCCTGTGTAAATGCTCTCCTTCCACTATGGAGGGCATTCAAATGCTTGGCCAACATTTGACTCACTGTTGTGTTCTCTAGAGCGGGAGGTTTATCTATGAGAACGTTTGGTACATTCGGGTTTGCACCAAACACAAGCTGGTAGGGACTCCATCCATACACCATTGACAAACTGTTTTTAGCATTCACCGCCCACAGAAGCGCAATTTCAATGTTCAGATTGGGATAATCTTCCAGAATCTTAGCCACACAATCATCAACTACTGCATGATTTCTCTCACAAATCCCATTCTGCCATGGACTATATGCAGCGGTATTGATGACTTCAATATTCAGATTGGAGCACATATCACGGAAAATTTCATTGGCGAATTCTCCACCATTATCAGCCAAAAACTTTCTTGGAGGTCCAATTCCGCTTGCAATCCAGAGAGTCATGATCTTTTCAGCAATAACCTCTGGAGTTTTCCTTCTCACAACAGCTGCCAGGCTAAATCTTGTTGCTACATCAACCAAGTGGAGAAAGTAGAGGTTTGGTTTCCATTCTTTCAGATCAACGGCTACAACTTCGTTGAATTCACTAGCCAAAGGCAATGAAACAACTGGTCTAGCTGAAGTCTTCTTGTATCTCTTACACACATCACAGGAATCAGTCACTGTATCAACACAGTCTAGCAGCTCTTCAGTGGAACCCCCAGCATCTTTCAGAAGAGTCTTTAATCGCTTAGCTGTAGGATGCGCAAATTGTTTGTGAAGCTTCTCAACAATTTTAACTTTGCCGTTGTTTTCGTGAGAAGCTACCATAGCTGATGATGTGGCTTCAACATCTACCTTAACCTGATGTATGGGAACACAATAATGTCCAGACGATGTACACTGGAGCTGGATATCATTACCAAAGATTGAAGCACTGTCATTTTCCAGATCCATCTTGACTTTCGCTTTTTTCATAGAGTCTTTACTTAAGAGCAACGGTATGTCACTCTTAACTACATCAGCCTGAATTTCACACTCTACACCAGCTATGGAGCATGGAAATGTCACTTTCCTTTGAGACTGTAACACTGTACCACCACCGAACTTAAAGAGAGTATCACTAGATTTCTCTGTAACTCTATCTCTTTGGCAGGTGTCTAGAGAATCAAGGTAACAACTCATCCAAGCCTCTCCTGCCACAGTTGAGGTACAAGCACTATCCAAAATGGCCGAGTTAGCAGATTCAGATAACAGAATCAACGCCTCTGATCCCTTATTTCCAGTAAATAGGACTGCCTTCTCAACAGTCTGTCTTGCCAAATTCTCATAGGAATGAGGACACTGTTTAACCAAATGCCTAATTGAATCAGGGGCGGAGGTGGTGCAGTGGTAACGCGCTGGACTTTAAACACAGGGATCGCTGGTTCGATCCCCCGCCTCTCCGGTCTTTCGGATGAGACTTTAAACCGAGGTCCCGTCTCCATATGACCTTAGCTGTTGAGTGGGACGTAAAACTCCAATAAATCCAAATCCTAATTGAATCACAACTACGACATCGCATTGGCTGACCGTCAGGTCCATCGAGATTTATAGGTTTACTCTGTTGTTTGTATGGTCCTTTCGCCTTCCCAGCGTTATTCACTTCTTGATCTGAGCCTCTGTAATTATTGTAACCTCTATACCCAAAATTTCTCCTGTTGCGATTTCTAGCATAGTTCACGTCCTCAGCCGCCATACACTCAACCTTAATATCAATTTCATCTCTTGTCTCTTTCCTAGGAACAGCTTGTTGACCAAAAAACTTTTTCAAGGAGGTTGACATTTGTTTGAAAAGTGTGTCAACCTGTCCATAATCGACTCCTGTAAGAACAAGCTGTCTATCTTTCATTTCTAGCTCTGAACAGTCCAGTAATTTGAACGCCAAAACAGGTTGAGGAAGTTCCATTTTAAACTTTTTGGATTTATTGTACAGCTTCTCAAACTCAGTAAAATAGTCTTCCATTGACGAGACCTGACTACGCCTGAACCTATCAAACTCTGTATACACCTCATACGCCTCACTCAGTTCATCTTTCTTGAAAATTGTGTCCATAAATTGAATGAGTTTAGTAACACCATCATCAGCATTCAATTGGTCCACAGTTAGTTCACTGAACACTTTATCCCTGATCGAGTTCTGTCCCTCCTCTGGAAGTGATAACGCTATCGCTAATCCCCTTTTATCTTCATCTAAATCTGTCAATGCTTGCCACGCTTTCACCTCATCAATCCAACGACTATAAGGCTTTTGCACAGAGAACACAGGAGGAACCTTATAGTTGACCGACGCCATGTTATCAATTCTTACACTGTCTCTACACTGTTTACACTGGAGGTATCTTCACATTGGATATCACTACGCTGATCACACTGTAAGATGACGCTCTTTCACTGACCACGCTCTGCTGCCATGTTAAAACGCTAAACCCAACACCGATATTCTTCACATATATATTTATTGAAGACTCCAGCTACCTGTGAAGTACAAAGACATAAATATAAGTGTAGAAGTAAAACACAAGTATAACAGAATTGGCGGGTTTTTCGTCAGATTTCGAAGAAAATCATTCTCAACCCGATTAAAGAAATATTATTAAAGATGATTTTAGGAGAAATTGGTTGGTAAGTGGTCATAATAATTAAGAATTGCCCTTGACAAGTACGCCGCAGATCGATCCGAAAATTCGTCTGCCCGAAAATTCAACTCACCGGAAATTCTTGATCTTTTCATCGCCGAGGAAAGTTTTTCACCGTGTAAAACAAAATTAATCATCATTCTGCTTGATATTTTACAAACAGTGCATCGAAGTAACATTCTATGATTAATAATCGGGCCGAAACAACCCCCGATGAAATGAAAATGATTTTGACTTGACAACTTCCGCTGCGTTATTCGTCCATCTCGGCCCATCAACAACAAAATAATTAGGTCAGCTTAACCCTTTTCTTTAGTTCATTTATGTCTCGGGATAGTTTTTTGCCTCTTACGATTTTTTTTACCTTGCAAATAGATAAATTACGATCAGAATGGGAAAAAAAATGCCTGAAATTAGGTTTTTATATGCCCAAAGGGTCGTATTATGTTATGGCCCCGCTCGTCTGTCCGACCGTCCGTCTGTCTGTCCGTCCGTCTGTCCATCCATCCGTTAGCAATTTCTTGTGTGCGCAACTCCTCCTACAGTTTTGATCGGAATTCAATCAAACTTGCCACAATGATATCCATGGTGTCTAGTTGTGCACTGCGCTTACGGAATTCAATTAACTCTTTTTGTTTTTGAATTATCTACCCTTGAATTTAAGAAAAAATGCCCATTTTCTCAAAAATGTCCATATTCTCCTGTGCGCAACTCCTACAGTTTCAACGGAAATTTAAACAAACTAGCAACAATGAATCTCTATAGTGTCTTGTTGTGCAAACAAAATTTTGATAACTTGTTTGAATTATCTGCCCTTGAATCGAAAAAATGGCCAATTTTACTGACAAGCCCCTCTCGGGCGTATATGCGCCGCTCTGCGAAGCTCTTGTTGTATTTTGTGACACCTGTACAAGTAAACTAACAACAACATGTCAGGTGAATTACGAAATGGAAATATAATTGTTTAATGCTGTTTAATCATACTAGTTTTACCAAATTTAAAGTTTGTTTGTCTGTAGAGACTTCTGTACAAAGTTGTTTTTCTATACCCAAAATTTAATTAGAATAACTGTTCTTACCTGTGCTTACCTGAGGCTCTGACTTGATCTGCATCGCTTGAAATTTGGATATTTTTGGTCAATTGTGGAAATCACAAGACAACACAAACAAATATCAGAGTTTTTGTTAGTTTTATTATACTAAAAACATAGTTTAACAGTTTTGTTACATTTACCTGTTTTTATCTGTAGTTTATTAGGTAACAAATCTCAAAATATATGTTTTCACATTACAAACATAAAGTAAAACATTACACCTTTCCAATGATATATAACATTACAACATTTCACAAAAACAAGCTTTTAAGAAAAGGCTCTAAAGTAAAAGACCCATAATTTACAATTCACTGAAAAAATATTCAGCTAACACTACTGGCTCTATATAGAATATATAGCATGACAAGGGTTAAAACAAGCTGCAGATACAAGGGTTTTGCAGAAAAGTGATGATGTGCTGTAGGTAAAGCTCATAATTTAAAAGAAAAAAAGAAAGAAAATAAATGTTTTTACAACTCTGAAATAATAATCACATATTTTGACAACACTTGGCAAATTTTAATAAAAATACAAATATCAACTTGGCTAAAAATGGAATTATTTGATTCTCTGTATCTTCTCTCTGTTGGGGGCTGCAGCCCTAGCGCAGTTGCAAGACCATCAGACTTTCGCTCATGAGGTCTTGGACTCAATCCCAGACTGTGGCAAACATCCTTCCCAACATTTTCTCCCACTAGTGGTTTGACAATCTTTAACCTTTGTGAGGGAGCAGCTGGAGGCTCAGAAAGGATGTTGTGGTAGTACTGGTGAGAGAAACGACAGGAATCCGTGGTTAGCAGATTATCCAGCTGCTGCAATGTAAACATGGCAGTTGAAAGAGGTGTAAAATTCCATTCAATCAATCTTTCTATTGAAGTACAATCAGTATAGAGAATGGAATGGTTTACATACAGAACATATGAACGCCACAAGAACTGTACAACAAATCAAAGCCAATATTACAGAGCTGGTTATCAGCATTTTCTTCTTTTATCGCTATATTTTCCTAAGCCTCTTCTAGTATGGATGTAAAGAACCAGGGGCCATTATTATCAAAGGTTATACGATTATTTTTTGTGTAATTACTTGAAACAACAAATCTGATAGGCCAAATGTGATTTCTCTTGCAGTCAGATGTCTTGATACAAATTTACACAAAAGTGGTCGTAAGATCGTTGATAATATGAGCCCCAGGCTTTGTATACAGTAGAGGGAAAGGTTAATAAGGTTTCATTTTCCTTTTTCAGTATAACCAATATAGAGAATGGAGCAGTCTTCACACAGAACATATCAACGCCACAAGAACTGTACAACAAATCAAAGCCAATATTACAGAGATTGAGAAATCCAGGTTACAGGTCAGGGATGAAGACTTGGCAGCATTTGATAGAAAGATTGTAGGGGTGAAAGAGAAGGCTATACATTCTGTAGAAGAATTTATAGATCTTACAACAGCTGCATCAAGAAGAAGTAAGAATAATTTATCTTTAGCACCAGTATTGAAATAATTAGATAGAAAGATTGTAGGGGTGAAAGAGAAGGCTATACACTCTGTAGAAGAATTTATAGATCTTACAACAGCTGCATCAAGAAGAAGTAAGAATAATTTATCTTTAGCACCAGTATTGAAATAATTAGATAGAAAGATTGTAGGGGTGAAAGAGAATGCTATACACTCTGTAGAAGAATTTATAGATCTTACAACAGCTGCATCAAGAAGAAGTAAGAATAATTTATCTTTAGCACCAGTATTGAAATAATTAGATAGAAAGATTGTAGGGGTGAAAGAGAAGGCTATACACTCTGCAGAAGAATTTATAGATCTTGCTACAGCTGCATCAAGAAGAAGTAAGAATAATTTATCTTTAGCACCAGTATTGAAATAATTAGATAGAAAGATTGTAGGGGTGAAAGAGAAGGCTATACATTCTGTAGAAGAATTTATAGATCTTACAACAGCTGCATCAAGAAGAAGTAAGAATAATTTATCTTTAGCACCAGTATTGAAATAATTAGATAGAAAGATTGTAGGGGTGAAAGAGAAGGCTATACACTCTGTAGAAGAATTTATAGATCTTACAACAGCTGCATCAAGAAGAAGTAAGAATAATTTATCTTTAGCACCAGTATTGAAATAATTAGATAGAAAGATTGTAGGGGTGAAAGAGAAGGCTATACATTCTGTAGAAGAGTTTATAGATTTTACAACAGCTGCATCAAGAAGAAGTAAGAATAATTTATCTTTAGCACCAGTATTGAAATAATTAGATAGAAAGATTGTAGGGGTGAAAGAGAAGGCTATACATTCTGTAGAAGAATTTATAGATCTTACAACAGCTGCATCAAGAAGAAGTAAGAATAATTTATCTTTAGCACCAGTATTGAAATAATTAGATAGAAAGATTGTAGGGGTGAAAGAGAAGGCTATACATTCTGTAGAAGAATTTATAGATCTTACAACAGCTGCATCAAGAAGAAGTAAGAATAATTTATCTTTAGCATCAGTATTGAAATAATTAGATAGAAAGATTGTAGGGGTGAAAGAGAAGGCTATACACTCTGTAGAAGAATTTATAGATCTTACAACAGCTGCATCAAGAAGAAGTAAGAATAATTTATCTTTAGCACCAGTATTGAAATAATTAGATAGAAAGATTGTAGGGGTGAAAGAGAAGGCTATACATTCTGTAGAAGAATTTATAGATCTTACAACAGCTGCATCAAGAAGAAGTAAGAATAATTTATCTTTAGCACCAGTATTGAAATAATTAGATAGAAAGATTGTAGGGGTGAAAGAGAAGGCTATACACTCTGTAGAAGAATTTATAGATCTTACAACAGCTGCATCAAGAAGAAGTAAGAATAATTTATCTTTAGCACCAGTATTGAAATAATTAGATAGAAAGATTGTAGGGATGAAAGAGAAGGCTATACATTCTGTAGAAGAATTTATAGATCTTACAACAGCTGCATCAAGAAGAAGTAAGAATAATTTATCTTTAGCACCAGTATTGAAATAATTAGATAGAAAGATTGTAGGGGTGAAAGAGAAGGCTATACATTCTGTAGAAGAATTTATAGATCTTACAACAGCTGCATCAAGAAGAAGTAAGAATAATTTATCTTTAGCACCAGTATTGAAATAATTAGATAGAAAGATTGTAGGGGTGAAAGAGAAGGCTGTACATTCTGTAGAAGAATTTATAGATCTTACAACAGCTGCATCAAGAAGAAGTAAGAATAATTTATCTTTAGCACCAGTATTGAAATAATTAGATAGAAAGATTGTCGGGGTGAAAGAGAAGGCTATACATTCTGTAGAAGAATTTATAGATCTTACAACAGCTGCATCAAGAAGAAGTAAGAATAATTTATCTTTAGCACCAGTATTGAAATAATTAGATAGAAAGATTGTAGGGGTGAAAGAGAAGGCTATACATTCTGTAGAAGAATTTATAGATCTTACAACAGCTGCATCAAGAAGAAGTAAGAATAATTTATCTTTAGCACCAGTATTGAAATAATTAGATAGAAAGATTGTAGGGGTGAAAGAGAAGGCTATACATTCTGTAGAAGAATTTATAGATCTTACAACAGCTGCATCAAGAAGAAGTAAGAATAATTTATCTTTAGCACCAGTATTGAAATAATTAGATAGAAAGATTGTAGGGGTGAAAGAGAAGGCTATACATTCTGTAGAAGAATTTATAGATCTTACAACAGCTGCATCAAGAAGAAGTAAGAATAATTTATCTTTAGCACCAGTATTGAAATAATTAGATAGAAAGATTGTAGGGGTGAAAGAGAAGGCTATACATTCTGTAGAAGAATTTATAGATCTTACAACAGCTGCATCAAGAAGAAGTAAGAATAATTTATCTTTAGCACCAGTATTGAAATAATTAGATAGAAAGATTGTAGGGGTGAAAGAGAAGGCTATACATTCTGTAGAAGAATTTATAGATCTTACAACAGCTGCATCAAGAAGAAGTAAGAATAATTTATCTTTAGCACCAGTATTGAAATAATTAGATAGAAAGATTGTAGGGGTGAAAGAGAAGGCTATACACTCTGTAGAAGAATTTATAGATCTTACAACAGCTGCATCAAGAAGAAGTAAGAATAATTTATCTTTAGCACCAGTATTGAAATAATTAGATAGAAAGATTGTAGGGGTGAAAGAGAAGGCTATACATTCTGTAGAAGAATTTATAGATCTTACAACAGCTGCATCAAGAAGAAGTAAGAATAATTTATCTTTAGCACCAGTATTGAAATAATTAGATAGAAAGATTGTAGGGGTGAAAGAGAAGGCTATACATTCTGTAGAAGAATGTATAGATCTTACAACAGCTGCATCAAGAAGAAGTAAGAATAATTTATCTTTAGCACCAGTATTGAAATAATTAGATAGAAAGATTGTAGGGGTGAAAGAGAAGGCTATACACTCTGTAGAAGAATTTATAGATCTTACAACAGCTGCATCAAGAAGAAGTAAGAATAATTTATCTTTAGCACCAGTATTGAAATAATTAGATAGAAAGATTGTAGGGGTGAAAGAGAAGGCTATACATTCTGTAGAAGAATTTATAGATCTTACAACAGCTGCATCAAGAAGAAGTAAGAATAATTTATCTTTAGCACCAGTATTGAAATAATTAGATAGAAAGATTGTAGGGGTGAAAGAGAAGGCTATACACTCTGTAGAAGAATTTATAGATCTTACAACAGCTGCATCAAGAAGAAGTAAGAATAATTTATCTTTAGCACCAGTATTGAAATAATTAGATAGAAAGATTGTAGGGGTGAAAGAGAAGGCTATACATTCTGTAGAAGAATTTATAGATCTTACAACAGCTGCATCAAGAAGAAGTAAGAATAATTTATCTTTAGCACCAGTATTGAAATAATTAGATAGAAAGATTGTAGGGGTGATAGAGAAGGCTATACACTCTGTAGAAGAATGTATAGATCTTACAACAGCTGCATCAAGAAGAAGTAAGAATAATTTATCTTTAGCACCAGTATTGAAATAATTAGATAGAAAGATTGTAGGGGTGAAAGAGAAGGCTATACACTCTGTAGAAGAATTTATAGATCTTACAACAGCTGCATCAAGACGAAGTAAGAATAATTTATCTTTAGCACCAGTATTGAAATAATTAGATAGAAAGATTGTAGGGGTGAAAGAGAAGGCTATACATTCTGTAGAAGAATTTATAGATCTTACAACAGCTGCATCAAGAAGAAGTAAGAATAATTTATCTTTAGCACCAGTATTGAAATAATTAGATAGAAAGATTGTAGGGGTGAAAGAGAAGGCTGTACATTCTGTAGAAGAATTTATAGATCTTACAACAGCTGCATCAAGAAGAAGTAAGAATAATTTATCTTTAGCACCAGTATTGAAATAATTAGATAGAAAGATTGTAGGGGTGAAAGAGAAGGCTATACATTCTGTAGAAGAATTTATAGATCTTACAACAGCTGCATCAAGAAGAAGTAAGAATAATTTATCTTTAGCACCAGTATTGAAATAATTAGATAGAAAGATTGTAGGGGTGAAAGAGAAAGCTATACATTCTGTAGAAGAATTTATAGATCTTACAACAGCTGCATCAAGAAGAAGTAAGAATAATTTATCTTTAGCACCAGTATTGAAATAATTAGATAGAAAGATTGTAGGGGTGAAAGAGAAGGCTATACATTCTGTAGAAGAATTTATAGATCTTACAACAGCTGCATCAAGAAGAAGTAAGAATAATTTATCTTTAGCACCAGTATTGAAATAATTAGATAGAAAGATTGTAGGGGTGAAAGAGAAGGCTATACATTCTGTAGAAGAATTTATAGATCTTACAACAGCTGCATCAAGAAGAAGTAAGAATAATTTATCTTTAGCACCAGTATTGAAATAATTAGATAGAAAGATTGTAGGGGTGAAAGAGAAGGCTATACATTCTGTAGAAGAATTTATAGATCTTACAACAGCTGCATCAAGAAGAAGTAAGAATAATTTATCTTTAGCACCAGTATTGAAATAATTAGATAGAAAGATTGTAGGGGTGAAAGAGAAGGCTATACATTCTGTAGAATAGTTTATAGATCTTACAACAGCTGCATCAAGAAGAAGTAAGAA
Source organism: Fragum sueziense (assembly GCA_963680895.1). Lineage (NCBI taxonomy): Eukaryota > Metazoa > Mollusca > Bivalvia > Cardiida > Cardiidae > Fragum > Fragum sueziense. The sequence goes on along the minus strand of OY804609.1, from coordinate 26,331,860 downwards.
TAATTTATCTTTAGCACCAGTATTGAAATAATTAGATAGAAAGATTGTAGGGGTGAAAGAGAAGGCTATACATTCTGTAGAAGAATTTATAGATCTTACAACAGCTGCATCAAGAAGAAGTAAGAATAATTTATCTTTAGCATCAGTATTGAAATAATTAGATAGAAAGATTGTAGGGGTGAAAGAGAAGGCTATACACTCTGTAGAAGAATTTATAGATCTTACAACAGCTGCATCAAGAAGAAGTAAGAATAATTTATCTTTAGCACCAGTATTGAAATAATTAGATAGAAAGATTGTAGGGGTGAAAGAGAAGGCTATACATTCTGTAGAAGAATTTATAGATCTTACAACAGCTGCATCAAGAAGAAGTAAGAATAATTTATCTTTAGCACCAGTATTGAAATAATTAGATAGAAAGATTGTAGGGGTGAAAGAGAAGGCTATACACTCTGTAGAAGAATTTATAGATCTTACAACAGCTGCATCAAGAAGAAGTAAGAATAATTTATCTTTAGCACCAGTATTGAAATAATTAGATAGAAAGATTGTAGGGATGAAAGAGAAGGCTATACATTCTGTAGAAGAATTTATAGATCTTACAACAGCTGCATCAAGAAGAAGTAAGAATAATTTATCTTTAGCACCAGTATTGAAATAATTAGATAGAAAGATTGTAGGGGTGAAAGAGAAGGCTATACACTCTGTAGAAGAATTTATAGATCTTACAACAGCTGCATCAAGAAGAAGTAAGAATAATTTATCTTTAGCACCAGTATTGAAATAATTAGATAGAAAGATTGTAGGGGTGAAAGAGAAGGCTATACATTCTGTAAAAGAATTTATAGATCTTACAACAGCTGCATCAAGAAGAAGTAAGAATAATTTATCTTTAGCACCAGTATTGAAATAATTAGATAGAAAGATTGTAGGGGTGAAAGAGAAGGCTGTACATTCTGTAGAAGAATTTATAGATCTTACAACAGCTGCATCAAGAAGAAGTAAGAATAATTTATCTTTAGCACCAGTATTGAAATAATTAGATAGAAAGATTGTAGGGGTGAAAGAGAAGGCTATACATTCTGTAGAAGAATTTATAGATCTTACAACAGCTGCATCAAGAAGAAGTAAGAATAATTTATCTTTAGCACCAGTATTGAAATAATTAGATAGAAAGATTGTAGGGGTGAAAGAGAAGGCTATACATTCTGTAGAAGAATTTATAGATCTTACAACAGCTGCATCAAGAAGAAGTAAGAATAATTTATCTTTAGCACCAGTATTGAAATAATTAGATAGAAAGATTGTAGGGGTGAAAGAGAAGGCTATACATTCTGTAGAAGAATTTATAGATCTTACAACAGCTGCATCAAGAAGAAGTAAGAATAATTTATCTTTAGCACCAGTATTGAAATAATTAGATAGAAAGATTGTAGGGGTGAAAGAGAAGGCTATACATTCTGTAGAAGAATTTATAGATCTTACAACAGCTGCATCAAGAAGAAGTAAGAATAATTTATCTTTAGCACCAGTATTGAAATAATTAGATAGAAAGATTGTAGGGGTGAAAGAGAAGGCTATACATTCTGTAGAAGAATTTATAGATCTTACAACAGCTGCATCAAGAAGAAGTAAGAATAATTTATCTTTAGCACCAGTATTGAAATAATTAGATAGAAAGATTGTAGGGGTGAAAGAGAAGGCTATACATTCTGTAGAAGAATTTATAGATCTTACAACAGCTGCATCAAGAAGAAGTAAGAATAATTTATCTTTAGCACCAGTATTGAAATAATTAGATAGAAAGATTGTAGGGGTGAAAGAGAAGGCTATACACTCTGTAGAAGAATTTATAGATCTTACAACAGCTGCATCAAGAAGAAGTAAGAATAATTTATCTTTAGCACCAGTATTGAAATAATTAGATAGAAAGATTGTAGGGGTGAAAGAGAAGGCTATACATTCTGTAGAAGAATTTATAGATCTTACAACAGCTGCATCAAGAAGAAGTAAGAATAATTTATCTTTAGCACCAGTATTGAAATAATTAGATAGAAAGATTGTAGGGGTGAAAGAGAAGGCTATACATTCTGTAGAAGAATGTATAGATCTTACAACAGCTGCATCAAGAAGAAGTAAGAATAATTTATCTTTAGCACCAGTATTGAAATAATTAGATAGAAAGATTGTAGGGGTGAAAGAGAAGGCTATACACTCTGTAGAAGAATTTATAGATCTTACAACAGCTGCATCAAGAAGAAGTAAGAATAATTTATCTTTAGCACCAGTATTGAAATAATTAGATAGAAAGATTGTAGGGGTGAAAGAGAAGGCTATACATTCTGTAGAAGAATTTATAGATCTTACAACAGCTGCATCAAGAAGAAGTAAGAATAATTTATCTTTAGCACCAGTATTGAAATAATTAGATAGAAAGATTTTAGGGGTGAAAGAGAAGGCTATACACTCTGTAGAAGAATTTATAGATCTTACAACAGCTGCATCAAGAAGAAGTAAGAATAATTTATCTTTAGCACCAGTATTGAAATAATTAGATAGAAAGATTGTAGGGGTGAAAGAGAAGGCTATACATTCTGTAGAAGAATTTATAGATCTTACAACAGCTGCATCAAGAAGAAGTAAGAATAATTTATCTTTAGCACCAGTATTGAAATAATTAGATAGAAAGATTGTAGGGGTGAAAGAGAAGGCTATACATTCTGTAGAAGAATGTATAGATCTTACAACAGCTGCATCAAGAAGAAGTAAGAATAATTTATCTTTAGCACCAGTATTGAAATAATTAGATAGAAAGATTGTAGGGGTGAAAGAGAAGGCTATACACTCTGTAGAAGAATTTATAGATCTTACAACAGCTGCATCAAGACGAAGTAAGAATAATTTATCTTTAGCACCAGTATTGAAATAATTAGATAGAAAGATTGTAGGGGTGAAAGAGAAGGCTATACATTCTGTAGAAGAATTTATAGATCTTACAACAGCTGCATCAAGAAGAAGTAAGAATAATTTATCTTTAGCACCAGTATTGAAATAATTAGATAGAAAGATTGTAGGGGTGAAAGAGAAGGCTGTACATTCTGTAGAAGAATTTATAGATCTTACAACAGCTGCATCAAGAAGAAGTAAGAATAATTTATCTTTAGCACCAGTATTGAAATAATTAGATAGAAAGATTGTAGGGGTGAAAGAGAAGGCTATACATTCTGTAGAAGAATTTATAGATCTTACAACAGCTGCATCAAGAAGAAGTAAGAATAATTTATCTTTAGCACCAGTATTGAAATAATTAGATAGAAAGATTGTAGGGGTGAAAGAGAAGGCTATACATTCTGTAGAAGAATTTATAGATCTTACAACAGCTGCATCAAGAAGAAGTAAGAATAATTTATCTTTAGCACCAGTATTGAAATAATTAGATAGAAAGATTGTAGGTGTGAAAGAGAAGGCTATACATTCTGTAGAAGAATTTATAGATCTTACAACAGCTGCATCAAGAAGAAGTAAGAATAATTTATCTTTAGCACCAGTATTGAAATAATTAGATAGAAAGATTGTAGGGGTGAAAGAGAAGGCTATACATTCTGTAGAAGAATTTATAGATCTTACAACAGCTGCATCAAGAAGAAGTAAGAATAATTTATCTTTAGCACCAGTATTGAAATAATTAGATAGAAAGATTGTAGGGGTGAAAGAGAAGGCTATACATTCTGTAGAAGAATTTATAGATCTTACAACAGCTGCATCAAGAAGAAGTAAGAATAATTTATCTTTAGCACCAGTATTGAAATAATTAGATAGAAAGATTGTAGGGGTGAAAGAGAAGGCTATACATTCTGTAGAAGAGTTTATAGATCTTACAACAGCTGCATCAAGAAGAAGTAAGAATAATTTATCTTTAGCACCAGTATTGAAATAATTAGATAGAAAGATTGTAGGGGTGAAAGAGAAGGCTATACACTCTGTAGAAGAATTTATAGATCTTACAACAGCTGCATCAAGAAGAAGTAAGAATAATTTATCTTTAGCACCAGTATTGAAATAATTAGATAGAAAGATTGTAGGGGTGAAAGAGAAGGCTATACATTCTGTAGAAGAATTTATAGATCTTACAACAGCTGCATCAAGAAGAAGTAAGAATAATTTATCTTTAGCACCAGTATTGAAATAATTAGATAGAAAGATTGTAGGGGTGAAAGAGAAGGCTATACATTCTGTAGAAGAATTTATAGATCTTACAACAGCTGCATCAAGAAGAAGTAAGAATAATTTATCTTTAGCACCAGTATTGAAATAATTAGATAGAAAGATTGTAGGGGTGAAAGAGAAGGCTATACATTCTGTAGAAGAATTTATAGATCTTACAACAGCTGCATCAAGAAGAAGTAAGAATAATTTATCTTTAGCACCAGTTTTGAAATAATTAGATAGAAAGATTGTAGGGGTGAGAGAGAAGGCTATACACTCTGTAGAAGAATTTATAGATCTTACAACTGCTGCATCAAGAAGAAGTAAGAATAATTTATCTTTAGCACCAGTATTGAAATAATTAGATAGAAAGATTGTAGGGGTGAAAGAGAAGGCTATTCATTCTGTAGAAGAATTTATAGATCTTACAACAGCTGCATCAAGAAGAAGTAAGAATAATTTATCTTTAGCACCAGTATTGAAATAATTAGATAGAAAGATTGTAGGGGTGAAAGAGAAGGCTATACATTCTGTAGAAGAATTTATAGATCTTACAACAGCTGCATCAAGAAGAAGTAAGAATAATTTATCTTTAGCACCAGTATTGAAATAATTAGATAGAAAGATTGTAGGGGTGAAAGAGAAGGCTATACACTCTGTAGAAGAATTTATAGATCTTACAACAGCTGCATCAAGAAGAAGTAAGAATAATTTATCTTTAGCACCAGTATTGAAATAATTAGATAGAAAGATTGTAGGGGTGAAAGAGAAGGCTATACATTCTGTAGAAGAATTTATAGATCTTACAACAGCTGCATCAAGAAGAAGTAAGAATAATTTATCTTTAGCACCAGTATTGAAATAATTAGATAGAAAGATTGTAGGGGTGAAAGAGAAGGCTATACATTCTGTAGAAGAATTTATAGATCTTACAACAGCTGCATCAAGAAGAAGTAAGAATAATTTATCTTTAGCACCAGTATTGAAATAATTAGATAGAAAGATTGTAGGGGTGAAAGAGAAGGCTATACACTCTGTAGAAGAATTTATAGATCTTACAACAGCTGCATCAAGAAGAAGTAAGAATAATTTATCTTTAGCACCAGTATTGAAATAATTAGATAGAAAGATTGTAGGGGTGAAAGAGAAGGCTATACATTCTGTAGAAGAATTTATAGATCTTACAACAGCTGCATCAAGAAGAAGTAAGAATAATTTATCTTTAGCACCAGTATTGAAATAATTAGATAGAAAGATTGTAGGGGTGAAAGAGAAGGCTATACATTCTGTAGAAGAATTTATAGATCTTACAACAGCTGCATCAAGAAGAAGTAAGAATAATTTATCTTTAGCACCAGTATTGAAATAATTAGATAGAAAGATTGTAGGGGTGAAAGAGAAGGCTATACATTCTGTAGAAGAATTTATAGATCTTACAACAGCTGCATCAAGAAGAAGTAAGAATAATCTATCTTTAGCACCAGTATTGAAATAATTAGATAGAAAGATTGTAGGGGTGAAAGAGAAGGCTATACATTCTGTAGAAGAATTTATAGATCTTACAACAGCTGCATCAAGAAGAAGTAAGAATAATTTATCTTTAGCACCAGTATTGAAATAATTAGATAGAAAGATTGTAGGGGTGAAAGAGAAGGCTATACATTCTGTAGAAGAATTTATAGATCTTACAACAGCTGCATCAAGAAGAAGTAAGAATAATTTATCTTTAGCACCAGTATTGAAATAATTAGATAGAAAGATTGTAGGGGTGAAAGAGAAGGCTATACACTCTGTAGAAGAATTTATAGATCTTACAACAGCTGCATCAAGACGAAGTAAGAATAATTTATCTTTAGCACCAGTATTGAAATAATTAGATAGAAAGATTGTAGGGGTGAAAGAGAAGGCTATACATTCTGTAGAAGAATTTATAGATCTTACAACAGCTGCATCAAGAAGAAGTTAGAATAATTTATCTTTAGCACCAGTATTGAAATAATTAGATAGAAAGATTGTAGGGGTGATAGAGAAGGCTATACACTCTGTAGAAGAATTTATAGATCTTACAACAGCTGCATCAAGAAGAAGTAAGAATAATTTATCTTTAGCACCAGTATTGAAATAATTAGATAGAAAGATTGTAGGGGTGAAAGAGAAGGCTATACATTCTGTAGAAGAATTTATAGATCTTACAACAGCTGCATCAAGAAGAAGTAAGAATAATTTATCTTTAGCACCAGTATTGAAATAATTAGATAGAAAGATTGTAGGGGTGAAAGAGAAGGCTATAGATCTTACAACAGCTGCATCAAGAAGAAGTAAGAATTTATTTATCTTTAAGACTACTGTTGATGTGATTAAATAATTTGATACCAAGATAGGAGTGAAAGAGAAGAATTTATAAATCTTGCAACCACTGTGTAATTACCCTTTTCTCTTTTTATGCCCATGCATTGAGAGATTGAAGGCATATTGTTTTACTCGTGTCTGTGTGTATGTCTGTCTGTTTGCCCGTCTGTCTGTCTGTCTGTCCGTCCATCTGTCTGTCCAAAAAATTTTCTCCAAAAGTATTTGACATACAAAGCTCAAATTTGGTATGCAACTTCCTTTCAATAATATCTATCTGTTCCATGCAATTTGACTTGACGCAAGGTCATCTGTTAACCCTTATGGACCCTTCACATGAAAATTTGATATTTTAGAAAAATGGCCATTTCGGGGGCATTGGTGTTTAACAAACACATCTTGTTTACTCAAAGTTTACCTACGTCTTTTCTATCAGGGATGTCAAAATCAGGTCTTGTTTGGGAAAGAGTTGAATTATTCTACACCCTTGCTTATTTGTTTCAGAAAACCATGACAGTGCAAGCCCAGATAGATCTCCAGATTGTGATCTTGACCCAGCCGGTCACTATGGTAATGAACAGACACAACTTGTAGAAGATCAACCACAAAATAATGAGGCAGTGGAGTCGTGGGAAAATTTACAAGAGGTAATGTTTTGGTTGTTAAAATTAATTTACTTGTCATTTTCTTCCTCCTTAATGATAATAATAATAATAATAATAATAATAATAATAATAATAACGACTTTATTTATAGAGGCTACACATTTGGTTGCCCAATCTTCCGTGTGGGCCTCTGTCAAACAAATATTTACAATAACATCAAATTATACATAAAATATACACACAATCAATTAATGTTATATCATTTAAAGTGACATTTCACAATTATTTTTACACAAATTTTACTTTTATTCTATCTGAAAGAGCATCTTTTCTTATGAAAATTCTCAACTTTAAAGGCGTATTTTTCGCTTATAGATAACAACTTCAATAAACTGATAGCATTTCTACACATTAGAATAAACAATCTTTGCATCAAGACATACTTTTAAAAAATGAAATAAATGTGAAATGTCACTTTAACTTAAGACATATTTTTTTTATTTCAAATTTTCTAATCGTTTGTCCATGTCTGTTACCGATCATTTTTCATTCAACAAGAAATGGAAACTATTTTTCAAACAAGCAGGTTGTGTAGACTAGGATAAGTCTGCATATACATGTAGGCTTATTTTTGTCTACGCAGCCAGCCAAGTTCTAAATTTCAAGATCATCATGGTAAGGGTAAAGTAAGGCTTAGTAGTATTGGTACATTAAAGCAAATTAAACAAAACAACAGATAATTCCTTTCACTGGCAAGTAAAAAGGCAAACATTTAGAGTAAATGAATTCAAATCTTATAGGATTAGAAAAACAAAGAAACATTGTGGTAATAACATATTTTACCAGGTGGTGATTAACTCTTTCACAAACAGCAAAATTTGTGGGTCGTTAAATTTGAAAGGGGTTCTTAATGATCGGTAAATATTTTTTCCCTTTGGTTCTTAGGCTAAAACTATCCATTCAATGTTGTTTTTTGACTGTGGTGTATGCAAATTCACATAGGATCATATTATTTATGTGTTTCAATGTATCAAGGCTTTTCTCTCTATAATAACCAAAGTCACATAATGGAAAAGTTGCCTTTCTGAAACCAATGGTGTTTCACAACCACAGCTTATTTTTGAAAGTGTCTGTCAGTTTGTATGATATACTGGTATATAAAAATGTGTATAACTCTTGAACAAAATGCGATTGGACTTTCCTACTCCCAATTAAAATGTACATGTATCTTAATTATCTTTTGAAACATAAATGATGGTCTAATATCATTTACACATTTTAAAAAGTGTTATTTAGTGGCATTAGTCTCTTGCATAGAAAATTTTGTAATGTTTATTTTCAGAATCTGGAAGATTTAAACAGCATGATACACCAGTTTGCTAGTTTAGTTAATGTAAGTTTATGTTCATTTTATTGCATTAGATTTATCTCTATTTGAAAAAATAATCTTTGGAACTTATGAAACATATTATCAAATGTGTTAAAAAATATCATCGCTACAGCTTGGATAAGCCTTTGTTATAGCATTTTAGATCATTTTAGATAATAGAACATGCCTTATTCGTCGCCCACATACAGTACAGCTCAAGCGTTTTTTGCCTAAAACGCTCGCCCACCGCGGTCAAAAAAATATTCGGGTGGAAAATTGCGGCGATTTGCCATCGCAGCCACCGCATTTTTCCACTCAAAATTTCCGCTCATCACCGCGAATCGCGGCGATGGGGGAAAAATTGCGGCGATTCGCGGCGAATCGCTGTGTTCGGGTAGAAATGCCAGGTAAAGCCAATATTATCCTACAGCGCTCAGTATTTAATGCATTTTTGTACAATTTTTATTATTTTCGTCCTGAGTGTATTTTTAAGTTCTTTAATAGATCTATTTCAGAATTAAAATCATTTTCAATGCTTTATAAAATATAAAGTTCTTTGAAGTCCGGTTATATAAGAATAGTTACAATGATAATTAAGATAATAACAATCAAAATCATGACCACGTATACAGTCATCAAACACAAACCCAGACTGACTATCTAGGATCTGAACCGAAACTGTTTTAATATAAGAATAATGATGTTTATGATATTACCATTCAAAGTCATAACCACAAGTAGAGTCACAAAACACAAACCCAGACTGACTATCTAGGATCTGAACCGAGCCTGTTTTAGATATAAGAATAATGATAATTATGGTTATAACAATCAAAGTCATGACCAAGTGTACAGTCACCAAACACAAACCCAGACTGACTATCTAGGATCTGAACCGATCCTGTTTTAGATATAAGAATAATGATAATTATGGTTATAACAATCAAAGTCATGACCATGTGTACAGTCACCAAACACAAACCCAGACTGGTAATAACACATTTGTTTTGTAAATTAAAATATACAGTTATAGGCTATTATAGAATATAGAATAATTTTTTTCTGCAATTGTCCTTATTTCCAATCAGCTTTTAGCCCTGGAATGTAATGAAAAGTGTTTTTATCTAGGGATCCTGATATCGTACGTATGTTGCAGCAAACCAACACAAAATATCAGGGGCTTATGTTGAAATTGGTTAATTCTTTCCCAAACGGTAATAATTTGACAACTCAACTTTTAGACTGTTTCCAACGATTGTGCGGGGCTAATGACAGGCGATGAGTAGAATTTATCATAGAAAATGTTGAGGTGAGAGAAGAAAACTATTTAAATGTACGTGGTATTAATGCGATCTTTCCCGCTTAGCACATGGTTTCATAGTTAACAATAATACACTTTTACCTGTTCGCGCAAATCGCCGCGATTGGTCGCGAATCGCCGCGATTCGCGGTGGAAAATCGTTATGATTCCTGTGATTTCGGGTGGGAAAACGCGCTCGCCGCGGCCATCGCGTTTTTCCATTCGAATCCACCCGAAATCCAATCGCGGTGATGCGCAGAAATAGGCAAAAAACACGCGAGCTGTACTGTACACACGTTTTTGCTTGCTCTCTTAATCCTTTCCCAAACAAGACCTGGTTTTGATGTCCCTGGTAGAGAAGGCTTGGGAAAACATTGAGACAAAAGAAGAAACTGCTGATAACCAGCAGTTTCTCCTTTTGTCTCAGTATTTTCTGTGCCATATTGTGCAAAAATCATTTCTTTAATAATATCCATTTTGTCATTTTTGGCAGTTTTTGAAGTGGATCACCCTAAAATTGTGTCGTTTGGGAAAGGGTTAAATAGGTGGTACAGTACTGTTACTCTGCTATGACAAGATTTTTTTTATAATTCACACAATACTTGAATTATTTCTGTTTGATTTGTTTGCAGGACCAACATGAAAAAGTAGATAATATAGAAAACAATGTGGAAAAGGCTCATTCTTCTGTTAACCAGGGTGCCAAACAACTTGGAAAGGTAATGTTGTCTTCTGAATAATTTTGAAACCTACATTACTCAAATAATTTGATGTTATTTCATTAACTCGAATAATTTATCTTGTAGAATATCTAAGTAATTAGGATAAAGAAGAAAAATGTACCATGTGCAGTTTAGCAGGAGGGTTCTTTTGGAATGTTTTGTGCAGAAACTAATATATATGTTTTTACTGAATTGTAACTGCCTTTGTTAAAGGGACATAACATTCCTATTACATTTTTTTAAAGTATGTCTTGATGCAAAGATTGGTTATTCTAATGCGTAGAAATGCTATCAGTTTTTAGAAGTTGTTATCTATAAGCAAAAAATATGGCTTTAAATTTGAGACAAAAATGACAAATTTCATATAACTGTTGTCCACAACAATTTGTTTAATTTTAGTACAAAAATATATATTTCTCGTAAACGCTTCAATATTTTGGCTTGAAATTTTCAGGATTTTCATAAGAAAATTTTCTCTTTCAGATGAAATAAAAATAAGATTTATGAAAAATAAATGAAAAATGTCACTTTTAAAAAAACATTGTACATAAATATATTTCACAATATTTCAGGCTATGGGTTACAAAGCTGCCATGTTTCCTGTTGCTGGGGCTGTGATAGGGACTATTGTGGCAGGGCCCATAGGTCTTGTGGCTGGTGCTAAAATAGGGGGAGTTTTAGGGGCCGTAGGGGGTGGGACTTTTGGTAAGAAGCGTTTGAGTATTTCATGAAATAGGTGTCAAATTTTACTGCATCCGTGTTTTCTATGGAAAGAGCACTTATTATCACCTTTTAACGCTTTCCCAAACAAGACCTGGTTTTTAAGTCCCTAAGAAAATAGGCTCGAGAAAACATTGAGGCAAAAGAAGAAAGTGCTGATGATCAGCACTTTCTCTTTTAGCCTCAATATTTTCTGGGTTAAAATTGTCCAAAAATTTCGGCTTTATTGGTGTTCATTTTGTCATCTTCAGCAGCTTTTGATCAGATCAGTCTTAAATTTTGCTGTTTGGGAAAGGGTTATACTCTTCCCAAACAACATAATTGCAGGCATTCCAAATTTAAATCATTTACAGATGACAATACATGTGTGTTCCATAAAAAGAAGGGGCGGAGGTGGTGCAGTGGTAACGGGCTGGACTTAAAAGACAGGGATTGCTGGTTCAATCCCCCGCCTCTGCGGTCTTTCGGATGAGACTTTAAACCGAGGTCCCATCTCCATATGACCTTAGCTGTTGAGTGGGACATAAAACTCCATTAAATCAAAGTCCATAAAAAGAACGGGCCAATATTATCAACGATCATACAACAAATTCGCCTCTATGATTTTTGGTTCTACTTGGTTGCAAGATCAATGATATAACAGGCCCAAAATCTGCAATATTATAACAAAGAAAATATTGAGGTAAAACAAAGAACTTAGCAAGCATGAAAATCAAGGTTGTTCCTAAATCACAATTTTTTTCGTTCTTTTTAAAACTTTCACAAATTTTGTAATCCTTTATGGATGAAAAAATATTTTGAAAACATGTAGACCATCTGAATATATTTTAACCCTTTCCCAAACGGCAAAATTTTTGGGTGATTCACTTCAAAAGTTGCCACAAATGACCAAATGGATGTTATTAAAGATAGGATTTATGTAAAATATGGCATAGAAAATATTGAGACAAAAGAAGAAACTGCTGGTTATCAGCAGTTTCTTCTTTTGTTTCAATGTTTTCCCAAGCCTTTTCTATCAGGGACGTCAAAACCAGGTCTTGTTTGGGAAAGGGTTAATGAATTATAAGTATGCATACTTTGAACAATTCAGAGTACTTAAATAATGTGTATTTTGACGATAGGTTTTGTAAGTGGGAGATTCCTAAAGAACAGAAGTAATAAAGCCACAGAGATTGAACTTTCAAAACTGTCTCGATCAAATTCAACCCCAGAGATACATCAAGAAACGCAAAGCAGTTCATGGTTTGGATCTTCAAGACAACGGAATTTATCACTTTCCCCTACAGATGAACGGACAGACACTTGACCTGTATTCAGAGCAACAGATAAGGGGGGATAAAGACATTCTGTTTCATTCCTTTTCTGAACGACAAAATTTTAGGGTGATCCACTTAAAAAACTGCCACGAATGACTAAATTAGTGTAAATAAAGACAGAACTTGTCTAAAATTTGGCACAGAAAATATTGAGACAAAAGGAAAAACTGCTGGTTATCAGCAGTTTCTTCTTTTGTCTCAATGTTTTACTTAGCTTTTTCTAAAAGGGACGTCAAATGCAGGTCTTGTTTGGAAGAGGGTTAACCCTGTGTTGTGGGTACTCATTTTAACTGTCTCAATATAGGGTTCGATGAGTAATAAAGGAAATATTGCATTTTGAAATGCCTAGGCTACAACCCAGCTTATCTGTAGCTCTGATTGATTTAACCCCTTTTCTAAATGAAAAGAAAAAAAATCCTTACTGATCCAAATTCATAAGGAAATCAGCTGTCAAAAATTTTGGTAAATGTGTATGGTATATCATGGAAAGCATTGCAAGAAAATGAGAAAGTTCTGACTAGTAGATCTAGCATATTCTCTCAATGCTTTTCAAAACTATCTTGATTATTCATTTCAAAACCATGGTTTGTTTGGGTTGAAAGTTCATTTTTCCTAAATGTTGACAATAGATATTATGGAAAGTGTAGGGAAAAGTAGGAATTGCTTGTCACATGCCAATTCTCCTTTTTCTTACAAGTTTCCTATTTATTTGATATACATGTTTACTCTGTAGTGTCCTTCTTTTTCCTGAAATATTTCTAATTTAACATCCATTAAAGGTTTTTCATACAACTATTGCCAAAGTCTGTTTGGAATCAGGAGGGATGTAATTTCTGGCCATTGCTAATATCCTTTCTGACATTTCGTCGGTGTAAATGAAAAACCTTGTATGTCGATTTTTGTGATTTTCAAAGTACAAACTTTTGTGCCCAGTTTAAGACAATTCTTGCAGGTTTTGAGATATTTTTTACTGATCAGTATTAATGACAAATCATTTGTGAACAATATGTCCAAATTTCAAGTAAAACATTTCAGTTTGGGGAAAAGTTATTACACTTTTTTCCCTCTCCTTTGAAATTTTCTAAAAACGAGATAAGGTTTGCATTTACAACGACGATTTGTCTCCCACAATTGATGGATAATCGTAAATCTATGTTGGCCAGCAGCTGGAGGCTAAGAAAAGGGTGTTGTGGTTGTATTGGTGAGAGAAAGGGCTTGAGGTTCTTCAGCTACTTTGTTAGTCCCCTACCGGTGTTCACGCCGGAGGGGACTATAGGTTTTCCCTCCGTCTGTCCGTCCGTCCGTCTGTCCATCCGTCCATCTGTCCGCTCAAATCTGGATCCCGCGATAACTTAATAACTAAGCAAGCGTTTTTGATGAAAGTTGGTATATGACTAGATGGCAATGTGTAGATTATGCGCATCATTTTATTTTTGTTTTTCGACTTAAATTGAGGTTGCTATGGTTACAGAAAAAGTGAAAATATGGCCAAAAATGGGATCCTGCGATAAGATAATAACTAAGCAAGCTAGTTTGATGAGACTTGGTATATGACTATATGGCAATGTGTAGATTATGCACATCATTTTATTTTTGTTTTTATACTAAAATTGTTGTTGCTATGGTTACGGAAATAGTGAAAATATGGCAAAAAATATTGGATCCTGCGATAAGTTAATAAGTAAGCAAGCTAATTTGATGAGACTTGGTATATGACTAGATGGCAATGTGTAGATTATGCACATCATTTTATCTTTGTTCTTTGACGAAAAGTGTGGTTGCTATGGTAACGGAAATAGTGAAAATATGGCAAAAAATGGATCCTGCAATAACTTAATAACTAAGCAAGCTAACTTGATGAAACCTGTTTTAAAATGTAAAAAAATTTATAAGCCATGTTAGTCAGGGTGGTGATGCAGCAGTATTAATCACCTCCAGTGAAAGTTCGCATTTCTTACCAACAAGACTGAAGAAAAACATCTTGGATCAGACAAGGTAACTGTTATTGATACTATTTCTTGCATCTGTCTATTGCTTGCATGAATTGTATAGTGGGCACAGCAGAGACAACAACTCATGTAAGTCTTGTTTAACCCTTTCCAAAACAAGACCTGGTTTTGACGTCCCTGATAGAAAATGTGTGGGAAAACATTGAGGCAAAAGAAGAAAATGCTGATAATCAGCATTTTCTTCTTTTGTCTCAATATTTTCTCTACTGTATTGTACACAATTCCTGCTCTCATTAACATCCATTATGGGGTCTACAGCAGCTTTTGAATTAGACAACCCTAAATTTTTGCCGTTTGGGAAAGTGTTAAGGTCTTTATAACTTATTAAGATCGCTGAAAACTTTATATCACTAAACATTTAGATTACCGTTGTTCTTATTTTATAAAATTACACTTGCTATGGTAGCAATTACAAATCATTGATCTTTTAGTAACTTTATTCAAGTTATTTGAATTATATTTCCGAAATTTTGGGCATAACATTTCATATGTTTGACAATTATTTTGATGACTTGTTCATCTTAATCTATTATTGATTACCATATTGAGTCAATATGAAGCCGGTAGGGGACTTTATGTGTTGCATACAACACCAGATACTTGTTATTACTGAGATACTGCTAAGAGAAACATTAAACCCATTTAACCCTTTCCCAAACGACCAAAATTTAGGGTAAGCCACTCCAAAAACTGCCACAAATGATACAATTGAAGTTATCAAAGATAGGATTTGTGTATAATATTACAAAATAATATACAAAATACTTAATATACTTATTAATATACTTATTAATATACAAAAAATATTGAGACAAAAGGAGAAACTTTCTTCTTTTGTCTCAATGTTTTCCTAAGCCTTTTCTATCAGGGACGTCAAAATCTTGTTTGGGAAAGTGTTAACCCATTAAATAAACCATATTGCTTGTTTGGGAAAGAGTTAAGCTGCTTTAAAAGCAGGCTACTTCTTAATTGATATTTTAAGTTTCTGTTCAGTACAGTGAAATATGTATTAATACATAGTCAATTTTACCCTTTCCTAAACAACACCTGGATTTAATGTTCGAAAAAGTTTGGAAATTTTTCGAGCGAAAAAAAGATAATGTTGATAATCAACAAGCTCTTTTGCCTCAGCATTTTCCTGCATTATTTCCTGTATTATTCCTACACAAAACCTTTCTTTACTAACAATCACTTTGTAATCTGTAAAAGCTTTCAAATACGAACAGTCCAAGTTTTGGCTGTGTGGTTAAAATGACAACAGTCAGAAGTTTTTACACCTCTCCCAAATGACAAAATGTTATGGTGATTCAATTTGACGGATACTAGCAGCTACAGACTGCATAGTGTATGTAAATAAATACAAAACATTTTCGCAAAATAGTACTTACAGAAAATATTTAGGCAAAGGAGAAAATGCTGATCATCAGCATTTTCTCCTTTTGCGTCAATGTTTTCCCAAGTCTTTTGTTATACAGACTTACATGCTTTTGTACATGTATCAATGCATTTATGTAATTAATTTGTTAATCATTTTGTTGAAACTGTGATAAGTGTGGTGAAAATAATGAAAAACTAATAGAATTTGAAACTCAATTCATTCTTATTTGTCAATTTATGCCAAAGCACATGAAGAAGAAAGTTTTTTGAAAAGCTTGTGTCAACACAGTACATTTTGCTTGTAATCTGCTCAGCTTTGCCAGGATTAGGTTACATTGACTGGTGTTTCTTAATCATATCTCATCAGGTAATAAGTAAAATGACTGGAATAGAAGAAAATGTTTAGAACCATATTTTTGCCTTATCTGAATTCTGCAAAAAATAGACTTGCAAATTCCTTCCAATTTGAAAGAAAGCTGCATCCAATACAGTAGTTAATGCCAATTTTGAAAATGAACATTGATTTTTTTTTATATTACAGAAATTTTGAGGGAAAAGGAGAAATTGATGATTATTAGTCTGTTCTTTTCTCTCAACATTTTCTCAAACTCAAATGTTTCTACTAGGGACGTCAAAAGCAGGTTTTGTTTTGGATGATTAATGGTAATGTGTGTGTTTACTAGTGCTAGATTTACCGGGAGCACATGGTTAGGTGCACTACTCTTCCTAGTAAGTACTGCAAATCGGAAATGGTGACTTACTGAATCCTCTACCAAACGGCAAAATTTTAGACTGCTTCAAATTCAAAGATGTTGTAGACGACAATTTCAAGTTTTACATGTTTTGGTCGTTTAGGGAAGAAAACATTGTGGGAAATGATGAAATTGCTTTCCACAAGCTATTTCTTCATTTTCCATAGTGTTTTACAAAGTAATTATCTTTTTAGGATTCAAAGAGTCGTTGTCTTGGAATGGGTCCATAATATGTCTGTACAAGTTTAAGAAATACACATGCTAAGGTGCATCAGACCTTGTAGTAAGTACAAGAACTCGGGAATGGAAGATTACGACTATAATTTACTGAACCCATTCCCACAGAGTGACGCCAAAAATTCAAGCCCAATAAGATAATGGGTTGGCAAAACATCGTGGAAAATGAAGAAATTGCTTGTGACAAGCAATTTCTTCATTTTCCACAATGTTTTCTACCCAAGAAGATTTAAAAAATGTGAAACTTAATTCACTTGAATTGTCGTCCGCAACATCTCTGAATTTGGACCAGTCTTAAATTTTGTTGTTTTGGAAATGGTTAACTAACCGGGGTTGACAGAGCCGAAGTCTAATGCTAGCTCCCCACTGTCGATCAATTCCACTTGATCGCTTAACCCTTTCCCATACAATATCTGGTTTGGACGTCCCTAGTAGAAAATGATTCGGAAAAATATTGAGGTAAAAGGGAAAATGCTGATAACAAGCATTTTCACCCTTTGTCTCAATATGTTTGTGCTATACACATAAATTTGTTCGTTATCTACACCCATTATGACGTCTGCGTCGGCTTTCAAATTCGGCCACCTAAGTAACTATATGCTAATATTTTGTCGTTTGGCAAAGGGTTAAACTCCATGATCAAACCCAACCAAATGACTTTTTCTCGATCTCTTCTTAATCAAACCCGACCCCCTACACTCGACTTGATCAGATGAAGAGTTTGGTAGGAAAGGTTGAGTTTGTCAGGAATCACTTGAGTACAAGGCGAGGGGATGGAGTGGAGGTTGGGTGCAGGTCGGATAAAAAGATATCAACCCGATTTCACACAATTACTATCAATGCAAAACGAGACAAGATGTCCAAGATGGCCATATATCGCTCACCTTGGAGAACATCGAAGCTTTTTTTGGCGTCCTTGAAATAAACAGCGTAGGAAAACATTGAGACAAAAGAAGAAACTGATGATAACCAGCAGTTTCTCCTTTTGTCTCAATGTTTTCTGTTGTATTTGTTGTCTGCAGCAGCTTTTGAATTGGACCAACCTAAAATTTTGTCGTTTGGGAAAGGGTTAAGGAGAATATTGGTTGTATTTTCACACCTAATTTTGAAGTCCGACGCAAAACGGTTCAAGACTAGAAAATATACAATATTTCCTACTTTGTCTCTGTATGAAATCCGAAAGGTCTAGTGACAACATAGAGCCAATTTCCATTGTGCCACAACAACTTGAAGAATTTTCGCAGATGGGTATGAGACAATTCTACACACCAAATTTCACAGCGTTATGCAAAATATGGTTCATGGGTAGAAGATGGTAAAAGATTTGCCAACCGGTAAAGGAGTAGAAGATAGTACAAGATTTCTGTCCCTGTCATGGAATTAAATCCGATACCCACAAACACGGTGTATAATCACGTGACTCAGACTTTCCGATAATTGTCAATACCTTTTTTAATTCTTGACCAATTTGAATTTGGTTTGAAGCAGAGAATGTGGGAAAATGCCAGGAATAAGCTGGACGTGTTGGATTTTTGAAAAATCAACTGATGGAAAAGTTATTGAAGATAAACCAAAATTTTGGTTTATCTTCAAAAACTTTTTTATCAGTTGATTTTACAAAAAATCAACCACGTCCATCTAATGCGTGACGCCTGTCCACATTCTCTGTTTCAAACTGAATTCAAATCGGCCCAGTATTTACAAAGTTATTGAAGATTTTCTGAAAATATTGTATCACGTGATTATCCACCGTGACAAAATAGGGCCAATTGTCTGTACACAGCGTTTTGTGGGATTTCGGAAGAAGGCTATGAGGCAATTCAACACACACAATCAATTTCAAGGCCAAAGGGTAAACGGTCCATAAGTAGAATATTTTACATTTTATATGTAGCCTACACTGTACATACATGTACAAGGTTCCCTTCTTCGTCTTTATCACTCTCTTGCACACGGTTCATTCATTACATTCATGGTGAGAGTAACGAACGACAACTCTGCTCGGAGATTGCGTCTTTATATGAAATCCGATACCCCACAACATAGGGCCAATTTTCATGATACCACAATAATTTGAAGTGTTTTGTTGTGTAACCCATTACCACACAGTGACTCTTTGACTCCCCTAAAGGAAATGGCTTGTGAAAACGTGGAAAATGAAGAAATTGCTTGTGACAAGCAATTTCTGCATTTCCCACAATGTTTTCTACCACGAAAGACCAATTAAATTGAAGTTACATTCATTTGGAATTGTCGTCTGCCTCATCTTTCAAATTGGACCAGTCCAAAATTTATCGTTTGGTAATGAGTTAAGGGTTGTCGGACGACGCCACATAAGAAATTTCAAGTCTAGGCACTGCGGTTTGGGAGAAGATTTTGTTTTCATTGTTGACAGACGGACGGACCACATAACATACGGTGAGAGTTCACAATACCTCACCTTCGGCACTTTGTAATACAATTTAAAGCCTAATTCGTATTGTCGAGTCCATTTGACGCATGTTGTCGCCCAAAAAACAGGAAATCTCTGGAAATCATTGTGGAAAATAAAGAAATTGCTTGTGACAAGCAATTTCTTCATTTCCCACAATGTTTTCTAACCAGAGAGACAATCAAAGCCCTGAAGGGCCTGAAAGTCGCTACAACAGAATTATTTGTAAAACAAGATTTGCTTTTCATGATCCTATCAGAGAATGCTTTGAAGTATTGAATGAAATGTATGTATGCCCCCACAAGGGTAAACCTTTAACAATTGAAGTAGTGCAATTGTAGAATTAATTTACATCAAGAATGAAAAGGGAAAATTGGCAATAACTCCACGAACATTATCAGCAGAGTTATATTTTTGTACAATACACTTCTACATAATGACACCATCCACCTATGAAGTTGCACGAATCTACCTCGCATAATTTTAGTAATGCTCTTGACAAACAATTAAATATGAAAATCAACAAAGGGCAAAAACCCAAAAATATGATTGACAGAGTATCAATTCTTACCTATGAAGTTTTATGCGATGTAAACAAGACCTAGATCTCCATTTTAAGTACGCAAAATATATTTTGTCAAAATGACGATGAAATTTATAAACGATGACCGAACTCGTGATTAGATCACATTCTATAGAAACAAATTGAAAAAAAAAAATAATAAAATGAAAGAACAAAACAAGTTATAGAATATTTACAGAGAAACACAGCTTTATTTTTCATCCATATCTATATATACAAATTCATAATACCATAGGCTACAGCAAATCCATAGATAATTATATCGTTAAAATGAATGCTACATATGAAAAGCAGTGGAAGCTAGATCTATTTTCAAAATGTTAGATTGGTCCAATTTGTAGGTAATTTTGGGATGTTTAGTGATTGGGAGTAAAAACGTCGTAACTACAGATTTCTGAAAGGGGCCCATGCTAGGTTTTTATGCTTCTGAACTATTTGGGAACTCATATTTGTACATGGAAAAACAATTTGCAAAGCATAAAAACCTCAATCACGGCGAATATCCATCTTTCCTTTGCTATAGATCAATCCTTTACAAGCGTGTTTACAGATTGTATTTTTACTTCGAAACGAGACAAGGTCAAGGTCAAGGAGACACATCCCCAGCAGTATAAACACACTGTACAACCGGCTGCGTCGATGACTGTGACCTTATTTGCGAGGGATGCGTGGAAAGGTTTATTTTGTAGAAGCAGTTAGCACTGAACATTTATATGCGTATTTATCAACTATAGAATACCAAAGATCCTTTCGTTTATTCATAAAAGTAAATTAATTTGACCTACCATGCACCTGACATCAGATGCCGAATCTGTCTTCGTTGACGACGCAGCCGGTTGTACGATGTGTTGAATCTCGCTGAGCACAGATGACGTACCTCTGACGTAATTGCTTTTTGAAGGTTGGGCATGTGTAACCGTTAGAAAACAAAAACAAAGGACAATAAAATGCGGATCTGCACGTTATTCATTGACTTGGATTTTTATACTTGATAAAGCTCAATGAGTGCTAACAATGGACCCCTTCAGGTTGGTAATTTCATATGTTTATATCTGGTTTGTAATTTTTGTGCCATTTGCATTTTCGACAGCCTAGCAGGTCCCCCTTTAATCTGTAGTTGCGATGTTTTGGCTGCATGTCCCGTAAATTGACTGGAATTGATACTAAACTAAATAAAATTCTGGGTAAGAACTATGTTTTAAATGAAATATTTACCCATTTTGTTCTATTCAGATTTCCCAAGGATGGGTTGCAATAAGGGTTCAAAAAATAGATTTTCTTTAAATTCTGTGAATTGATAGGGTTACATAATATCTTTAATTTGTATGTGTAAAAAATCTGATGAGGACTAATTTTTGGAGATAATGGCTAACGAAGTGGGTGGGGTAAATTGACATGAGAAGCAAATTTTTACTTTGAAGTTAAATAACTTTTCTGTATAGACCAGACCGAATTGAAATTTTGCACGTACTTTCAATGTACTAAGGACAAAAGATTTTTGGAATAATCAATCATGTATATCAGTTTGTTGATTTTCTGTATTCGTCCTTCTGTCAATTCCAGATTTTGCTTATTTTTGATGTACTAACTTTACGAAACTATCTATACAACCTTTATTTTTTGATGAATTGACATTATATTTTGTGAACATTATCCTATATGATGTAGCTAGATACGTGTAAAGTTTGGGTCAAATCCATTGCATAGAATCAAAGTCATTTGACCTTGACCTTCAAAGATTATTCTAAAATATTGAATTTTAAGATTTTTAGTGAAAATTTATCATAAAAATTGGTATATGAAGTGAATTTTAAGCAAATAAAGTTATTTTCATAATATCCTCATTGTAATTACTTAGTTTAGTGGAAAATTCACGATTGATACTGACTTTTTCGCACATAATAACAAGGATTTTTAAAGGGCAAGTGGACAATTTCCTTTTCAGTATTCATTATTGTTCTGTATGTCAAGGTCTACTGTAAAATTAGCATTGAACAAACTTAGAACAGCAAAAATATTATACCTGTGACTTTTTATTTATTGAAATATACTTTATAAGCCCATTTTTATATCAAGATATAGCTGAAAATTATAAAAAGTGAATTTTTAAAATGACATTTGAAGGTCAAGGTCAAATAACTTTGGTTCTATGCAATGGATTTAATCCAAAGTCTACACATAATCAGTTACATCATATAGGATCATGTTCACAAAATATCATGTCAATTCGTACAAAAATAAAAGCTGTAGAGATAGTTTCGTAAAGTTAGTACATCAAAAATAAGCAAAATCTGAGATTGACAGAAGGACGATTACAGAAAACCCACAAACTAATTTACATGATTAATGATTCCAAAAATCTCCTGTCCTTAGTACATTGAAAGTATGTGCAAAATTACAATTCGATCTGATCTATACAGAAAAAGTTATTCAACTTCAAAGTAAAAATTTGCTTCTCATGTCAATTTACCCCACCCACTTTGTTAGCCATTATCTCCAAAAATAAGCCCTCATCAGATTTTTTACACATACAAATTAAAGATATTATGTAACCCTATCAATTTACAGAATTTAAAGAAAATCTATTTTTTGAACCCTTATTGCAACCCATCCTTTCAGAAGATGTCACAGAAATTCATTGAATAAAATAGATCTATACTTCATAACGCATTCCTCACTTAACTAAAACCCCTCAAAATCACACTTGTCCTCCCTGGTTGAAAGTAAGATACTTTCAAAATACTGAATTTTACAGCTGGGGGGCCATGGACCACAGGGCCCCCGATGGGTCTATGGAAACGCCCTGGCCAGGGGTCCACGGGGCCAGAGCCCCCCCCCCCCCCCGGGAGCTCTTGAGAAATAGCGTTTTCAAACCCCTCAGGAAGGCGTTCATGACACTATAAATACTACCATCTTTTGATGAAAGTTTTCCAAATCATTTATCACTCAGTTTAAAATTATAACTCAATATGATGCACTTTTTTACATCATTTTTTTTCAATTTCGAAATAAGAACTTATACGTTCTAGTATGCAATGGTGACTCAAGGATTTTTTTCCGAGCCTAAATGATGGCATAAAATGTGTAAAATGTGTAACGTTACATTAAAGTTATACAGCTTAAAAATAATTTTCGGATAATTCCAGGAGGGAGGTCCAAAACACACCCCCACCGACCCCCTCTCGATCCGCCCGTGGTATGACATGGCAAATTTCAAAATATGCACATATTTCACGGTAGTTGCAATAATGTAACCGATACCATTTTGAATATTGATCTGAGTTTCGGATAAAATTCCTTCCTATTTGTTGCATGGGCGGATCTAGAGGGGGGTCGGGGGGGGGGGGTCCGGACCCCCCCCCTGGAATATGCCGAAAATTAAATTTTGACTGTATGATTCTATTGTGACCGTGATATTTCTCAAGATCGATATCATTTAGGTACGCAATATTTTACAGTCACAGAAATGAATAATCTCTAGAACTGTTTATTGCGGCAAGCCTAAAGTCGTGATTAATCGATAATTTGAGCCTCTAATAATGGTTTATTCACGAATTAATTTCCCCTCTCTTCACAAAAACTATTTTATTTCACGTTGATTATTCGGTGATTAATGATCAGAAATTTAATCGCAGAAACGTCGACTGAATCGACGAACGCTCGACAATTTAATTTGAATGGTAATTCATGCAGATTTTATGATGTAACGTAGAAAATTATACATCTAGGTTTAGTAGGTTATTTTGTTTTTGGTCGGCAAGCGATAACGTCATGATGATACGAAGAAAATGATACCTGTTAGTCTATTATCCAAACCAAAAATTCACCGGTAATAATCCAACTAACATATTTTGAAACAGTTTCCGAAATAACTGAGCAGATGTTGGCGGTGTTTTTGAAGTCACTATTCCAGCCCAGATTGAGTAGACGCTACGTCATCAAGACGTCATATTGTTTTTTTTAACAAAAGGGATCCGACTGTATCACGTGCTTATTCATCTGAGAAGCATGTCAATCAACTAGTAAGTCAATGGATGGGCGGGGACAATTCTCTTTTTCAACCAATCTGTATTTACAAGCATTGCTTCATAAAAGATCTAGAACTTAAAGGGCAATCGTCAGAAAAGAAGCTTTACCCCGAGTCTCTCCCTTAACCCATTACCACTCAATGACTCTTTTTGACTCCCTACCATACAATGGCTTTGGAAAACATTGTGGAAAATGAAGAAATTGCTTGTGACAAGCAATCTCTCTTCATTTACCACAATATTTTCTACAATAAAAGAATAAAAAAGTTATATTTCATTCACTTCAAAATTTCGTCTGCAGCACCTTTGAATTTGGGACAGCCTAAAATTTTTCCGCTGGTAATGGGTTAATCGGTCACCCTTTAGTGAATATTTATCAGTGTGTTGACCTCTACATTTTTAAATTTTAGAGTAGATAGATTTAAGAGACAGTTTAATTTCATACAGAGTTTTCAAAAGAAGAAAGAAATTCAAAGGGTAGACTATTTAGTGAAAAGAAAATTTCTTGCAGATGTAGATCTACATGACTCGTGCTTATACTTGCTACTCTCTTAAAACAAAGTACATTACCTCTTATGAAATGGCTTTGGAGAGTAATTCTTGCCGACGTTCGTCTATTTAACCTCTCTCTTAAATCCTTTCACAAACAAGACTTGATTTCGACGACAATCATGGGAACAAAAAGATTGGAAAACATTGAAAAGAAGAAAATGTCGATAACTAGCCATTTCTCCGTTCCCCGAGATACTTTCCATGATGTAATTCAATCGTTTTTTAAGAAGTTATGTCGTATGCATGCAACAGCTTTCAAAATGGAGTAGTCTAAAAAATATTTCTGTTTTGGTGTAAACAAAATGACGAAAAATGAACATGAATGTAAATATCCATGAATTACACTTTGGGTCTAACGATTATCCATACATACACAAGAATCAAAACGTGTGGGCTGAAATATTTATTCTGATCTGAAACGAAGGTAAGGTTTTAGCTGCGATCTTTCGGGGGAACCGTATGATCATACAAAATGCCCGTGACTTGCAAAGCTGCTTTTGTGCCGTCTATGATCGCCTACCGGTCGCGAGATTCAACCCAGCAAATCAACAATTTCATTTCCGTAAATCCGGCGACGGAAAACTCTTTGTTTAAAGTAATCGTCGGATATGCACATCTTGCATATTTCGGGATCGTCAACATCATGGAACCAGCCGAGTAGTTAAGTCTCGTTTCTTTGATGTGGTCCCGTAGGTTTTCCCATTGATAAGCTGGCCAGGTGTGTAATAAAATGTTTTTTTTTCTGGTCTTCCCGGTCTCAATTTGACTAAAATATTCATGAACCTGCAACACTACCCAGAAGAAGCTTTGAACTCGCCCTGGCTTTTGTATTTTGGTCCTTGTCGAGTTGAAGGGCCTTGACGCGAATCCCGATCCTACTTACAACATAGCCACTGTGGCTCATAGGGAATGATCCGAATAACCCTCCATTTCTGCAATTTTGGACCATCACAGATCTTTGTCTTGTTTTTTCGCCAGTCTCTCACTAGCTTTTCACTGATGCCGAAATCACTTTCAGCCGCACAGTTTTTCGAATTTTCGGCAAATTTGACCACACGATTTTTTAAGCTATTGTCATCACCAAGTAATTGCAGATTAAAACAATGTGCAGTTACGAGGTTTTCGAAGAAAAGTGGCAACTGCTTGTTGTGTACAATTATGTCGTGTGTTAATTTAGGGCATATTGATTGCGAGATTACACGCTTGAAATGGCAGAACGATGCATATCAAGCAAGACACGTTGTTAAAATGGAATTTATTATAAAAAGAATCAAGCAAATGAGTATTCCGTCGTTGTCGTATGTTTATTGTCGCCGAGTCATAAAGTCGATGTCTATTGCACTATCTAAGGGAAGTAACTCTTTCATGAAAACTGTCTAATTTAAACCTGATTATTTCCCTTAGACCAATATACCTCAGAAAACGGAATTATTGCGCGCGATGTATTTTCTCCGCCAAAAAAATAGTTCTACATAAAACGTATAATTTCCTCGTTCAACAATGATTATTTGGCATGTCAGTTTAGAAATTGTAGAAAGTCGAATTTCAATATTAAATCAAAGTGTGGACAAGAAATCAGAGATCTACTTTGTCTCAAAACAGAAATACAGAACACGTTAAGAGGTCCGTCTTTGTCCTTATTTGACCTGTCCAGAAAAACGTATGGCAACAAAAAGTCGCAGCGCGAGCGCTAAGCGACTTAAAAATGTGTAAAATTAAATTCACTTGAAATTGTCGTCTGTAACACCTTTGAGTTTGGAAGAGTCAATATTTTTGTCATATGATAATGGGCTGTGGGGGTTCCGGGGCATCTAGGGGACTGGTTTTTACTATCTTTCTTGGAAAGACCACTGGACGCTTTTGACAAAACAATTGAGCCAGGATCTGGAAAAACGTCCCTTATAGCATTTGAGAACAACATGGTTTCAGGTCAGCCTGCGTATACACGCAGTCTGACCAGGAACCATGTTGTTCTCCAATAGCTCTCTCATGGTCTGCAGCAACCATATGAGAGTAACATGGATGCTGGCTAGACTGCATCTAGACACAGATTGATCTTGAAACACAGCTGTCTCAAATGCTTTAAGGGACCTTTTTTCCAGATCCTAGCCCGGGCTTCCATACCTCCTACTAGATACACGCATGTACCTCAACTTCAGCACTTTGTGCTAAGGCAGTGGCGGATCCAGAGGGGGTTCGGGGGGTTCAAACGAACCCCCCTCCGCAGCCTTATTATTTAATTTTCATGCAGAAGTTCAAACAAAATTGTGTTATACTAGGAAAACGACCCCCCTATTCGGCATATTCGAACCCCCTCACAGAAATCCTGGATCCGCCGCTGAAAGGTGTGCTAAAGTGCAGGTAATAAGAATCTAAACACGGTGTATAATCACGTGACTCAGAAATTCCGATAATCTTCAATAACTTTTTAATACTTTACCAATTTAAATTCTGTTTGAAGCAGAGAAGGTGGGAAAATGCCAGGAATAAGCTGGACGTGTTGGATTTTTGAAAAATCAACTGATAAAAAAATTATTGAAGATAAACCAAAACTTTGGTTTATCTTCAATAACTTTTTTATCAGATGGTTTTTCAAAAATCAACCACGTCCATCTAATGCGTGACGTCTGTCCACATTTTCTGCTTCTAACCGAATTTAAATCGGTCCCATATTAATTAACAAAATTATTGAAGATTTTCTGAAAATATTGTATCACGTGATTAATTGACTAAAACCCCGTCGATGCCCCAATCGTTGGCGCATCGGTGCATTTATAAAAAATGTGACGCTAGCATTAGGCCCATTTCAAGCATGCTGCTTATTGCACAGAAAGCATTGAGGCAAAATGGGAAAATGCTAGTAGCCTGCAGTAGGCCTAATCAGCATTTTCTCTTTTGGTTTCAATATTTTCCCAATGATATTCTAACAGGCACGTCAAACTCTTGAAAGGTCTTGTTTAAGAAAAAGCAAGTTCGACAGCAATTGGATCACCAAGGACAACTCTATCGAATCATACCTTGGATGCGTCTCGTTGAACTACTTTCAGACTATGAATAGAATAGAATAGAACAACAATTCAAAACGTTCGTCTGTGACTAATGTCAACAATGACGCGGCAATGATACTGAAATACATTGTTTGCAGTTCCAGTCTCCTCTTTTTTTAGACTGATTACAACCTGCAAGTCCCGCAAGTTGCCAAGGTTGTGCATTTGGTTGACCTCGAAAACTACTTTATGAAGCGTAGCCACTTCCGGCTAAGAAGTCCATTTTTTTTTCAAGATTTCTTCATACACACACTTCCGAGTCGATGATTCGATCTTTGGTCGACATTATCCGAGGATATCCGAACGGTTCGACAGGAGACCGCCACTCTGAGCTCTAGCGCTTGTCAGGGTGACGGGAGTGATAGTAGCGGATCCAAACAAGGATCGATGTGGTCAAACGAACCCCTTCTGTAGCGTGATTATTTCATTTTCATGCAGACATTAAGTCAATTTAATTGTGTGGTACTAGAGAAACGACCCCCCCCCCCCCCTTTCGTATACATGTTCGAACCCCCTTCAAAGAAATCCTGGATGTGACACATGAGACTATTCCATAGTCCGGCCCTAACGATGCACTGCAATCATCCATAGCAAAGTCAAAACCAAAAAGTGAGTTTGTGTGTGTGTGTGTGTGGGGGGGGGGGGGGGGAAGAGCGTAAGCTATTTAAACTGTCCGTGGACATCGATTCCCCCTTTTCCCTGTAAGATCTCTTTTGTCACAAATTTAAAATCTCCTGATTTTTGTAATATTTAGCTTATCATTTACATCTTTGGATATGAGATATCCTATTTTTTTAAAAAACTTTTTTGGACGAGTTATTTAAAAGTCGGTGAACAATCAGGGTTAAGATTCAAGTCTATATTGATTTTAAATCCAGACTAAATATACAAAACAATGCATAAAAAGATTCGAATGTCACCAATGTTTTGAAATTAGCTTATCTTTTATCAAATATCGTAAGATTAGTAAACAAATTTTGAAAAGAAAAAATAAATAAAAAAAAAACTTACTAAGAGTAGACGGGTTATCAGAATTTTCGGGACGATTTTCGGTATCCGGCGCGCAACCATTCCAAAGTCATGACGTCACAATGGGTAAATTAAAGTTTGGCAGCGGGAACTGGAGAAGCATAGAGTTTTGATTGTTTGTGTCGATAATGCGGTGAAAGAGAAGCTATTTTGAGGTGAAAAATGTTAAATAAATTGCATCTGCCTCATGCTACGAATCTCTAAGCTAAAAATCATAGCAATATTCATTTCTGAGAAGACATCATCACTGACATGGCGTTCACATCAGCTTTTTTTCTACTTTCGCTTTCATTTCTGTGAAAGAGTAACCAATGTCAATCTGAGCCTCACCTCTATGATTGGGGAAAAAAGAAAATAGAAAGCAGTAAAAACGTCTAAAAAAAGCAGTAAAAACGTCTAAGAAAAGCAGTAAAAACGTCTAAGAAAGAGAGAAATGGGGAAATGTTGTATCAGACACTATCTTCTTGTTGTTGTCAACTTGTTGATCTATTTAAAAACATTTGTTCCTGCCTATGACCTCTGGTGATCAAAATCTTGTCTAGATCTGTTTGTTAATTTGTCAAGTTCTTTGTAAGTTGTAACCTTAATAAAATGACTTGTTTAATATTTTCAGAAAGAAGAAATGATTTGAAGAGGCAGGATGGTTGCCCTGAAAAAGTCAAATGCACCATTAGGTAAACTGTTTGTAGAAAAACAGACATTGTTTATTCGATTCTTTCCAAAACAAGACTTACATGTATTTTTATCAGTTAAGCTTGTTCCAAACAAGATCTAGGGCCTAGTGTTTAACATCCCCAGAAGATAAGGCCTTGGAAAACATTGAGGCAAACGAAGAAAATTCTGATGATCAGCATTTTCTCCTTTTGTCTCTATATTTTGTAGACTGATCCAGTCCAGTCTCAATCAACATCTGTTTGTGGTCTACAGCAGCTTTTGCAGCCTAAAACTTTGCTGTTAGGTAAAGGGTTAATTAATGATTTTTTTCCAAAATGAGAAAATTCTTTACCAGTTAAACTGCATAAGTAAAGTGTTACAAAAGATGTCTTATATTGAGGTGTAGCATGGACGAAGATAATAATCGAAAATGAGATTTTATGTTGGTTATCAAAAAAATAATGGTAAACAGCAAATCTTATTCTTTTGCAATGTTCTTACAAAGTTTTGTTCCTTTTGTGCTTGTTTTGGAAACATTCAATGATCTTTAACACATGAATGTATTGCATAATATGGTGTTGTGTCCATACTCGAGAGGTAGAGCATCGGCCTTGCAACTAAGAGGTTCCGAGTTCGATCCCCCATAGCGGAGGTTGTTATTGGCCCACAATTTCGGTGCAAGTACTGGTGGATTTCCAAGAAGCTCAATCAAGATCACGGCCACCAATCCCTCTCATTCATTGCAAAATGCTATGAGCGAAATCTCAGAAGAAGGACTTCCGGCTATGAAGAAACGGGACCCATTTTGAGTAAGTAAACATACGTTGTTACTTTAAATTGGTTATTTTGCTAGTTATGGGTTGAATCTCAAAAATCGCGGAATGCTATTCGATGGGGTAATGAATGGTGTGTTATATTGCCAAAGCCCTTTGTTCTAGCTTACAGAGTAAACTTGCAATTTCTTTCGAAGTGAGTGCACACACTCATGTTTACAAACCAAACGACACATAAACGACAAATAAACGACTCCTACGGCGCTATCATATGCATTTTTCGAATGAGACATGTTCAGTTTACTATTTTATGGTCTCTTTTAGTATTCCACAAGTACGATCTTGAAAACCTTTGTTTATTTATGAGAAAAACAAGAAAGCAATGAAGAAGAGCAGTAAGCTATGAAGAAGCGAGAGAAGCTATGAATAAGAGGATGCAAGCTATGAAGAAGCGCGGACTTCATCATTCTTTCTTGGCACTCACATATACCGAATGGTTATGCGTTTACGAAGAATTGAAGACAGAAATTCCAATATTTTTTACAAATTTCCATTTGAAAAATCAAATTCTAGACGGTAGAACGATATTAATTGTTATGCAGCTTAAACATGTATTTAATGCCGACCGGTAACTTACAGGTGCGTAGGACTGGAAACATTTTAATGGGGGAGAAGGGGGGGCTAAAGCCCCTGTTCTGGCTATTGTCGGAATTTTGGAGGAACTGAATTGGATTTCCCCAAAAATTTTCAGTGCAAAATAATGACAATTCAGGAGTCTTAGCCTCTCCATGCCCCACTTGTTACTACGGGCCTGACTTATCATCACGTGGAAATGCATTTTTAGAACATACATGAGAATTGTTACTTAAAATAGTAGCAAATCGACTTTATCAAAACGGGGCTCCCAAAACATGCGTAGAAAACAATGACGTCGCATGTGCATTCAATCAATATACAGCGATAAAGCGCACGTGCATTCAATTATACAGTAATAAAGCGAAGTTTTAAGTGGAACAAAAATGATAAAATTGAATGAATTTGTTAATAGCCGGTAAGATGGTTATTTGATTGGATTTACGGTCAACCGTTCCCCGTTTAAAAAATTCGACTTTTGCCTCTAAGGACGACTTCCGGAGGCTGTCGTGTGTGTGTGTGTGTGGGGGGGGGGGTCTTAGAGGAAATAACCTAATTCTGACCAACTTTCAGATTGATCGGACAAAAATGTGGCCTCTAGAGTGCATACAAGAAAAAAATAACCGACGGACGCATGGCGGACACAACGCAATGACAAAAGCTCGACTGGCCGCTAAAAACATGTAAATAAGACCTGTTTTCATTCAAAATACATGCAATGTATCTTGCGTAGGCTTAAAATTATTAAAATGTTAGGGTTCTTATACGGTTTGCCAAGTTTTGCCTAAATAGTTTATAATAACATTGGCATCCGCATGTGCAGGCCTATGTTATTTACATAATTATATCATCATTCCAAATATAACCACATTGTATACTGAAAAGTCTTGAAGTAGGCTAATTTGGAAATTAGATTGATCTTACAATCCCAAATGTGAAACAGTATTAACCCTATCGCACTCAGACCGGCCAAAACCGTACCTATTGGAATTTCCTCAGACCGGCCAAAACCGTACCTATTATAATTACCTCAGACCGGCCGAAACCGGCCGTTTTATAGGTGCTCCATTTACGCTGTTTTACAAGTTAATTTTCCATCAAATCACAAATTATCTAACATCGGTAGAACAAATATAAATCAAAGTATCTTCTAGCGAAAAAAAATCAAGAAAATATTCAAAATTAGCGGAGATATTACAGTTTAAAAAGCGACTGCGATATTTTCCCCGAGCATAAAGCCGGCCGTTTTATAGGTGCTCCATTTACGCTGTTTTACAAGTTAATTTTCAATCAAATCACAAATTATCCAACATCGGTAGAATAAATACAAATCAAAGTATCTTATAGCGAAAACAAATCAAGAAAATATTCAAAATTAACGGAGATATTACAGTTTGAAAAACGATGGCGATATTTTCCCCGAGCATTTATTTTGCTTCGAACAGTCGATATAAATCCCCGAAATTCCAGTATACTAAGTGATATTTCAACACAAATTGATTGGTCAAAGTAATTTATTTAGTTTCATCTAGATCTAGATCAATTTGGATTAACCCTATTGCACTCATGCAACTTAAACTGATAAGCCTTTATTTCCTTATCAGATATTGGTTTTTTTATCTACCTGTCCTCATGCAATTTTACCCAATATTAGATTTAAACCTGTTTTTTTAAGGGTATGTAGATATAAATATGAATATCTTCATTATTTATGAATTGATTTTAATAATTTTTTCTTAATTTTACAGGTAAATAAATTTCCTTTCTGATGGTATAAAAAGATGAAATAATATTTTGATCTTGCTATGTTAAATATGGAAATAAAGGGATCATTTGTTGAAAATCTCATATGTTATTGTCTGCTACATCTTTTTCTTTCAGGGTATGTGGATATAAATGTGAATATTTTCATTATTTATGAATGAATTTTATTATTTTTTCATATTTTGTAGGTAGATGAATTCCCTTTCTGATGTAGTAAAGATGAAGAAGATGGAGATGATCATTCTTTGTGAAATTTTGAAATTAAAGGATGATTTACATTACTTGTTTACTAATTAGTAGCATTTTCTTCTTTTGCCTTGATGTTTTCCCAAGCATATCTATCTGGCACATAAAACCAGGTCTTGTTTGGAAAAGGCTATTCTAATTCCGGTTGTAGGCTCTCAACTTAATTCATATTATATATTCATCTTAGACATTGTTGGTTGATCATCAATTATTTCTTCTTTCCTCTCAATAGTTTTGCAAACTTTTTATGCTGATGGGACCACAAAACTAGGTCTTGTTTAGGCAAGGGTTAATATTAATGCATTTATTATCATAAGTTAAAAAGGAAACCCTTTCAGTCAGGTAATTTATCTGTTAAAACATTGAGAAAATCTTGATAATTAAATGCAAGTCTCTCATTTTGACCAGTCTACAAATGTTGTTTAGTAAAGGGTTTTAGTTTATCATAATCTCGTTTTTTCATAGACACTCTCTTGGTTTTTTTTTTTTAAATTCAATCTAGATCTAATAGTGTAAATCTCCTTGCTGGAAAAAGGGATCCCTATCATGTGTTACATTCATATTTGAAAAACAAAAGAAGAGTTGTGACGTTAGAATAATCGCTAAGGGATCCCTTTGTTAATCCCTGATTTTCAAAAGAAATGCGATCTCACTTTTTAAAAAATGGCGATCAAAACACCCTAACTTAACTTGTTCAATATTGGTTGATACTGCCTTTTGGAAGCATATCGGCAAACTGGTGTTATATTGGATATAGTAATGTCAATTTAAATCCGATTACGTAACCTTTTGATAAGAAGTAAAACAGACTGCTACCATAAATAACAGACGATAATGATTGACACGTGAATGCAAATACATGTATATCAATCTCATAATTAGATCTACACCCTTTCCAAACAAACCTTGGCTTTTAGACAACCATTATCATAAATGATATGATTACTCTATCAGTAATTGTTGTAAAAAATAGCACTTGAGCGCTTCGCCAATCAGGTAAAGAAAATGCTGATTATCAAAATATTCTGCGCTCCCAGTCCCTTCTGTATTTTTTACTGCCTGTGTTCAGATCTTAAAATTTTGTCTTTGTGAAATGGTTAAAATTCAAGTGATGGCGAATACAAAAGAGAATGCAAATTGCTCATACTAATTGGACCAGTCCATTCCAATATTTAGAAACAAAGAAACTAAAAAGTTGTCAACATAATGCAAATGCTAAATCTGATGTATTTACCTTGACAGTATAGATCTATTTTCCTTTTATTAATTCCAATGATAATATACGAAGATTGGTCAATATTCACTGAATAGTTTAATCAGGAAAGGGTTTCTTGTTATCAACTGGAGAAAATCTGACCTACAAAAAGTGAGTGACGTAGTGTGACGTCACACTGTCTGTCTGGAATGTAGAACAGAGTCCTAAGCTAAATTTATGTGCTAAAAATAGATCAACAGCTGATTGATTAATCATATCTAGACTGTTTTTAAATCCTGTGGATATTTAATGATTAGAAATGAAACATCCAGTTTTGTTTATAGAATTCAAATTTATTTCTTACCCTGTTTATGAAAAAGGATAAAAAGTAATAATGTGACTTTCTTTGTCAATGGATGTAAAACTCTTTGAGGGTAAGTAATTATTTGATGTACGATTTTTACCATGGACTTAGATTCTACTGACAAACAAAGACTTGTGAATAAATTAACATAATATAGGAGAATTTGTATGTAGAATAGTAAATGGGATAATTCCCGTGGTGGGTTACGTATACAATTTTTTAGTCTTCAGGCTTGGAAATTACAGGGCTGATGTTTTGTTTTTTACCATTGCAGATCTAGATTCTATTTTTCAAATAGATCTAGATCTGTGATTTCTAGACCTGCCGTTTTGCGATGCGTGCATATTTTTCTCCTAACTAAAATTTCTTTTACCCACAATGCACTTATGATTTGCCTGTCTGCACATATATTTTTGTGTAGTCATGACTCATGAAAGATAGGTCAGCAGACTCAATCACGCGTGTAATATGAATCGCCCAGGAAACCCTTCATATGAAAATTGTTTAATCCAAATTGAAAGATGAAGCTAAAAGAAATACTTTTACCTATTTGTTTTGAAATATTAGTTAGTATACTAGAATTTCGGTGATTTATATCGACTGTTCGTAGCAAAATAAATGCGCAGGGGAAATATCGTCATCGCTTTTTAAACTGTAATATCTCCGCTAATTTTGAATATTTTCTTGATTTTTTTTCGCGAGAAGATACTTTGACTTGTATTTATTCTACCGATATTGGATAATTTGTGATTTGATTGAAAATTAACTTGTAAAACGGCGTAAATGGAGCACCTCTAAAACGGCCGGTTTTGGCCGGTCTGAGGTAATTATAATAGGTACGGTTTTGGCCGGTCTGAGGAAATTCCAATAGGTACGGTTTTGGCCGGTCTGAGTGCGATAGGGTTAAACAATTTCCATATACATGTAGGGTTTCCCGGGCGATTCATATTACACGTGTGATTGAGTCTGCTGACATATCTTTCATGAGTCATGACTACACAAAAATATATGTGCAGACAGGCAAATCATAAGTGCATTGTGGGTAAAAGAAATTTTAGCTAGGAAAAAAATATGCACGCATCGCAAATCTGCAGGTCTAGAAATCACAGATCTAGATCTATTTGAAAAATAGAATCTAGACCTGCAATGGTAAAAACATAACATCAGCTGTGTAATTTCCAAGCCTGAAGACTAAAAAATCTTATACGTAGATCTAACCCACCACGGGAATTATCCCATCTACAAACAAATTCTCCTTCATTATGTTAATTTATTCACAAGTCTTTGTTTGTCAGTAGAATCTAAGTCCATGGTAAAAATCGTACATCAAATAATTACTTACCCTCAAAGAGTTTTACATCCACTGACAAAGGAAGTCACATATTGCTTTTTATCCTTTTTCATCAACAGGGTAAGAAATAAATTCGAATTCTAAAACAAAACTGGATGTTCATTTCTAATCATTGAATATCCACGGGATTTAAAAACTGTCTAGATATGATGAATCCTTTTTCATCAACAGGGTAAGAAATAAATTCGAATTCTAAAACAAAACTGGATGTTCATTTCTAATCATTGAATATCCACGGGATTTAAAAACTGTCTAGATATGATGAATCAATCAGCTGTTGATCTATTTTTAGCACATAAATTTAGGTTGGGACTTTGTTCTACATTCCAGACAGGCAGTGTGACGTCACACTACGTCATTCACTTTTTGTAGGTCAGATTTTCTCCAGTTGATAACAAGAAACCCTTTCCTGAATAAACTATTCAGTGAATATTGACCAATCTTCGTATATTATCATTGGAATTAATAAAAGGAAAATAGATCTATACTCTCAAGGTAAATACATCAGATTTTACATTTGCATTATGTAATTTATGTTGACAACTTTTTAGTTTCTTTGTTCCTTTATCAAACTGCTAAATATTGGACTGGTCCAATTAGTATGAGCAATTTGCTTTCTCTTTTGTAGTCGCCATCGTTTGATTTTCATTCATTTCCTAAAGACAAAATTTTAAGATCCGAACACAGGCAGTAAAGAATACAAAAGGTACTGGGAGCGCAGAATATTTTGATAATTGGCATTTTCTTTGTCTGATTGGCGAAGCGCTCAAGTGCTATTTTCTACAACAATTACTGATAGATTAATCATATCATTTATGATAATGGCTGTCAATTATGAGATTGACATATTTGCATTCACGTGTCAAGCAATATCGTCTGTTATTTATGGTAGCAGTCTGTTTTTCTTCTTATCAAAAGGTTACGTAAGGGGATTTAAATTGACATTACTTTGCAATATAACACCAGTTTACCGATATGCTTCCAAAAGGAAGTATTTACCAATATTGAACCACTTAAGTTAGGGTGTTTTGATCGCCATTTTTTGAAAAGTGAGATCGCATTTCTTTTGAAAATCAGGGATTAACAATAGGATCCCTTAGCCATTATTCTAAGGTCACAACTCTTCTTCTGTTTTTCAAAACTGAATGTAACACATGATAGGAATCCCTTTTCCAGCAAGGAGAATTACATTATCAGATCTAGATTGAATTTAAAAACGTAAAAAATCAAGAGAGTGTCTATGAAAAGATGAGATTATGATAAGATCTACTAAAATCCTTTACCAAAAAACATTAATTTTGTAGACTAGTCAAAATGAAAGACTTGCACTTATCAAAATTTTCTCAATGTTATAACAGATAAATTACCTGACTGAAAGGTTATCCTTTTTAACTTTATGATAATAAATGTATCAATATTTAACTTTTCCTAAACAAGACCTAGTTTTGTGGTCCCATCAGTATAAAAAGTTTGCAAAACCATTGAGAGAAAAGAAGAAATTATTGATTCAATGCAGTGCAAGATGAATAATTATATTATACGAAATTAGTTGATGGGCTACAACAGGCATTAGAATATCCTTTTCCAAACAAGACCTGATAGAGAAAGGCTTGGGAAAATATCGAGGCAAAAGAAGAAAATGCTAATAATTAGTAAGCAAGTAATTTAAATCATCCTTTTATCTCAAAATTTTACAAAGAATGATCATCTCCATCTTCTTCATCTTTACTACATCAGAAAGGGAATTCATTTACCTACAAAATATAAAAACAAATTTAAAATTCATTCATCAATAATGAAAATATTTACATTTATATCCACATACCCGGAAAGAAAAAGGTATAATATAATATGAGATTTTCAACAAATAATCCCTTTATTTCCATATTTAACATAGTAAGATCAAAATATTATTTCATTTTTTTACACCATCAGAAAGGCAATTTATTTACCTGCAAAATAAAAAAAGAGTTATTAAAATCAATTCATAAATAATGGAGATATTCATATTTATATCTACACACCCTTCAAAAAACAGGTTTAAATCTAATATTGGTTAAAATTGCATGAGGACAGGTAGATAAAAAAACCAATATCTGATAAGGAAATAATGGCTTATAAGTAACAGTTGCATGAGTGCAATAGGGTTAACAATAAATTTGTATCACTTTCCGAGCAAAAATTATAGCGAAAAGGCAAAATTAAGTCAAAACCCGACGCTTTGAATATCCGAGCTCTTATTCATAGCGTATTATATCTTCTTCATATCTAGTCCCCTTTATTCATAGCTGATCTCTCTTCTTCATAGCGTATTACTTTTTTTTAGCTTTTTCTCTCTATCAGAAACTCAGTCATTGGATTTTAATGGATATATATATATAAGATAAAGCATTCGAAGCTTATGGGACCTGTATAGAAGGGAATTATAGTAGTATTTAAACCATAATTTTTCGATCAATTTTGACATGTCTTCAAAACACAGCACAGTGATCGCATGACAAAGCAGTTTGAAGCAAACACGGTGAGACCATGCCGAGGAGGCATACTCCAAAAGAAGTTTAAATATACTCACAATCGAATAGCTTTCCCCGATTTTTGAGAATCAGCCAAAAACTGGCAAAATCACCGATTTAAAGTAACAACGTGTGTTTACATTCACAAAATGGGTCCCGTTTCTTCATAGCCGGAAGTCCCTCTTCTGAGATTTCGTTCATAGCATTTTGCAATGAATGAGAGGGATTGGTGGCCGTGAAGATGGATTAAAATAAGTTTGAAGAAACTTGCTTGCCAATAGATGTAAATTAAATGCATTCAAAGGAACATCTGAAGAAGAAAATATTACACTCCACTGTAGTATTTTATGATCAAAATTTGTTAAGACGCTAAAAAATAATTCAATTGCTACACATTTTTTCTCATCCCCCCCAATATTCTTAGTGAAATTATTAACCCGTTCCATAAAGATAAGTTTTTGAACTGTTTCTATTTGGGAGCTGCTGCAGAAGACTGAATGTTGACCAGGATTGGATTTCCAAGCAGTATAATAACGTCAAAACCAGGCCCTGTTTTGGAAAGGGTTAAAGCAGGGTTCACCCTGGCTCTGAAAAAGTTGTCGCCATCACTTTCGCCAAATTCCAAAAGTTGGGGCCAAATTCCAAAAGTTGGTGCCAAATTAATGAAAGAAGGGGCCACATTTGACACCCCCGACCCCCCCCCCCCCTCCCCACCGACGCTGGAAAATCGTATTCAATGTCAAAAGATAGTTTAACCAGTTTGGAAAAGGAGAAAAGATGATTATCCCGGTACCGATTAAATTTTGATTCAAGTAGGAATCATGACGTTACTCGCTAACTTTTTATTGTCTTCCCATAATTAACTCCACCGGGATCCGTTTTCTCGCGATAAAAAGCTCAAAACAAAAGTCTAGTTTATTTCCACAAATTTTACGCGAATTAACTTACCTGAAACATCGTACTTCAGCAACCGCCGTAACTACGACAATCTTACCTATTGTTTGCTACAAGTTTGGCTTTGAACAACTCCAGGACCATGTCGAGTAAAATTTGTCATAAAGTAAAGAATTAACTGTCTAGAGAAACTCGACCTGTCAATCAAGTTAAAACAATATCGAAAGTACATGCCCACTATTATGTAATGTGTTATGCTCTGTTGCACACGGCACAAGTAAACTACCCGATTCTTGTCTAAGTGTGTAATTATCGATTTTTCCCATCGCTTTGTTATGTCATATGCGTTTGGATATCGATGTCAATTAAAGGTAATTTAACAGTTAGCGCTATTTGTTGTGTCGCGTGCCGAGATAATATATCGTAGGCAATGTTTGATAAAGCTGTAACTACAGTTTGAACTAACTTGAATAAGCTGTACTTACGGCATTTTTAGCATAACCACCGATATAAAGGTACTTGATTATAATGGCAAATGCGACGGCGCTTGATAGAGCTCTGTTGATATTTTGCAGTCTGGTTTTGTATATTCTTATTGATATTTGCTTGTCGTGTATTGGGGCCATTTGATAATTTTTGGGGCCACTTGATTTTTGTTGGCGCCAGGCATTTTCGCCAAATGAAAAATTCTTGCGCCACTTAATTTTTTGTCGCATTTGGCGACAATGGCGATCGCCAGCGCCAACCCTGGTTAAAGGCAGAGTTTTCCCTTGACTTTTTCTAGAGGGGGGTCATTATGTCCCCCTGGCCCCTGTTTCGTCAAAATATTTAAGACGTATTTTCGACTTACCGGTGTCTTACGACAAAATTAGGGTATGAAACGCGTATCGCCAATCTATCAAAACATGGGTTATGCGATTGTTGTTTTAAGCGCTATTTAAGACATCGGTAAGTCAAAAATACGTCTTAAATCTTTTGATGAAACAGGCCCCTGGTCTTCAAATTAGGGGGTCATACCTATTGTAACTTTATTTCTTCATGTCCTAGCTGATAATTTTTAGAGGGTAATTTGATTTAAAACTGTGCCAAAACGCACAATTTTGTGCGCCAGGGAAAACCCTGGGTTAAAGGTTACTGGTAATCAACTATATTTTGTAGCTGCAAGATGGGACAAGCTGAAGAGCTGGAAGGTTCTGTCTGATGACATCTCCACAAAGATCCACTACCTTGAAAAAGAAGATGAGGCAATTACACTGGAAATTGGTCCACAGGTATACAAACTTCATCTCTTAATTGGTTTATAAATTGTATAAATAGCTTTCCTCCAAAAATGTTAAGTAGTAGACCTTATGCTCAAATGATGTTAAAAAATGAAATGAAATCAACTACATTGAAAAAGAAGATGGAGCCATCACACTAGAAATTGGTCCACAGGTACACAAACTTGACTTAAATTACTTGTTGATAAATTATAATTTGCTTCATACTGGATTAAAATTAAGCATTAGAACTCTGCGGCGGATCCAGGATTTCTGTTAAAGGGGTTCGAATATAAAGAAAATGGGGCTCCTTTTCCTAATATTACACAATTTTTGCATGAAAATAATTGAGCTACAGAGATGGTTCGTTTGTGCCCCACAAACCCCCTCTGGATCTGCCAATGGAACTTATCCTTCAATAATATTTTTAGAAACAATCAAGAAAGAAGATGAGATAATTACACTGGAAATTGGTCCACAGTAATATGAACTTGATCTTCATTGGTTTATAAATTTTTCTTTCTCATTTCATGTTGGAAGATTTGGAAATTGATCTAATCCTCAAATAATATCTCTGCAATGTGCCTCATTTTAACCCATTACTGACGCAATCCCAGTTAAAGTGGACAATTGACTAAATTTTTTTCGAAATTTTTCATTTTACCATTCACTCATTCTGGACAAAATTTCTTCATGGATCACATCTTCTGCGCAAATTTCTCTTGTTTTGTCAAGTGGGCTTGCCTAGTTTTGGAGTTATAGAATGTTTAATGATCGAATGTGTGCATAAAAAAATGCGTATTTTAAATAGACCCCATTGTGAAATGTGTGTCTAATTTCCCATTAAGTTATGCCTAAAGAATAATAAATCCGATACATTTTGATGAGTATTTGTTTGTAAAATGTGAATCAATTGACAATATGGGTGAAAATGGTGAATTGTACCTATGCGAATGAAAATACAAAACAGCTATCCTTATACAATTCCTTTATTTTAGAACGTTGACTACTTCCAACTCTTCTAAAAATACACCAAACAACCTTTAATTTTCTCTTGTATTATTAAACAAAAGCAATGAGTTATTCCCTTAATCGATATGCAGAAATGGAAAGTCAATGATTTATTACAAATCAACAATAGTTTAAAACTGGTCTGTCCCGAACGTAACTACAGATTGTCTCGTACGTAATGTGCTTTCTTTTCTTTAATACCACAGCCTCTGTGTTATTACCTTTTCAATCAAATCATAATATTATCAGGCAATATCCATTTGCCAGACACTTTGTCAAAAAAATTATAATGAAATGAATAAATGAAAATAAATACAACTCTATAAGCCATCTGGGTGTGTTGTTTTACAAATTAAAACTTCCTAGCCAAATTAATTTCAATTTATAAAAGTTGAGATGTTCGTATTGTTTTGACACATGAGGTATGTGTATTAACTGCTTAATTAAGTGAAATGTTATCCAAAATTTGCTAGACATCCTTAAATCTGATGGATCCAATTTACGAAAACGTACGGGACACTTTTTATAAAGGTAAGAAACGCTGAAATAATCTATTTTAATGCATTAATCTAGTGTAATGTATATGGATATGAATATATTCCTATATATATCAACAAAAACCGGCATATTTTGAGGAACTTTCCTCAATATTGTAAAAATAGTTTCAATTAAGCGTAATTATAATACCATTACGTACGAGACTAGTACGAGTACGTGTACAGTCTATTATGTGCATTAAAAGTCTATTTTGCTTAAACTGGAGCCATTAAGGAACCCAAAGTACATAAATAAAGCACAGGAAACGTTCCATTTCAGCAATTAAAAAACTGAAAACTAAAAATTGCCTCGAACGTTATGGACTCGTACGTCACTTTTTAATGTGTACCAAACTTTATTTGGCCTACTGTATCAATGCTATTATAGTAATCGGTATAATTCTTTTTATCATATTTGAAGAGACTTTGAATGGTGATGTTACTTGAAGAATTAAACTATTTATAACTACACATTTTTAACTATAGTTACTTTAGTTCTTGCCTCGTACGTTACGGGGTTAAAATTA
Organism: Fragum sueziense; assembly: GCA_963680895.1. Classification (NCBI taxonomy): domain Eukaryota; kingdom Metazoa; phylum Mollusca; class Bivalvia; order Cardiida; family Cardiidae; genus Fragum; species Fragum sueziense. The sequence continues at coordinate 26,289,511 of OY804609.1, read as the reverse complement.
CGGTAAATTGTTTAAGAATCATGTTGATTTTGTAAAAATACTGACAAAGGTATATCAAAATACGACTTTATTTTGATATTATATATTTATACTGAAGTAGATTACGCTTGATTGATGCATTAGATGTATATTTATGTCAGTGTTTCTTAGCTTTAAAGAAAGTGTCCCGTACGTTTTTGAATTTTGGAGACAACGACTCGAGACTTTTCTACAAATTTTGGATTACATTTTTTATATAAATCTTGGTATCGTTTTGGAGCTCTATGTGTTCTGTACAGGATTGGGACAGTTCTGTTAAGATAATTAATTGTTGAAATTGACATTTTTGGTTTGAAAGTTAGAATTTATACCCGGAGACATCGGTTTTTCGTACCCCCTTGTTTGATTGTCACAAGATTTTCATAAGAAATGGGATTCTTACGAACGTTAATTATAGATTTATTTTTTAGTTATAGGTGTTGGATGAAAATAAATGTGGTGGGCATTTATATAATGTTGACTATTTGCAACTAGAACATATTAAAGGCCGGAGACATCAATTGTCCCCTTTAACTGGGATTGCGTCTACTGCTTATACAGGGATGTCATTATGTTTTGAAGCAACAGATTTCATTTTGAAAACAACAGATGAGTTTTTCTTATTTTGGCTGTGTACCTAATGTTAACTTTGTAGCTCTCAAAACAACAAAATTTTTTTTGATGAGTTAAAACAATGGTTTCGATCGGCAATCGGTCAATAATGACATCACTGTATATAACAATTTTTTTGACTCCAAACATGATGAATGCTTGGGAAAACGTTGCTGGAAACGAAGAAATTGCTTGCTAAATTGTCTACCCAGGAAGACAAAACAATGTAAAATTTCATTCCTTTGAAATTGTCGTCTTCATCATCTTTGAATTTGGACAAGTCTAAAATTATGCCATCTGGCAATGGGTTATACATATTTTCCTTATCTTTCAGCTCCTACACACCCTGAGACACCCCAGCTCTTTACGATGTGTCGATCACACGTCATCCAAACTCGGAGAAATGTTCTCTACCCACTACAACAAGGGGGCCGTACAAAGTGTTAAAGTTTGGACACTCGAGTCGAAAGGAAAACAGGGAAATCTTAAACAACATGCGTAAGTAATAAGTGTTGTCTTCAATGTAACTCAACCATCAATAGTGTGTCTTATCCCATTCCTATATAATGATGCCTTTTGACACCACACAAGATAAAGGGGTTGGAAAATATAGTGGAAAATGAAGAAATTGCTTGTTACAAGCAATTTCTTCATTTTCCACAAAGTTTTCTTCCCCAAAAATTGCTCAGAAAATGAAGAAAGCATGAAAGTTGGTCCTCTGCATTTTCAGAGATGGAGCCAGTGCGAACATTACATAGCTTAGCAGCGCTAAGGAAAATGTGTTGCATAGCAACAGTTGTTATGATGCATGTATTAAAATTGCTAGAATGTTGTATGGGCATAAAAAATTAAGTTGTAGATATTGAAATTCATTAAAAGTTTTCAGTAAAATAAGCTTTTGTGCATGTTATATAATGGCTGCTATGGAGAAAGTGTTGCATAGCAACTGTTGCTTAGCTATGCACTGTTCGCACTGGCTCCACCTCTGAAAATGCAGAGGACGATGTGACCTACATGTGTACAATGTTTTATGCTTTCTTCATTTTCTGAGCAATTTTAGTCATATTTCGCACCGATAACCTACACTATTTCTTGTAACTCTTACTTGGTGTTTTGTATAGTTCGTCTATCGGGAGTGGCAGATATTTACATTTTGTTTTTATTAATTATACCGTAATTAACCCGATTAACTATGTATCAATAACATATACATAATCTTAAACAGGTAATTTATCTCATAACTCGATTTAAATCTAAAGTCAATAGCCTCACAACCCTTTGTATATGAAAAAGCCCATTGTTTATCTGCCACTCATTTTAGAACACCTATACAGGCTTAACTTTGAGAGTGTTTACAGATACATATAGCAACTTAGTCATTTTGATCATGAGAAGTGCATTTAGTAATTAGTAAAATAGAAAACTTTGAGGGAAAAGATGAAAATGCTGTTCATCAGCATTTTCTTCTTTTCCCTCAAGGCTTTCCAAAGATTTTTCAAAGGTACTTCCAAGGTTGTCAAAAGCAGTGATTTCTTCAATTTGTAAGCAAGGAACAATTTTGCATCTATTTTGATATCATCTTAATAGCTTTCCCATGCAAATTTCAGATTTGAAACCAATTGTGAAATAACGATGATGACCTACGTGTCGAAGCACAGAGCATACTTGGTGTTCTGTACAGATTTAACTTTGAGAGTGTTCACAGATGCTGTTGCAAATAAAAACCTTGTCATTTATATAAAGAGAAGTGCATTTAGTATTTAGTAAGATAGAAAGCTTTGAGAGAAAAGATGAAAATGCTGGTTATCAGCATTTTCTTCTTTTCCCTCAAGGCTTTCCAAAGCTACTTCCAAGGTTGTCCAAAGCATGGGATTCTTCAATTTGTAAGAGAGGAGCATTTTGTTCTGGATCTATTTTGATTTCACGCACATTTCAGATTTGAAACCAACTGTGAAATAACTACGATGACCTATGTGTCAAAGCACAGAGCATACTTGGTGTTCTGTACAGACTTGACTTTGAGAGTGTTTACAGACGCACACAGCAACTTCGTAGAGATTCAGTGTATTCCTTGCTTGGCTACCATACTTTGGTAAGAATTTATTTGAGATGTCTTAATTTTTGCGCAGTGTTTTTAGAATGTTGAAATTCAGTGTGTTTTATGCTTGGCAACTATCCTTTGGTAAGAATTTATTTTAGACGTCTTTTTGCGCAGTGTTTTTAGAATGTTAAAATTCAGTGTATTCCCTGCTTGGCTACCATACATTTAAGAATTCATTCTTTTCCAGTAAATCTTTGCAAACCTTTATTACTTTTCAATAATTTTCAGGGTGTAAACTTACTGATTGTCGAGACTGTGTATTCTTTGATAAAATTCCTATTTCTTTCCTAAACGTCAAAATTTTAAACCAGCCCAAATTCAAAGGTGATGACATATTATACCAATGTAAAATACCCATGTTATAGCTTAGACAACCTTGAAAGAAAACAAGAGGACCATGATGGTCCTATATCGCTCACCTGAACCAAAATGATATAAGCAACACTTTTCTTCATTTCAAAAAATATTTATGACTTTAAGACTGAAAACGAACTTGTGGTCAATAACATTGTGAAAATCGAACTCTTCCAAGATTTCATCGTGCCCAACATTGTGTCCAAGATTTGTCTTGTTTGATAAATAATTGTAGATTCTGGAGTATAAACAAGGTCGAAAACAGCCGAAAACAGCAATTTTGTCAAATTCAAGGGCATATAACTCTCGACTTTCTAGTCAGATCAGGCTGAAAATCAAACTCATCCGAGATCTTATGATATCCAACATTGTGTCCAAGATTTGTCTTAATTGATAAATAATAGTAGATTATAGAGTGTAAACAATGTCAAAAACAGCCAAAATAGGCAATTTTATCAAATTCAAGGGCACATAACTCTCCATTTTTTTATCAGATTGGACTGAAAATCAAACTTATCCAAGATCTTATGGTCTCAAACATTGTGTTCAAGTTTTGTCTTAATTGATAAATAATAGTAGATTATAGAGTGTAAACGATGTCAAACACAGCCGAAATCGGCAATTTGATCAAATTCAAGGGCTCACAACTCTCACCTTTCTGGTCAGATCAGACTGAAAATCAAACTCATATGAGATCTTATGGTCTCCAACCTTGTGTCCAAAATTTGTCTTGATTGGTCAAAAATTGTAGATTCTAGAGTGTAAATAAGGTCAAAAACAGTCAAAAGCGGCAATTTTGTCAAATTCAAGGGCTCATAACTCTCATCTTTCTGATCAGATAAGACTGAAAATCAAACTCATCCCAGATCTTATGATCCCCAATATTGTGTCCAAGTTTTGGATTGATTGATCAATAATTGTAGATTCTAGAGTGTAAACATCGTCGAAAACAGCCAAAAATGACAATTTTGTCAAATTCAAGGGCAAGTAACTCTCGACTTTCTGATCAGATCAGACTGAAAATCATACTCATCCGAGATCGCATGGTCCCAAACATTGTGTCAAAGTTTTGTCTTGATTGATGAATAATTGTAGATTCTAGAGTGTAAACAAGGTCAAAAACAGCCGAAAATGGCAATTTTGTCAAATTCAAGGGCACATAACTCTTGTCTTTCTTGTCAGATCAGACTGAAAATCGAACTCATCCGAGATCTTATGGTCTGCAATGTTATGTCCAAGATTTGTCTTGATTGATCAATAATTGTAGATGCTAGAGTGTAAACAATGTCAAAACTAAGTATTTTTCGCATTCAAGGGCAGATAACTCCTGACTTTCTAGTTCGATCTGACCCATAATCGAACTCATCCGAGATCTTATGGCCATACATGTTTTGACCAAGTTTGGTCAAGATTGGCTTATATTTGTAGATGCTAGAGTGTAAACACAAAATTGTGGACGGACGGACGGACGGACGGACAGACAGACAGACAGACAGACGGACGACGGACAAAAAGTGACCACAATAGCTCACCTTGAGCACTTCGTGCTCAGGTGAGCTAACAACAAAATTAAACATTCTGTTTTATTCTTGTATTTTCAGTTTGATCTATAACAAAGAAGATGACGAGGTCTATGCTGGTGGTGTGGGATTTATTGAAGAGTGGAAAATACAGGGGGCAGAGGTAACCATATTTCAACTCTGTCAAGAATGTTGAAATTTTAGGATGATCCACTTTGAAAGCTGCTGCAGACGACAAAATGAACATTGTTAGATGACATGATTGTTGTATATTATAGCATAGAAAATATTGAGGCAAAGGAGAAAATGCCGGTAGTCCAAGAAAAATGCCTTGGAAAACATTGTGGAAGATGAAGAAATTGCTTGTAAAAAGCAATTTCTTCATTTACCACAGTGTTTTCTATCCCCAAATGGTAATTTTTAACATTTCATTAACTTGAAATTGTTGTCTGCAACACCTTTCAAATTGGAACGGTCCAAAATTTTGCCCTCTGGTTACAAGGGTTTAGGGGAAAAAAATATATGGCAGTTTGAGATCACAATGTTTGACCCTTTTCCAAACGACAAAATTTTAGGGTGATCCAATTTGAAAGCTGCTGCAGACGACAAAATGAATGTTGATAAAGATAACATTTGTGTATGAGATAGTACAGAAAATATTGAGGCAAAAGGAGAAACAGCTGATTATCAGCAGTTTCTTCTTTTGTTTCAATGTTTTCTCAAGTCATATCTATTAGGGACGTCAAAAACAGGCCTTGTTTGGGAAAGGGTTAAGCTGATAGTGTAGTTAATTGAAGAATGAAAAATACAGGGCACAGAGGTAAAACTATTTTTACTGTTGTCCCTTTCCAAAACAGAGAAATTGTTTATTGTCTGATGCAACAAAAATAATGTTCATCAAGATAATATTTGTGTATAATACAGCACAAAAAATGTTGAGACAAAAGGAGAAAATGCTGATCATCAGCATTTTCTTCTTTTGTCTCAGTATTTTTTTCAAAGCCAGTTCTAATAGGGATGTCAAAACCAGGGTAAATTTTAAGCAACATATGATCAAATTATTGATGAGCAAACAAACTTCTATTTGCTTATCAATAACTTTTATATAATGTATACATGTTTGAAAGATCCATCACCTCCAATAAATCTGAGACATTTTTACACCTTTTTTGCTGGAAACCAAATTCAATTTGGTCACATTTTAACCCATCGCAAGACGGCAAAATTTTAGACTACAAAATTAATCTAAGTAAATGAAAGTTTACATTTATGGGTCTCTCTGGCTAGAAAACATTGTTGGAAATGAAGAAATTGCTTGTGACAAGCAATTTCTTCATTTCCCATAATGTTTTCCCAAGCCTAGCTTTTGTCTTGTGGAGTGTCAAAAGGCATCCCAGCTGTGCAGTAATGGGTTAACAGAATTATTGAAAATTTTCAGCAAGTTTTGTTGTTGTTGTTGATCTTGTGTCACATGATACCCCACAGTGACATTGACAGAATAGTAATTACAAACAATGAACATCATGTTTTGAAATTCAGTACAATTTAACCCTTTACCGGATGGCAAATTTATAGTCTTGTCTAAGTTCAAAGACATTGCAGACGATAATTTCAAGTGAAGGAAACTTCACATTTTTAGCTCTTTTTGGTAGAAAACATTGAGGGAAATGGAGAAATTGTTTGTCACAAGCAATTTCTTCATTTTCCACAATGTTTTCTCAGATCTTTTTCATGAGGGCCGTCAAAAAGCCCCAGTTGCAATTCATGATCATAATGTAATCTTCATATGGATTTTCTTCGTTCAACAGTAAATTAGACCCCATTACAACAAAATTTTAGGTTGGTCCAAATTGAAAGATGTTGCAGACGACAATTTAAAGTGAATGGGAATTTTAATTTTTAGGTCTTTTGGGATGGAAAACATTGTGGGAAATGAAGAAATTGCTTGTCACAAGCAATTTCTTCATTTTCCACGATGTTTTCCATGGCCATTATATTGAGGGGAGTCAAAAGGAGTCATTGTGTGGTAATGGGTTAAATGTGTATTTTTTCTTGGGCCTCGGCAATGTTTACGACCTTGAAAATGTGAATTAGCACTTTGAAAAAAAAATTTGCCATTCATTTCAAATTGACATAAGATACCAATGACAGATTATAACTCTTGATTGGCAATGAATTTTGTGCTAAAAATAGACTTGGTTTACCATTATGTTTTGATAAACCATAGTTGTAGTTATAATATCTTGTAAATACAGCTTGAATCAAGCCGTAGCTACTAGATTTTATAATAACACCTTCAAAATATTATTGTTTGTTTGAAATTATGTTGCGTTTAATTGGATAAAATTGTTTCCTATTTTAACACATTCCCCCACAGCGATGCTTTTTGACGCCCCTGAAAACATTGTGGAAAATGAAAAAAATGCTGATAACAAGTAATTCATTTTCCATATTTCTATTTTCATCAAATTGCAATTAATTGTCATCTGCAACACCTTTCAAATTGGAACAGTCCAAAATTTTGCTGTTTCGTAATTGTTTAATCTTTGTCAGAAATCTTGAACACTTTGACTTCATCACACATCTCCATGGCAACAAACAATTTTTTCTTTGTTTTCCCAGTAGCTAACAGAGACAAAGGCTTCTTGATTCCATTGCTTCTATCCAAAAACACTTGTTTTCTCTCTACCATGGGTATTATAACATAAACAGAATCACTCCCGCGATCACAAAAAAACAAATTTCCGTCAACAGTTATGCTCAATCCTCGCAGCTCTCTGAAATCTAGGTCACGATGTTTCCGTACTAGACTTCCATCCAGGCCTAGAGTACAAATCTGCCAGTCAGAGATGTAGAGTTTTGGTAATGTTGGATGAAGGGTAATGTGACTAGGGTGATGGAATGTGTCTCCGCCGAAACTTGTGAATGTCCGCAGAATTTCTCCATTTGGTTTCCGAACTTGGATCCTTCCTGGGTTTTTGTTGAAGCTAATGAATATTTTTTCGTCATGGCAGGCTATTCCTTTGCAATCAGTGCCAACAGGTAAATACTTGAAAGTTTTAAATTCTTTAGTATCTGTGAGCACAGCTAAAGACGCTTTGTTAGGCATGGTAATGTAGAGTTCTTTTCCAGAAAAAGCTGCCTCATATGGCTGTGAATCTAGCTGGATTTTCAATGAAAATTTGAGATTTGCAACATCAATAATCTTCATGCAGCTGTTTTGGTAGTCACAAAGGGCAAGTCTTTGGTTATCCAGCATTGTCATTCCAGTGATAGAAGATTTACTTTTATCTGTTACAGAGCCTATATTAACCTCTGTTAAATATTGTCCAGATATATATTCAAGGGGTTTTGTTGGCATTGATTTTTCGGACTCTTTTACCGCTGGTGGAATTGTTCCTGCTGTTGCACCATTCATAACCTTTTCAGATTTACTTGTCTTTGGTACGGACTGAGCGCTTCCTTGGTTGCTAGATTTTGAACTTTCTTGTAAGCTTTTATGTGATGTTCTTGTCTTATAAGATAATGAACCAATAGTTTTAGATTTATCTGCTATGAATTCTTTTGCACTCTTTGATTGTTCAAATTTATATTCACTTACTACAATAGGCTTAGTTTCCATACCTTTTATTTGCTCCTTGTATTTCTTTACTTTGTCCATCCTTTCGGCAACAGCAAGAAAAAGCTGTGTGCTTTTAATTGTACTACTACAGTCTTTGACTGCTAATTCTGCAATGATTTTGTAGAGGGCATGTTCCATATCACCAATGTTGTTTAACTTTTCATCAGCAAGTTTTATTTGTTGTGTTTTTGTCTTTTTAACTTTATCCAAAAGAATTCTCTGACTTTTGTCTATGATTGAAACAAGCTCATTTCTTAGGTTACTTATCTGCCCAGAGGCTCTTTTAGCTGTCGATCGTATTTCTTTCTTTTTACTAGTTGCTTCGGCTTTAGCACCTGACAGAGTCTTTAAAGCTTCCTGTACTTCTTTATTGAGAGTTTGATAAGCAGGCATATCCTCAATTGTTTTTAAATCTCTATCTAAATAAGTAATTTTACAGAGCCTATGATTTAATGTCATACAAACGCTACAGCCTAACACTTTATGATTTTCACATAGGTATTCAATTATCTTGTTTTTGTGATTTTCACAGTGATCATCATCATCTTCCGAATCATCGGTTTCTTCATCAGTCGTTGTTTCACTGTTATCCGAGTAATCAAAACCGACATCCACTGATGTTCCCTCTAATTTTTCCTCAATAGATATCAGCCTGTGATGCCTCAATGGTTTTGGCCGCAGATGAATATCTAAGCAAAAGGCACACAGATAATCTTTGCAGTCCAGACAATAACCCTCAGCCTTGATCAGTCTTCCATCAACCTTCTTGCACGGCTTGCAAGTTACATCTTTACTACATTTATTCATGGTTTGAATGCTCTATCTGAAAATAATAATGGTGGTGATAATAATAATGATATATTTTCCTTTCTGCTCTTTTGATTTCTTAACCATTGTACTCATTTTGACTTTATCCAACCTTGAAAAAAATCACTGGCCGTGACTATAATGACCTTGAAGTAGAACATTTTTCGTAACAAGCAAAACACACACAAAGTATGAAGGCTCTATCACTTATTCTGAATTCTTTTTCCCAAAGCATGGCATAGTCTTAGTAAACAATTCATTGCATTGTGCTGCACCTTTTCAACGAAAACCATGTAATAATTGCAGCTTTTTTGATTAACAGTAAATGTATTTATTGTGGTACATTCTTTCAATATCGAAATGTTCACACTTGTGCCACATGTTTTTCTCTTATAAACAAAGTTTTGAGAAGTAAACTTGTCAAATGACCTGTTGACTCAGGCCCATATAGGAAGCAATTTAATCTTCTGAACCATTTCCCAGAAATGACTATTTTCCTTATTTCCAAGCACTTCATGAATACACATGCATAATAAATAAATCTATATAGGTTAAAAATTATACTTGCAGAACACCCATGAACCTATATATCATTGGAATTCACATTTCATGATGAAATAACAATATTTCCGCATTTAACCTGTTGACATGATAAATTTTACAGTGTGAAAATCGCTTTTAAAAGCTGATGCCCCCTTTTCCCTATAAGCAACCCTAAAGCCGCGTTCCCATTGCCGACCAAATCAACTTGATCAACTTGATCGCATAAATTCCCCGATCATACTCGATCAAATGTATTTACATGACTTCTTTATTTCTTGTCAATTAATTCCCGATCATTTTTGCAAACCACGTTCGATCGTCCCGATCACTAGCCGACCAAGCTCGATCAGTGCTAGATCGCTTGATTTAGCTTGATCAAGTTGATGTGGTCGGCAATGGGAATGCGCCTTTAGCGTGTGTGAAGGCGCACTTGCAAATGAAAGGGTTAAAAGGCCCTGTTCCAGCCAGTGTCTGAAAATTGGAGGGAGTTTGATTTCTGTGTAAAATAAGGAAAAATTTGGCATTTTTGGTCAAATTTAACCCCATGTGTTTTGGTAATGGCAATGAATTTTGTGCTAAAGATAGACTGTGTTTAACGTTATGTTTTGATCAACCGTCGGTGTTTTTAAAAAAATCTCGTAACCACGGCTTGAATCAAGCCGTGGTTACGAGATTTTATAACAACATTCACTAAATACTATTTGTTTGTCCGAAATTATGTCATGTTTAACAGGATAAAATCGTTCCCTATTGCCGCATTTTCTTCTATTGCCTCATTATTTCCAATACTACATTGGACACATCCTGTCATTAATTTATAAACATAAACTTTATCTTCTGCAGAAGCTTTGAAATTTGATCCATTAATCCTTTTCCAAACGGCAAATTAAAGGGGAGTTCAAATTTAAAAGCTGCTTTATATGATAAAATGGATGCTGATAAACATAGGATTTGTGTAGAATATAGAGCAGAAAAGTCATTGTTTTCCCAAGCCCTTTACATTAGGGATGTTAAAACTAGGTTTTATCTGGGAAGAGGTTAATACATGTATGAAAAGATCAATATCAAATTGTCATTTGTTGTCAAAAGTGCTGAAAAATGTTGATAAAAGGCAAAATTTAATGTTACCTGTTTGCAGCTGTCAATCAAGATTTCATCCTTGATTTCTTAATCAGAAAGTTGAATCTCCAATGATATTTTAAAGTCTTCTGGTTATTTCAAATCATGCACCCATTGTCATATGCAAGTTAAGTTGAAGAGCATTGCAAACTAATGGCTTAATTCATGAACATTTACTTGACTCAAACTTCAAACTCAACAAAGGACGCCTGAAGTTACTGATTATGCCGTTAGCACGGGATCCCCGGACCAGAAAGACTCAGTAACAAAGTAGTATTCACAGTCAAAATCTTTCTTTTCTTTATAGAGGAAATGTTTCTTAACCCTTTTCTTAATTTGTTATAATCTTATACAACCCTTCATACCCGTTTCGTCGAAACATCGCTTGATTCAAGTGATTTTCATAGATAAACTATTTTTTTAGGAAATGTTGTTCATGTCATCATAGATAAATCCGTTTGGCAAAATACGAAATTTTAATCCTCTGACCAATGCTTCTGAAAACTTCAATGGAAAAGAATTATTATGCGGTTTTAAAATACGCGTCTTTTCTTATAATGTTTTCACAAAATAGCCGAATATCACAACTCCACTGATAACGTTAGAATCATTCAATTGAATGTTGATAGCTGTTACAGATGACAAGATATTTGATGCATAAAAAGGAAATGATTGGGTTATAGATCTAGCATAGAAAATATCGATGAAAAGGGGAGAAACTCCTGATCATCAACAATTTCCTCTTTTCTCTTAAAGTTTTCCGATATCATTTTTGTCATATTCATAATGTTAGTTGCCGCACATTTGAAATAGGACTTGTCTAAAATTAAACAATTAGAATGAAAATTAAAAATGTGTCAAAAGAAGAAGCGTTTTTGGCATTTTCAAAAATTGTAAAATTTACTTTCATATCACAAAAAAAACTTGATATAATGGAAGAATATGTTTCAAAAACATGAATTCCAGCAAATTTTCTTTCAAAAATCCGTAAAATGTAGGAGAAAATAAGCATGAGTTAAGCTCAAGGTCCGACCTTCTTGCCTCGAGAAATCCTAACTTAGTTAAGTCGCTTCGAACCCTCCTTATGTCTTTGAATACCAATCTGTCCTCAAGAGCAAACTCTCATGAAAACATCGTGCTGGCTGCACGATAAAATGTAAGAAACTCGTGCAATTCTATTTGAGGTAACTTCAAATAATATGGTTTTAGTTCACGCGTGAACGATTCCAAATCAGTACTTGATCATGGTCACTAGACGCTTGCATGTATTCATCCGCGTGACGGAACTACTTTTTTTACAATGCATTTGGCATGCGATAAAGTATTTCATTTCCGACAATACTTGTTGCACAATGGCATGCTTGGCCTGCGATTAAGTATTGTCGTTACATATCAAAATGCGTTTGCATTTGAAAAGCAATTACTATTTTATTCCCAAACTATTTTAGTAACACATTTACAGTATTGAATGTGCGTAATTCCACATTTATGTCACATTTGCACATGACTTGACGAACCCGTTAATTGGTATCCTTACCCAAAATGTTAACAAATCAATAGTATTTTCCTACCTTCGTCGCCTCCGTATATGGTATGGTTATAGTTCACGAATCTGTTATAACTGCAATTTATAACGCATTTATCCTTTTTTTCCACTACTGCATTTTCAGATTGTTCCCCCAAAACATTCCGAGCCCCTTTTTGCTCTGTGCATTAGCCCCAAAGAAAACCCTTTCCCGGGGTATACTTCCCCCGGCAGTTTTAATATTGTTGGGAATCCATCGTCGCTATATATATGGTATGGTTATAGTTCACGAATAACATTTCACTTTAACAATATTACTACTTTTCTTCCAATATTGAAATGAATGTCATTTCATTTTAACAATATTACTACTTTTCTTCCAATATTGAAATAAAAAGAAAAGCAGTATTTCCAAAATAACTAATGCATGGATATTTTGATTCATTTCGTGAACTATAACCATACCATATATATAGCGACGAGGGATTTCCAAGAATATTAATACTGCCGGGGGAAGTATACCCCGGGAAAGGGTTTTCTTTGGGGATAATGCACAGAGCAAAAAGGGGCTCGGAATGTTTTGGGGGAACAATCTGAAAATGCACTAGTTTGAAAAAAGGATATGCGTTATAAATTGCAATTATAACAGATTCGTGAAGTATAACCATACCATATACGGAGGCGACGAATTATTTTATACACTATTAACCGCGTATATGGGCCTATAGCACCTTGGGATTTGAACAATTAAAGGTGCAAATAATACACAGTCACTAATGCCAATCGTTATTTTTTCATTACATGATGCATCACATACGATCCTTATCCCAATTTTGCACAATTTATAACTATTAAACATACTTCGTCGCCTCCGTATATGGTATGGTTATAGTTCACGAATCTATTACAAATGCCTTTTAAAACGCATTGCCCTTGTTTTTCAAACTAGTGCATTTTCAGATTGTTCCCCCAAAACATTCCGAGCCCCTTTTTGCTCTGTGCATTGTCCCCAAAGAAAACCCTTTCCCGGGGTAAACTTCCCCCGGCAGTTTTAATATTGTTGGGAATCCATCGTCGCTATATATATGGTATGGTTATAGTTCACGAATAACATTTCACTTTAACAATATTACTACTTTTCTTCCAATATTGAAATGAATGTCATTTCATTTTAACAATATTACTACTTTTCTTCCAATATTGAAATAAAAAGAAAAGCAGTATTTCCAAAATAACTAATGCATGGATATTTTGATTCATTTCGTGAACTATAACCATACCATATATATAGCGACGAGGGATTTCCAAGAATATTAATACTGCCGGGGGAAGTCTACCCCGGGAAAGGGTTTTCTTTGGGGACAATGCACAGAGCAAAAAGGGGCTCGGAATGTTTTGGGGGAACAATCTGAAAATACACTAGTTTGAAAAACAAATAATGTGCATTATAAAATGCAATTATAACAGATTCGTGAACTATAACCATACCATATACGGAGGCGACGATTTTTCTAATACACCACTTATTGTAAAAATGTTGTGATTGCAATGATAAAACGTTTAAATACTAGTCTGACCATAATGCCAAAAGTACTGTTTTCATTATTTCATCGCTGACAGACGATCCTTATCCAAATCGTGCACAATTTATTAGTGTAAAAACACATTCATCGCCTCCGTATATGGTATGGTTATAGTTCACGAATCTGTTAAAATTGCACTTTATAACACATTGCATTTTTTTGCACAATTAGTGCATTTTCAGATTGTTCCCCCAAAACATTCCGAGCCCCTTTTTGCTCTGTGCATTGTCCCCAAAGAAAACCCTTTCCCGGGGTATACTTCCCCCGGCAGTTTTAATATTGTTGGAAATCCCTCGTCGCTATATATATATATGGTATGGTTATAGTTCACGAAATGAATCAAAATATCCATGCATTAGTTATTTTGGAAATACTGCTTTTCTTTTTATTTCAATATTGGAAGAAAAGTAGTAATATTGTTAAAATGAAATGACATTCATTTCAATATTGGAAGAAAAGTAGTAATATTGTTAAAGTGAAATGTTATTCGTGAACTATAACCATACCATATATATAGCGACGATGGATTCCCAACAATATTAAAACTGCCGGGGGAAGTATACCCCGGGAAAGGGTTTTCTTTGGGGATAATGCACAGAGCAAAAAGGGGCTCGGAATGTTTTGGGGGAACAATCTGAAAATGCACTAGTTTGAAAATCAAATGATATGCATTATAAAGTGCAATTATAACAGATTCGTGAACTATAACCATACCATATACGGAGGCGACGATTTTTCTAATTCACCACTTATTGCGTAAAGGTTGTGATTGTAATGATACTCACTGACTATTGGGAATTTGTTGGCAAAACAGACAATTAAAATGCTTTAAAAATGAACGGGAACCGTTACGTTGCTTTCATAAACCAAACACATCCAGCGAGTTTTTCATAGATTAATTTCTTTGTTTTCTTTACAGTTTGCTCATTTGACCTCGTGGTATTACGTTTGAACAAATCTGAAAATGTCAGTGCACTGTTGTCTACATTCACGATTTATCTTTGTGCATGTACTTGGATTGTAAGCATTGCAAGTAAATTATGTGAGGGCACATTTGCAGGGAAAATAAATAAGTGTGCTTAATTTTCGGCTAGTTATTTTTTTCCTTCAACAATTCAATAATTTATCTAGATCTACATAGTGAGCTGCTTTTCTTTAAAACATTGGTTTTGAAGAAAAGCGTCGATGTCATATGATTGCACTAGGACTGTTTACAAATTTGTAACCTATTCTTCCGCCAGAAAAATAGTTCCACGAACAGCAACAAAATATATGCACAAAGCAAAAATTCAAGCGTTTATTAACCATGATCATGTTTACAAAAGGTATAGTTCACGTGTGAACTAAAACCATATTATGCCTAAGAGTAAGCTTCATGAATTAAGCCATAAGTCAAGAACACCACATTTCATATCTAACATGAAAATTTGTGTCTGACCACATGGTGTATGACTGAAGTTCTTTTTACCCTTTCCTAAAAAGCCACTTTTTACTCTGGTCCATATTGTAGGACGCTGCAGACGACAAAATTGGTGTTGATTAAGAAATGGTTTGTCTGCAATATAGCACAGAAATATTGATACAAAAGAAGAAAGTGCTGTTCAACAGCATTTTCTTCTTTTTTCTCAATTTTTTCACAAACTTTTTTTGCCATGAGGGATATCAAAATCAATTTTTGATTGAGAAAGGGTTAAGATAGGACTGATGATTAGCTTAGACTGTGTGATAGCTAATCTGTAAAATATTGGTAAGACTTAATAAAAGCTTATATGTTATGGGTTCTTGTTTGAATGATCTTTTCTAGACAATTCAAGTGAGTACCAACAACATAGGGTTTATGACAAAATACATCAGAAATAGTGTATTTTTGATGCTGTCAATTGCATTTATCTGGAGCTTGATTTTGCCATGTGTAAATTTACACAATTGCACTGGTTATCCTTTACAAGAGCGAAATTTAGATAACAAATCCCTTTTAGCCCACAAATGCACAAAGTTAATCCTTTCTATGCAAAGCGTTTTGTGAAACATTAGGGGAAAAAGAGAAAAATATGCTGGTTTTAGGCATTTTTAAGGCATTGAAAATCAAGCTAGCTCTAATTCTGTCCAACTGCAGTTGAAAAGATTTAAAAAATGTTAAAGAATTAAGTAATGATATGTATGAACCATTTCCCAGTTGGCATTTTTTTTTACTTTTCCAAATTTCGGTGCTGCTGCAGACAACAAAATGTATGATGATAAAGACTTTTGTACAATATAGCTTGCAAAATATTGAGGCAATAGGAGAAAATGATTATTATCAGCATTTTTTTTCTTTGGCCTCAAATGAAATATGTTCCTGTGTGACAAGCAATTTCTCCATTTCCCACAACGTTTTCTACCCTGAAAGTCCAAAATATGTAGAATTTCATTCTTTTGAAAATTATCATCTGCAAAATCTTTGAATTTGGGCAAGGTTAAAACTTAGTCGTCTGGTAAAATTTTGCTGTATTTTAACCCATTACCACGCATTAACTCTTTTTGACTCCCCAAGACAAAAAGGCTTTAGAAAACATTGTGGAAAATGAAAAAATTGCTTGTGACAAACAATTTTTTCATTTCCCACAATGTTTTATATCCAGAGGGACCAAAATTTCATTCATTTGAAAATGTCGTCTGCGAAATGTTTGAATTTGGGCAAGACTAACTTTGTCGTCCTGTGAAAGTTTGCTGTATTTTAAATTTCTATTGCAGCATGCTGCCACAGCAATGCCAGGGAGAAAATTCTTCACAGAACTGACCAGGAATGAGGTAATTACATGATGGTAAATCATGTGACTTAAAATTTCAGAAAATGGTCAATATTTGTGTCAATACTTTACCAATTTGAATTCGTTTTGAAGCAGAGAAGTTGGGAAAAGTCAGAAATAAGCTGTATGTGGTAGATTTTTGAAAAATCAACTGATTAAAAAGTTATTGAAGATAAACCAAAATTTTGGTTTATCTTCAATAACTTTATTATCAGTTGATTTTCAAAAATCCAACACATCAATCTAATGCATGACGTCTGCCCTCCTTCTCTGCTCCAAACCAAATTCAAATTGGTCCTGTATTAACAAAAATATTGAAGATTTTCTGAAATTCTGTCATGAGATTATCTACCATGTAAGTGTGTTGCACACTCACTGGTGGTGAAATCGGCCAAAGCGAGGGACGTTTTTCGCTTCAATAAGGTACAGATATTTTGCGTTTAAATGTGAGTTCAAAGATTGGATTGG
Organism: Fragum sueziense; assembly: GCA_963680895.1. Lineage (NCBI taxonomy): Eukaryota > Metazoa > Mollusca > Bivalvia > Cardiida > Cardiidae > Fragum > Fragum sueziense. The sequence goes on along the minus strand of OY804609.1, from coordinate 26,272,450 downwards.
ACAGTTTTTCCAATAACAATGAATTTGTTCTAAAAATAGACTGGGTTTACCATTTCGTATTGACAAACTGTCACTGTTGTTATAAAACCTCGTAACTACGGCTTCGATAAAGCCGTAGTTACAAGATTTTATAACAACACCAACGGAATACATTGATCGCGAAAAAAACGTCCTTCGCTTTGGCCGAGTCCACCACCAGTGACACTTTCTCAAAGAATATCCGATTTATGAATGAGGGCTGTTCAAAAAGTTTGCAGACTTTTGTTTTAATCGCCATATTTTCAAACATAAATTGATAAAACAATAAAGGAGAAAAAACCTTTTCCAGTCTAACTAGCCAAAATTTGTAAATTTTGCGGCAACTAGAATTCCAACATGGCATTGCTATAGGAATTCACTCTTGCAAACCCGAGACAGGGAGTAAATATTACGTTTTGCCTTTTGTATTTTACTTTGTGGAATGTCTTTTCAATGCTCAAAAGCTTAGAAAATTTTAGGAAATTGTTCCACCTGACCATAATTGTCACATTTGTTACGACAAAGTAATTGATTTGATCAAAATTATGGGTTTATAACAAATAGATTTTTTTTAAAATTTTTGAAGGACAATTTTAGATGTCAACATAACCTTGTAGTGGATTAGAATGATTTTGGTTTTGTTTTAATTTCTCTGATTAGTTTTCTTATATTTTAGTTGATCCAAGATACACAGATATGCAGGCAGAACAATCAAATACTGGCCGTACATGGAAATTATGTTGTAATTTCAGGGTTGCCACACATCAGGGAAATGTCAGGGAAATTTTAATTTTTTCAAGGTCAGGGAATTGTCAGGGAATTTTTTTAACTGTCAGGGAAATTTGAAAATACAGGCAAATGTCAAGGAATTGTCAGGGAATTTTGAAAAAAATAAGATGCATTGCCATATGATTAATTATTTCAATGTCACCTTTTGAAATTGTCTCAAAAAATCGCGAGTTACCGCGAAATTACTGCGAAGAAACATGTCAGGGAATTTTCCAATTTAGTCAGGGAAATGTCAGGGAATTGTCAGGGATTTTTTTCCTCTGACTAGTGGCAACCCTGAATTTTGTACCCCAGCATCAATGATTTTCCTCTGTCTGTCTATCTGTCTGACCATAAATTATAAATTCATTTTTCAGTGGATTCGAGACATCCAGATTTGCAGGCAGAATAATCAAATACTTGCTGTACATGGAAATGGAATCTGTGTGATTAATATGAAGGTAATATTATTTGAATGTTTTTTGAAAAAAAATGTCCTTTGACAATCTTTTTGTGGTTGGTTCATGTCAAATAACAAGCATTGATCCAGACATTTTTAGCTCACCTGAGCACAAAGTGCTCAAGGTGAGGTATTGTGGTCTAACAATGTCCGGCGTCCGTCTGTCCATCTGTCTGTCTGTCCGTCTGTCCGTCTGTCCGTCACGGCGTCAACAATTTCTTTAAACGACATCTCCTCCTAAACTACTAGGTCAATATCAACCAAACTTGGCAGAAATGTTCCTTGGGTGGTCCCTTATAAAAGTTGCTAAAATAATTGAAATCCAAGAAAAATTCTGGTTGCCGTGGCATCGGAAAATGGGAAATTTCACAAAAGCTCAACAATTTCTTTACACAACATCTCCTCCTTAACTTTTGGGTCAAAATCAACCAAACTTGGCAGAAATGTTTCTTGGGTGGTCCCCTATAAAAATTGCTAAAAGAATTGGAATCCATGAAAAACTCTGGTTGCCGTGGCATCAGAAAATGGGAAATTTCACAAAAGCTCAACAATTTCTTTAAACGACATCTTTTCCTTAACTTTTGGGTCAAAATCAACCAAACTTGGCAGAAATGTTCCTTGGGTAGTCCCTTATAAAAATTGCTAAAAGAATTGAAATCCGTGAAAAACTCTGGTTGCTGTGGCATCAGAAAATGGGAAATTTCACAAAAGCTCAACAATTTCTTTAAACGACATCTCCTCCTTAACTACTGGGTCAAAATCAACCAAACTTGGCAGAAATGTTCCTTAGGTGATCCCTTATAGAAATTGCTAAAAGAATTGAAATCCATGAAAAACTCTGGTTGCCGTGGCATCGGAAAATGGTAAATTTAACAAAAGCTCAACAACTTCTTTAAACGACATCTCCTCCTTAAATTCTGGGTTAAAATCAACCAAACATGGCAGAGATGTTCCTTGGGTAGTCCCTTATAAAAATTGCTAAAAGAATTGAAATCCATTGAAAACTATGGTTGCCGTGGCATTGGAAAATGGGAATTTTCACAAAAGCTCAACAACTTCTTTTAACGACATCTCCTTAACATCTTGGTCAAAATCAACCAAACTTGGCAGTAATGTTCATTGTGTGGTCCCTTATAAAAATTGCAAAAAGAATTGAAATATATGAAAAACTCTGGTTGTTGTGGCATTAGAAAATGGGAAATGTCATGAAAGCTGATCTATTTCTGTAAACAACATGTCCTCCTAAACTACATGGCCAAATTCTTCTCTGGGACAACAATGCGTAACATATGCAAAGTTATTTGGCATTATTAAAACATTACTCAGGTGAGCGATTTAGGGCCCTCAGGGTCCTCTTGTTTCTAAGAAGGGGGCCGACTGCATTGGCTCATGAAAAATTCCTTAAAAATCACTTTGATAAGCCTGTTTTACAAATTTGAGAGAGGGCCCGGGCCCCAACCCTAGATCTCCATACAAATAAGGGCTTTTTTGACAGTTTCATGAATATTCCTCATTGGTCCAAGATAATTTCTGACTTTGTATTTTTTGGAGTTTACATGAATTTACATTTTGATCGCAAAGAATAATTGGCAAACTTGTCAGTGTTCAATCTTACTGGCCTTTAAATTGTATATCTATTTTTGCAAGAGCCAAAACTCCACAGGATTTGCATAGATTCATCATCAAAGATATTTAAGAGAAATACTGGGATAAAGATCGTGGGCATATTGTTTTACCGCTGTCTGTCTGTCTGTTCATCCATCTGTCTCTCAGTCCAAAACTTAATGTGAAAACTTGATATTAGCTATTTCTGGGACATTGGTGTTTCACAAGCACATCTTGTTATACCCCCGCAAACGAAGTTTGGAGGGGGGTATACTGGAATCAGCTTGTCAGTCCAGTGGTTGGTTGGTTGGTTTGTCTGTCAGCAAAACCTTGTCCGGACAACTCCTCCTACACTACTAGACCGATTCAATTCATACTTGGCACAAGTGTTTTTTGTGACCTGCAGATGTGCAAGACGCAAATTCTATGAAAATTGGACGGATATTTTTTTAGATATGGCCCCTGATATAATGACAAAATGCTTGTCCGGACAGCTCCACCTGCAGTTACTGTCTGATTCACTTCATACTTGGACCAAGTGTGCATTAGGTAGTGTAGATGTGCAAGACGCAAATTTCAGGAAAATCGGATCTATACTTCTGAGTTATGGACCCTGATTTGACGAAAAAATGCTTGTTCGGACAACTCCTACAGTTAATGTCTGATTTGCATCATACTTGGCACAAGTGTGCATTAGAACCTAAAGGTGTGCAAGAATCAAGTTTCACAAAAAGTGGTCTGATATGGCCCCTGATTTTATGAAAAAATGCTTGTCAGGACAACTCCAGGGTTGCCACGCGTCAGGGAAAAGTCAGGGAAATTTAAATTTTTTCAAGGTCAGGGAATTGTCAGGGAATTTTATGAGCTGTCAGGGAAATTTGAAAATACTGGCAAATGTCAGGGAATTGTCAATAAATTTTGAAAAAATAAGATGCAGTTCCATGAAATTAATGATTTCCAGATCGCCATCCAAAATTGTCTTGAGACATCGTGAGTTACCCCGAAATTACCGCGACGAAACATGTCAGGGAATTTTCCAATTTTGTCAGGGAATTGTCAGGGAATTTTATCTCCTCTAACTAGTGGCAACCCTGAACTCCTCCTACACTAATTGACATATTCAGTTCATACTTGGCACAAGTGTTCATTGTGACCTGTAAATGAGAAAGAGGCAAATTTATTGAAAATCTGACCAATACTTTCTGAGTTATGGCCCTTGATTTGATAAAAAATGCTTGTCCGGACATCTCCTACAGTTACTGTCTGATTTTCTTCATACTTGGCACATGTGTGCAATAGGACCAGTAAATGTGCAAAATGCAAAGTTCAAGAAAATAGGTCGGATTCCTTTGGAGTTATGGACCCTGATTTGACGAAAAAATGCTTGTCTGGACATCTCCTCCTACAGTTACTGTCCGATTTGCTTCATATTTGGCACAGGTGTGCATTAGGACCTGTAAATGAGCAAGACGCAAATTTCATGAAAATCCGACCGTTACTTTCTGAGTTATGGCCCCTGATTTGATGAAAATATGCTTGTCCATACAACTACTACAGTTACTGTCTGATTCACTTCATACTTGGCACAAGTGTGCATTAGGACATGTAGATGTGCAAGACACAAATTTCACAAAAATCCATCTGATACTTTCATGTCCCCTAATTTTATAGCAAATGCTTGCCCGGACATCTCCTATAGTTACTGTCTGATTCACTTCATACTTGGCACAAGTGAATGTTAGGACCTGTAGATCTGCAAGAGGCAAATTTCAAGAAAATAGATCAGACTCTTTTGGAGTTATGGCCCCTGATTTGATGGAAAAATGCATCTCCTCCTACAGTTACTGTCCGATTCTTTTGTTGTTATGGCCCCTGATTTAATGGAAAAATGCTTGTCTGGACATCTCCTACAGATACTGTCCGATTTGCTTCATACTTGGCACAAGTGTGCATAAGGACATGTAGATGTGCAAGACACAAATTTCTTGAAAATCACACCAATACTTTCTGAGTTATGGACCCTGATTTGATGAAAATGCTCGTTCGGACAACTACTCCTACAGTTACTGATTTTTTTATACTTGGCATATGTATGCAATAGGACCGGTAGATGTGCAAAACGCAAAGTTCAAGAAAAATAGGTCGGATTCCTTTGGAGTTATGGCCTCTAATTTGATGGAAAAATGCTTGTCTGGACATCTCCTCCTACAGATACTGTCCGATTTGCTTCATACTTGGTACAAGTGTGTATAAGGACATGTAGATGTGCAAGACACAAATTTCTTGAAAATCACACCAATACTTTCTGAGTTATGGACCCTGATTTGATGAAAATGCTCCTTCGGACAACTACTCCTACAGTTACTGATTTTTTTATATTTGGCATATGTATGCAATAGGACCGGTAGATGTGCAAAACGCAAAGTTCAAGAAATTACGTCGGATTCCTTTGGAGTTATGGCCTCTAATTTGATGGAAAAATACTTGTCTGGACATCTCCTACAGTTACTGTCCGATTTGCTTCATACTTGGCACAAGTGCGCAATATGACAGGAAGATGTGCAAAATTCCAAGAAAATCCAATTGATAATTCATGAGTTACGGCCCCTGATTAGACAAATACACTTGTTTGAACAAATGGGGTGGCGTGTAAATTTTTATCACCTTCAGTAATAGATTTCTATTTAGCTCTTGTAGCCACAGTAGCGAAATTCCTATTAGATATCATATACTGAATCCAGATTTATGTCAAAATAGTAATAAGAGTTGGTAGTTCTTTTTTACTAAACTTCTAGCCACAGTAGTTGATTTTCTTTCATATATCTCCTCTGAATCCAGATTTTGGTCAAAACAGTAATAAGAGTAGCTAGTTCTTGTTTACTAAAATTCTAGCCACGGAAGTTTATTTCCTTTCAGATATCATACTCTTAATCCAGATTTTTGTCAAAGCAGTATTAAGTGTTGCTAGTTATAGTTTACTAAAATTCTAGCCACAGTAGCTCATTTCCTTGCAGATATCATACTCTGAATCCAGATTTTGGTTAAAACAGTAATAAGAGTTGCTAGATCGTGTTTACTAAAATTCTAGCAACAGTATTCAATTTCCTATCAGATATCATACTCTGAATCCAGATTTTGGTCAAAACAGTAATAAGAGTTGCTAGGTTTTTTTATGCTCCCCGAAGGGAGAGCATATAGTCGCCGCTTTGTCTGTCCGTCCGTCCGTCCGTCCTGTCCGTCCGTCATTCCGTCCGTCCGTCCGTCCGTCCGTCCGAAGTGATTTCTCCATAACCCTTGGGCCAAATCAAATGAAACTTACCATGTGAACTCCCTATGACAAAATGCCGATGTACTTTTCCCGGTTTTTGGATTTGAGGCCTCGTCATGGGAAAAGGGGACTTAAGGTTAAATACAGTTTTTCTCTAATTTCTCCTAATCTAATGGTCAGAATTTGATGAAATTTCATATTTGAGTAGCAAATCAGATGCCCTTGACAATAAACTATTTAAAATTTGCGTATACAAAATATGTCATGGAAAAAGGGGGCTTAACATTTGATAGCTCTGCATGGCATATATTTATTGTGACAATGCCTTATTCGGGGAGCATTGTCCGTCTCTGACGGCTCTTGTTTTATCTAGCCACACTAGCTGATTTCCTTCCAGATATCATACTCTGAATCCAGATTTTTGTCCAAACAGTAATAAGAGTTGTTATTTATTGTTTACTAAAATTCTAGCCACAGTAGTTTATTTCTTATCAAATTTCATACTCTTAATCCAGATTTTGGTCAAAACAGTAATAAGAGTTGCTAGTTTTCGATCTAGCCACAGTAGCTGATTTGCTATTAGATATCACTCTGAATCCAGATTTTGGTCAAAATAGTAATAGGAGTTGCTAGTTCTTGTTTACTAAAATTCTAGCCACAGTTGTCTAATACCTATCAGATATCATACTCTGAATCCAGATTTGGTCAAAACAGTTATACGATTTGCTAGTTCTTCTTTACTTAAGTTCTAGCCAGAGAAGTTGATTTCCTATCAGATATCATGCCCTGAATCCAGATTTTGGTCGAAACAGTAATAAGAGTTGTTAGATCTTGTTTACTAAATTCTAGCCACAGTAGCTGATTTCCTATCAAATATCATACGATGAATCCAGATTTTAGTCAAAATAGTAATAAGAGTTGCTAGTTCTTGTTTACTAAAATGCTAGCCACAGTAGTTGATTTCCTATCAGATATCATACTCTGAATCCAGATTTTGGTCAAAACAGTAATGAGAGTTGTTATCCCCCGCCGAAAAAAATTTTCGGGATGGGGGGGGGGGTGGGGGGCGGTGGTGGGGGGAAATTGTTTTTGCCATGTCCGTCCGTCCGTCCGTCCGTCCGTCCGACATTCGTTTCCGCGCTATTTCTTGGAAACTATAGACTGGATTTCGATGAAACTTGGCACACAGCTTCACTACAAAGAGGACATGCGCATATCGTCGGGGTTACCCGGTTCGACTATTGAATTCAGAGTTACTGCCCCTGACTGTTTAAGCCATATACATACAGAGTGATATTCGTTTCCGCGCTATTTCTTGAAATCTGTAGACCCGATTTCGATGAAACTTGGCACACAGCTTCACTACAAAGTGGACATGCGCATATCGTCGGGGTTACCCGGTTCGACTGCCGAATTTAGAGTTACTGCCCCTGACTGTTAAAGCCATATACATACAGAGTGATATTCGTTTCCGCGCTATTTCTTGAAAACTATAGACAGGATTTTGATGAAACTTGGCACACAGCTTCACTACAAAGTGGACATGCGCATATCGTCGGGGTTACCTGGTTCGACCGCCGAATTTAGAGTTACTGCCCCTGACTGTTCTTGGAAACTAAAGACCGGATTTCGATGAAACTTGGCACACAGCTTCACTACAAAGTGGTCATGTGCATATCGTCGGGGTTACTTGGTTCGACCATTGAATTCAGAGTTACTGCCCCTGACTGTTTAAGCCATATACATACAGAGTGATATTCGTTTCCGCGCTATTTCTTGGAAACCATAGACCGGATTTCGATGAAACTTGGCACACAGCTTTACTACAATGAGGACATGCGCATATCGTCGGGGTTACCTGGTTTGACCGTCGAATTCAGAGTTACTGCCCCTGACTGTTTAAGCCATATACATACAGAGTGATATTCGTTTCCGCGCTATTTCTTGAAAACTGTAGACCGGATTTCGATGAAACTTGGCACACAGATTCTTTATAAAGTGGACATGCACATATCGTCGGGGTTACCTGGTTCGACTGCCGAATTTAGAGTAACTGCCCCTGACTGTTTAAGCCATATACATACAGAGTGATATTCGTTTCCGCGCTATTTCTTGATAACTATAGATCGGATTTCAATGAAACTTGGCTCACAGCTTCACTACAAAGTGGACATGCGCATATCGTCGGGGTTACCCGGTTAGACCATTGAATTCAGAGTTACTGCCCCTGACTGTTTAAGCCATATACATACAGAGTGATATTCGTTTCCACGCTATTTCTTGAAAACTGTAGACCGGATTTCGATGAAACTTGGCACACAGCTTCACTACAAAGTGGACATGCGCATATCGTCGGGATTACCCGGTTCCAACGCCGAATTTAGAGTTACTGCCCCTGACTGTTTAAGCCATATACATACAGAGTGATATTCGTTTCCGCGCTATTTCTTGAAAATTATAGACCGGATTTCAATGAAACTTGGCACACAGCTTCACTACAAAGTGGACATGCGCATATCATCGGGGTTACCTGGTTCGACTGCCGAATTAAGAGTTACAGCCCCTGACTGTTTTAGCCATATACATACAGAGTGATATTCGTTTCCGCGCTATTTCTTGAAAACTGTAGACCGGATTTCGATGAAACTTGGCACACAGATTCTTTGTAAAGTGGACATGCACATATTGTCGGGGTTACCCGGTTCCACCGCCGAATTTAGAGTTACTGCCCCTGACTGTTTAAGCCATATACATACAGAGTGATATTCGTTTCCGCGCTATTTTTTGAAAACTATAGATCGGATTTCAATGAAACTTGGCTCACAGCTTCACTACAAAGTGGACATGCGCATATCGTCGGGGTTACCCGGTTTGACCATTGAATTCAGAGTTACTGCCCCTGACTGTTTAAGCCATATACATACAGAGTGATATTCGTTTCCGCGCTATTTCTTGAAAACTGTAGACCAGATTTCGATGAAACTTGGCCCACAGCTTCACTACAAAGTGGACATGTGCATATCGTCGGGGTTACCTGGTTCCACCGCCAAATTTAGAGTTACTGCCCCTGACTGTTTAAGCCATATACATACAGAGTGATATTCGTTTCTGCGCTATTTCTTGAAAACTATAGACCGGATTTCAATGAAACTTGGCACACAGCTTCACTACAAAGTGGACATGCGCATATCGTCAAGCTTACCTGTTTTGACCGCCGAATTTAGAGTTACTGCCCCTGACTGTTTTAGCCATATACATACAGAGTGATATTCGTTTCCGCGCTATTTCTTGAAAACTGTAGACCGGATTTCGATGAAACTTGGCACACAGATTCACTACAAAGTGGACATGCACTTATCGTCTGGGTTACCCGGTTCGACCGCTGAATTTAGAGTTACTGCCCCTGACTGTTTAAGCCATATACATACAGAGTGATATTCGTTTCCGCGCTATTTCTTGAAAACTATAGATCGGATTTCAATGAAACTTGGCTCACAGCTTCACTACAAAGTGGACATGCGCATATCGTCGGGGTTACCCGGTTCGACCATCAAATTTAGAGTTACTGCCCCTTACTGTTTTAGCCATATACATACAGAGTGATATTCGTTTCCGCGCTATTTCTTGAAAACTATAGACCGGATTTCAATGAAACTTGGCACACAGCTTTACTACAATGAGGACATGCGCATATCGTCGGGGTTACCCGGTTCGACCGCCGAATTTAGAGTTACTGCCCCTGACTGTTTAAGCCATATACATACAGTGATATTTGTTTCCGCGCTATTTCTTGACAACCATACACCGGATTTCAATGAAACTTGGCACACAGCTTTACTACAATGAGGACATGCGCATATCGTTGGGGTTACCCGGTTCAACAGCCGAATTTAGAGTTACTGCCCCTGACTGTTTTAGCCATATACATACAGAGTGATATTCGTTCTGTTGAAGCCATATACATACAGAGTGATATTCGTTCTGTTGAAGCCATATACATACAGAGTTATATTCGTCTGCGCTACTTTATTGACAATGAAAATATGTTCGGCGGGGGATATCAATTCAACGAATTTGCTTGTTAGTTCTTGTTTACTAAAATTATAGTCACAGTATTCAATTTCCTATCAGTAATCATATTCTGAATCCAGACTTTGGTCAAAACAGTAATAAGAGTTGCTAGTTCTTGTTTACTAAGATAATAGCCACAGTATTCGATTTCTTATCAGATATCATACTCTGAATCCAAATTTTGGTCAAAACAGTAATAAGAATGTTTGGTTCTTGTTTACTAAAATTCTAGCCACAGTAGTTGATTTCTTAACAAATATCATACTCTAAATCCAGATTTTGTTCAAAACAGTAATAAGAGTTGCTAGTTTTTGATCTAGCCACAGTAGCTTATTTCCTACCAGGTATCATACTCTGAATCCAGATATTGGTCCAAACAGTAAGAGTTGTTAGTTATTGTTTACTAAAACTCTCACCACAGTAGTTGGATTTCTATCAGATATCATACTCTGAATCCAGATTTTTGACAAAACAGTAATAAGAGTTGCTAGTTCTTATTTACTAAGATAATAGCCACAGTAATCAATTTCCTATCAGATATCATACTCTGAATCCAGATTTGTGTCAAAACAGTAATAAGATTCTTTGGCTCTTGTTTACTAAACTTCTAGCCACAGTAGTTTATTTCTTATCAAATTTCATACTCACAATCCAGATTTTGGTCAAAACAGTTGCTAGTTTTTTTTTATCTAGCCACAGTAGCTGATTTCATACCTGATATCATACTCTGAATCCAGATTTTGGTCCAAACAGTAATAAACGTTGTTAGTTCTTCTTAACTAAAATTCTAGCCAAAGTTGTTGAATACCTATCAGATATCATACCCTGAATCCAGATTTTGGTCAAAACAGTAATAAGATTTGCTAGTTCTTGTTTACTAAAATTCTAGCCACAGTAGTTGATTTCCTATTAGATATCATACTCTGAATCCAGATTTTGGCCAAAACAGTAATAAATGTTGTTAGTTCTTGTTTACTAAAATCCTAGCCACAGTAGTTGATTTCCATGGGTAAAAGTTTTCAGGCATATGCCTGAAGTTCAGGTTTTTGAGTATTCCAAAATGCCCCATTTTCTCGATTTTTACTATATAAATACAGACTTTTCCAGGTTTTCAGGTTTTTCAAAGTTTTCAACTTTTACCCCTGGATTTCCTATTAGATATCATACTCTGAATCCAGATTTTGGTCAAAACAGTAATAAAATTTGTTAGTTCCTGTTTACTAAAATTCTAGCCACAGTAATTGATTTCCTATCAGATATACTCTGAATCCAAATTTTGGTCAAAACAGTAAAAAGAGCTGTTAGTTCTTGTTTACTAAAATTCTAGCCACAGTATTTGATTTCCTATCATATATACTCTGAATCCAGATTTTGGTCAAAACAGTTATAAGAGCTGTTAGTTCTTGTTTACTACAATTCTAGCCACAGTAGTTGATTTCCTATCAGATATCATACTCTAAATCCAGATTTTGGTCAAAACAGTAATTATAGAGTTGTATGTTAGTTATTGTTTACTAAAATTCTAGCCACAGTAGTTGATTTCCTATCAGATATCATACTCTAAATCCAGATTTTAGTCAAAACAGTTATAAGAGTTGTTAGTTCTTGTTTAATAAAATTCTAGCCACAGTATTCGATTTCTTATCAGATAACATACTATGAATCCAGATTTTGGTATAAACAGTAATAAGAGCTGTTAGTTATTGTTTACTAAAATTCTAGACACAGTAGTTGATTTCCTATTAGATATCATACTCTGAATCCAGATTTTGGTCAAAACAGTAATAAAAGTTGTTAGTTCTTGTTTACTAAAATTCTAGCCACAGTAGTTGATTTCCTATTAGATATCATACTCTGAATCCAGATTTTGGTCAAAACAGTAATAAAATTTGTTAGTTCTTGTTTACTAAAATTCTAGCCACAGTATTTGGTTTCCTATCAGATATACTCTGAATCCAGATTTTGGTCAAAACAGTTATAAGAGCTGTTAGTTCTTGTTTACTAAAATTCTAGCCACAGTAGTTGATTTCCTATCAGATATCATACTCTGAATCCAGATTTTGGTCAAAACAGTAATACAAGTTGTTAGTTCTTGTTTACAAAAATTCTAGCCACAGTAATTTATTTCCTTTCAGATATCATACTCTGAATCCAGATTTTGGTCAAAACAGTAATACAAGTTGTTAGTTCTTATTTACAAAAATTCTAGCAAAAGTAATTGATTTCCTTTCAGATATCATACTCTGAATCCAGATTTTGGTCAAAACAGTAATACAAGTTGTTAGTTCTTGTTTACAAAAATTCTAGCCACAGTAATTGATTTCCTATCAGATATCATACTCTGAATCCAGATTTTGGTCAAAACAGTAATACAAGTTGTTAGTTCTTGTTTACTAAAATTCTAGCCACTGTAATTGATTTCCTATCAGATATCATACTCTGAATCCAGATTTTGGTCAAAACAGTAATAAGAGTTGTATGTTAGTTATTGTTTACTAAAATTCTAGCCACTGTAATTGATTTCCTATCAGATATCATGCTCTGAATCCAGATTTTGGTCAAAACAGTAATAAGAGTTGTATGTTAGTTATTGTTTACTAAAATTCTAGCCACAGTAGTTGATTTCCTATCAGATATCATTCTCTAAATCCAGATTTTACTCAAAACAGTTATAAGAGTTGTTAGTTCTTGTTTACTAGAAATCTAGCCACAGTATTCAATTTCTTATCAGATATCATACTATGCATCCAGATTTTGGTAAAAACAGTAATAAGAGCTGTTAGTTCTTGTTTACTAAAATTCTAGCCACAGTAGTTGATTTCCTATTAGATATCATACTCTGAATCCAGATTTTGGTCAAAACAGTAATAAAAAGTGTTAGTTCTTGTTTATAAAATTCTAGCCACAGTAGTTGATTTCCTATTAGATGTCATACTCTGAATCAAGATTTTGGTCAAAACAGTAATAAAACTTGTTAGTTCTTGTTTACTAAAATTCTAGCTACAGTAATTGATTTCCTATCAGATATACTCTGAATCCAGATTTTGGTCAAAACAGTAATAAGAGTTGTTAGTTCTTGTTTACAAAAATTCTAGCCACAGTAATTGATTTCCTATCAGATATCATACTCTGAATCCAGAATTTGGTCAAAACAGTAATACAAGTTGTTAGTTTGTGTTTACAAAAATTCTAGCTACAGTAATTGATTTCCTATCAGATATTATACTTTGAATCCAGATTTTGGTCAAAACAGTAATAAGAGTTGTATGTTAGTTATTGTTTACTAAAATTCTAGCCACAGTAGTTGATTTCCTATCAGATATCATACTCTAAATCCAGATTTTAGTCAAAACAGTAATACAAGTTGTTAGTTCTTATTTACAAAAAATCTAGCTACAATAGTTGATTTCCTATCAGATATCATACTCTGAATCCAGATTTTGGTCAAAACAGTAATACAAGTTGTTAGTTCTTGTTTACAAAAATTCTAGCCATTGTAATTGATTTCCTATCAGATATCATACTCTGAATCCAGATTTTGGTCAAAACTGTAATAAGAGTTATTAGTTCTTGTTTACTAAAATTCTAGCCACTGTAATTGATTTCCTATCAGATATCATACTCTGAATTCAGATTTTGCCACAGTAATTGATTTCCTTTCAGATAGCATACTATGAATCCAGATTTTGGTCAAAACAGTAATACAAGTTGTTAGTTTTTATTTACAAAAATTCTAGCCACAGTAATTGATTTCCTTTAAGATATCATACTCTGAATCCAGATTTTGGTCAAAAGAGTAATACAAGTTGTTAGTTCTTGTTTACAAAAATTCTAGCCTCAGTAATTGATTTCCTATCAGATATCATACTCTGAATCCAGATTTTGGTCAAAACAGTAATACAAGTTGTTAGTTCTTATTTACAAAAATACTAGCCACAGTAGTTGATTTCCTATCAGATATCATACTCTGAATCCAGATTTTGGTCAAAACGGTAATAAGAGTTGTTAGTTCTTGTTTACTAAAATTCTAGCCACAGTAGTTGATTTCCTATCAGATATTATACTCTGAATCCAGAATTTGGTCAAAACAGTAATACAAGTTGTTAGTTTGTGTTTACAAAAATTCTAGCTACAGTAATTGATTTCCTATCAGATATCATACTCTGAATCCAGATTTTGGTCAAAACTGTAATAAGAGTTGTTAGTTCTTGTTTACTAAAATTCTAGCCACAGTAGTTGATTTCCTATCAGATATTATACTTTGAATCCAGATTCTGGTCAAAACAGTAATAAGAGTTGTATGTTAGTTATTGTTTACTGAAATTCTAGCCACAGTAGTTTATTTCCTATCAGATATCATACTCTAAATCCAGATTTTAGTCAAAACAGTAATACAAGTTGTTAGTTCTTATTTACAAAAATTCCAGCCACAGTAATTAATTTCCATTCTGATATCATACTCTGTATCCAGATTTTGGTCAAAACAGTAATACAAGCTGTTAGTTCTTTTAACAAAAATTTTAGCCACAGTAGTTGATTTCCTATCAGATATCATACTCTGAATCCAGATTTTGGTCAAAACAGTAATAAAATTTGTTAGTTCTTGTTTACAAAAATTCTAGCCAAAGTAATTGATTTCCTATCAGATATCATACTCTGAATCCAGATTTTGGTCAAAACAGTAATAAGAGTTGTTTACTACAATTCTAGCCACAGTAGTTGATTTCCTATCAGATATTATACTTTGAATCCAGATTTTGGTCAAAACAGTAATAAGAGTTGTATGTTAGTTATTGTTTACTAAGATTCTACCCACAGTAGTTGATTTCCTATCAGATATCATACTTTAAATCCAGATTTTGGTCAAAACTGTAATAAGAGTTGATAGTTCTTGTTTACTAAAATTCTAGCCACAGTAGTTGATTTCCTATCAGATATTATACTCTGAACCCAGAATTTGGTCAAAACAGTAATACAAGTTTTTAGTTTGTGTTTACAAAAATTCTAGCTACAGTAATTGATTTCCTATCAGATATCATACTCTAAATCCAGATTTTGGTCAAAACAGTAATTAAAGAGTGGTATGTTAGTTATTGTTTACTAAAATTCTAGCCACAGTAGTTGATTTCCTATCAGATATCATACTCTAAATCCAGATTTTAGTCAAAACAGTTATAAGAGTTGTTAGTTCTTGTTTAATAAAATTCTAGCCACAGTATTCGATTTCCTATCAGATAACATACTATGAATCCAGATTTTGGTAAAAACAGTAATAAGAGCTGTTAGTTATTGTTTACTAAAATTCTAGACACAGTAGTTGATTTCCTATTAGATATCATACTCTGAATCCAGATTTTGGTCAAAACAGTAATAAAAGTTGTTAGTTCTTGTTTACTAAAATTCTAGCCACAGTAGTTGATTTCCTATTAGATATCATACTCTGAATCCAGATTTTGGTCAAAACAGTAATAAAATTTGTTAGTTCTTGTTTACTAAAATTCTAGCCACAGTATTTGGTTTCCTATCAGATATACTCTGAATCCAGATTTTGGTCAAAACAGTTATAAGAGCTGTTAGTTCTTGTTTACTAAAATTCTAGCCACAGTAGTTGATTTCCTATCAGATATTATACTTTGAATCCAGATTCTGGTCAAAACAGTAATAAGAGTTGTATGTTAGTTATTGTTTACTAAAATTCTAGCCACAGTAGTTGATTTCCTATCAGATATCATACTCTAAATCCAGATTTAAGTCAAAACAGTAATACAAGTTGTTAGTTCTTATTTACAAAAATTCCAGCCACAGTAGTTGATTTCCTATCAGATATCATACTCTGAATCCAGATTTTTGTCAAAACAGTAATACAAGTTCTTAGTTCTTGTTTACAAAAATTCTAGCCACAGTAATTAATTTCCAATCAGATATCATACTCTGTATCCAGATTTTGGTCAAAACAGTAATACAAGTTGTTAGTTCTTTTAACAAAAATTTTAGCCACAGTAGTTGATTTCCTATCAGATATCATACTCTGAATCCAGATTTTGGTCAAAACAGTAATAAAATTTGTTAGTTCTTGTTTACAAAAATTCTAGCCAAAGTAATTGATTTCCTATCAGATATCATACTCTGAATGATATCCAAATTTTGGTCAAAACAGTAATAAGAGTTGTTAGTTCTTGTTTACTAAAATTCTAGCCACTGTAATTGATTTCCTAACAGATATCATACTCTGTATCCAGATTTTGGTCAAAACTGTAATAAGAGTTGTTAGTTCTTGTTTACTAAAATTCTAGCCACTGTAATTGATTTCCTATCAGATATCATACTCTGAATCCAGATTTTGGTCAACACAGTAATAAGAGTTGTATGTTAGTTATTGTTTACTAAAATTCTAGCCACAGTAGTTGATTTCCTATCAGATATCATTCTCTAAATCCAGATTTTAGTCAAAACAGTAATAAAAATTGTTAGTTCTTGTTTACTAAAATTCTAGCCACAGTATTCGATTTCTTATCAGATATCATATTATGAATCCATATTTTAGTAAAAACAGTAATAAGACCTGTTAGTTCTTGTTTACTAAAATTCTAGCCACAGTAGTTGATTTCCTACTAGATATCATACTCTGAATCCAGATTTTGGTCAAAACAGTAAAAAAAAATGTTAGGACCTTTTTATACAATTCTAGCCACAGTAGTTGGTTTCCTATTAGATATCATACTCTGAATCCAGATTTTGGTCAAAACAGTAATAAAATTTGTTAGTTTTTGTTAACTAAAATTCTAGCCACAGTAATTGATTTCCTATCAGATATACTCTGAATCCAGATTTTGGTCAAAACAGTTAAAAGAGCTGTTAGTTCTTGTTTACTAAATTTCTAGCCACTGTAGTTGATTTCTTATCAGATATTATACTCTGAATCCAGATTTTGGTCAAAACAGCAATAAGAGTTGTTAGTTCTTGTTTACAAAAATTCTAGCCACAGTAATTGATTTCCTATCAGATATCATACTCTGAATCCAGAATTTGGTCAAAACAGTAATACAAGTTGTTAGTTTGTGTTTACAAAAATTCTAGCTACAGTAATTGATTTCCTATCAGATATCATACTCTGAATCCAGATTTTGGTCAAAACTGTAATAAGAGTTGTTAGTTCTTGCTTACTAAAATTCTAGCCACAGTAGTTGATTTCCTATCAGATATTATACTTTGAATCCAGATTTTGGTCAAAACAGTAATAAGAGTTGTATGTTAGTTATTGTTTACTAAAATTCTAGCCACAGTAGTTGATTTCCTATCAGATATCATACTCTAAATCCAGATTTTAGTCAAAACAGTAATACAAGTTGTTAGTTCTTATTTACAAAAATTCTAGCCACAGCAGTTGATTTCCTATCAGATATCATACTCTGAATCCAGATTTTTGTCAAAACAGTAATACAAGTTCTTAGTTCTTGTTTACAAAATTCTAGCCACAGTAATTAATTTCCATTCAGATATCATACTCTGTATCCAGATTTTGGTCAAAACAGTAATACAAGTTGTTAGTTCTTTTAACAAAAATTCTAGCCACAGTATTTGATTTCCTATCAGATATCATACTCTGAATCCAGATTTTGGTCAAAACAGTAATAAAATTTGTTAGTTCTTGTTTACAAAAATTCTAGCCAAAGTAATTGATTTCCTATCAGATATCATACTCTGAATCCAGATTTTGGTCAAAACAGTAATAAGAGTTGTTAGTTCTTGTTTACTAAAATTCTAGCCACTGTAATTGATTTCCTATCAGATATCATAATCTGAATCCAGATTTTGGTCAAAACTGTAATAAGAGTTGTTAGTTCTTGTTTACTAAAATTCTAGCCACTGTAATTGATTTCCTATCAGATATCATACTCTGAATCCAGATTTTGGTCAACACAGTAATAAGAGTTGTATGTTAGTTATTGTTTACTAAAATTCTAGCCACAGTATTCGATTTCTTATCAGATATCATACTATGAATCCAGATTTTAGTCAAAACAGTAATAAGAGCTGTTAGTTCTTGTTTACTAAAATTCTAGCCACAGTAGTTGATTTCGTATTAGATATCATACTCTGAATCCAGATTTTGGTCAAAACAGTAAAAACAATTGTTCGGCCCTTTTTATACAATTCTAGCGACAGTAGTTGGTTTCCTATTAGATATCATACTCTGAATCCAGATTTTGGTCAAAACAGTAATAAAATTTGTTAGTTCTTGTTTACTAAAATTCTAGCCACAGTAATTGATTTCCTATCAGATATACTCTGAATCCAGATTTTGGTCAAAACAGTTAAAAGAGATGTTAGTTCTTGTTTACTAAATTTCTAGCCACAGTAGTTGATTTCTTATCAGATATCAAACTCTGAATCCAGATTTTGGTCAAAACAGTAATAAGAGTTGTTAGTTCTTGTTTAAAAAAATTCTAGCCACATTAATTGATTTCCTATCAGATATCATACTCTGAATCCAGATTTTGGTCAAAACAGTAATACAAGTTGTTAATTGTGTTTACAAAAATTCTAGCTACAGTAATTGATTTCCTATCAGATATTATACTCTGAATCCAGATTTTGGTCAAAACTGTAATAAGAGTTGTTAGTTCTTGTTTACTACAATTCTAGCCACAGTAGTTGATTTCCTATCAGATATTATACTTTGAATCCAGATTTTGGTCAAAACAGTAATAAGAGTTGTATGTTAGTTATTGTTTACTAAAATTCTAGCCACAGTAGTTGATTTCCTATCAGATATCATACTTTAAATCCAGATTTTAGTCAAAACAGTTATAAGAGTTGTTAGTTCTTGTTTATTAAAATTCTAGCCACAGTATTCGATTTCTTATCAGATATCATACTATGAATTCAGATTTTGGTAAAATCAGTAATAAGAGCTGTTAGTTCTTGTTTACTAAAATTCTAGCCACAGTAGTTGATTTCCTATTAGATATCATACTCTGAATCCAGATTTTTGTAAAAACAGTTATATGAGTTGTTAGTTCTTATTTACAAAAATTCGTGCCAAAGAAGTTGATTTCCTATCAGATATCATACTCTGAATCCAGATTTTTGTCAAAACAGTAATACAAGTTCTTAGTTCTTGTTTACAAAAATTCTAGCCACAGTAATTAATTTCCATTCAGATATCATACTGTGTATCCAGATTTTGGTCAAAACAGTAATACAAGTTGTTAGTTTTTTTAACAAAAATTTTAGCCACAGTAGTTGATTTCCTATCAGATATCATACTCTGAATCCATATTTTGGTCAAAACAGTAATAAAATTTGTTAGTTCTTGTTTACAAAAATTCTAGCCAAAGTAATTGATTTCCTATCAGATATCATACTCTGAATCCAGATTTTGGTCAAAACAGTAATAAGATTTGTTAGTTTTTGTTAACTACAATTCTAGCCACAGTAGTTGATTTCCTATCAGATATTATACTTTGAATCCAGATTTTGGTCAAAACAGTAATAAGAGTTGTATGTTAGTTATTGTTTACTAAAATTCTAGCCACAGTAGTTGATTTCCTATCAGATATTATACTCTAAATCCAGATTTAAGTCAAAACAGTAATACAAGTTGTTAGTTCTTATTTACAAAAATTCCAGCCACAGTAGTTGATTTCCTATCAGATATCATACTCTGAATCCAGATTTTGGTCAAAACTGTAATAAGAGTTGTTAGTTCTTGTTTACTAAAATTCTAGCCACAGTAGTTGATTTCCTATCAGATATTATACTTTGAATCCAGATTCTGGTCAAAACAGTAATAAGAGTTGTATGTTAGTTATTGTTTACTAAAATTTTAGCCACAGTAGTTGATTTCCTATCAGATATCATACTCTAAATCCAGATTTAAGTCAAAACAGTAATACAAGTTCTTAGTTCTTGTTTACAAAAATTCTAGCCACAGTAATTAATTTCCAATCAGATATCATACTCTGTATCCAGATTTTGGTCAAAACAGTAATACAAGTTGTTAGTTCTTTTAACAAAATTTTTAGCCACAGTAGTTGATTTCCTATCAGATATCATACTCTGAATCCAGATTTTGGTCAAAACAGTAATAAAATTTGTTAGTTTTTGTTAACTACAATTCTAGCCACAGTAGTTGATTTCCTATCAGATATTATACTTTGAATCCAGATTTTGGTCAAAACAGTAATAAGAGTTGTTAGTTCTTGTTTACTAAAATTCTAGCCACTGTAATTGATTTCCTATCAGATATCATACTCTGTATCCAGATTTTGGTCAAAACTGTAATAAGAGTTGTTAGTTCTTGTTTACTAAAATTCTAGCCACTGTAATTGATTTCCTATCAGATATCATACTCTGAATCCAGATTTTGGTCAACACAGTAATAAGAGTTGTATGTTAGTTATTGTTTACTAAAATTCTAGCTACAGTAGTTGATTTCCTATCAGATATCATTCTCTAAATCCAGATTTTAGTCAAAACAGTAATAAAAATTGTTAGTTCTTGTTTACTAAAATTCTAGCCACACTATTCGATTTCTTATCAGATATCATATTATGAATCCATATTTTAGTAAAAACAGTAATAAGACCTGTTAGTTTTTGTTTACTAAAATTCTAGCCACAGTAGTTGATTTCCTATTAGATATCATACTCTGAATCCAGATTTTGGTCAAAACAGTAAAAAAAAAAAATGTTAGGACCTTTTTATACAATTCTAGCCACAGTAGTTGGTTTCCTATTAGATATCATACTCTGAATCCAGATTTTGGTCAAAACAGTAATAAAACTTGTTAGTTCTTGTTTACTAAAATTCTAGCTACAGTAATTGATTTCCTATCAGATATACTCTGAATCCAGATTTTGATCAAAACAGTTATAAGAGCTGTTAGTTCTTGTTACTAAAATTCTAGCCACAGTAGTTGATTTCCTATCAGATATCATACTCTGAATCCAGATTTTGGTCAAAACAGTAATACAAGTTGTTAGTTCTTGTTTACAAAAATTCTAGCCACAGTAATTGATTTCCTATCAGATATCATACTCTGAATCCAGAATTTGGTAAAAACTGTAATAAGAGTTGTTAGTTCTTGTTTACTACAATTCTAGCCACAGTAGTTGATTTCCTATCAGATATTATACTTTGAATCCAGATTTTGGTCAAAACAGTAATAAGAGTTGTTAGTTCTTGCTTACTAAAATTCTAGCCACAGTAGTTGATTTCCTATCAGATATTATACTTTGAATCCAGATTTTGGTCAAAACAGTAATAAGAGTTGTATGTTAGTTATTGTTTACTAAAATTCTAGCCACAGTAGTTGATTTCCTATCAGATATCATACTCTAAATCCAGATTTTAGTCAAAATAGTAATACAAGTTGTTAGTTCTTATTTACAAAAATTCTAGCCACAGTAGTTGATTTCCTATCAGATATCATACTCTGAATCCAGATTTTGGTCAAAACAGTAATAAGAGTTTTATGTTAGTTATTGTTTACTAAAATTCTAGCCACTGTAATTGATTTCCTATCAGATATCATACTCTGAATCCAGATTTTTGTCAAAACAGTAATAAGAGTTGTATGTTAGTTATTGCTTACTAAAATTCTAGCCACAGTAGTTGATTCCCTATCAGATATCATTATCTAAATCCAGATTTTAGTCAAAACAGTTATAAGAGTTGTTAGTTCTTGTTTACTAGAATTCTAGCCACAGTATTCGATTTCTTATCAGATATCATACTATGCATCCAGATTTTGGTAAAAACAGTAATAAGAGCTGTTAGTTCTTGTTTATAAAATTCTAGCCACAGTAGTTGATTACCTATTGGATATCATACTCTGAATCCAGATTTTGGTCAAAACAGTAAAAAAAAATGTTAGTTCTTGTTTATAAAATTCTAGCCACAGTAATTGATTTCCTTTCAGATATCATACTCTGAATCCAGATTTTGGTCAAAACAGTTATAAGAGCTGTTAGTTCTTGTTTACTAAAATTCTAGCCACAGTAGTTGATTTCGCATCAGATATCATACTCTGAATCCAGATTTTGGTCAAAACAGTAATACAAGTTGTTAATTGTGTTTACAAAAATTCTAGCTACAGTAATTGATTTCCTATCAGATATCATACTCTGAATCCAGATTTTGGTCAAAACTGTAATAAGAGTTGTTAGTTCTTGTTTACTAAAATTCTAGCCACAGTAGTTGATTTCCTATCAGATATTATACTCTGAATCCAGAATTTGGTCAAAACAGTAATACAAGTTGTTAGTTTGTGTTTACAAAAATTCTAGCTACAGTAATTGATTTCCTATCAGATATCATACTCTGAATCCAGATTTTGGTCAAAACTGTAATAAGAGTTGTTAGTTCTTGTTTACAAAAATTCTAGCCACAGTAGTTGATTTCCTATCAGATATTATACTTTGAATCCAGATTTTGGTCAAAACAGTAATAAGAGTTGTATGTTAGTTATTTTTTACTAAAATTCTAGCCACAGTAGTTGATTTCCTATCAGATATCATACTCTAAATCCAGATTTTAGTCAAAACAGTAATACAAGTTGTTAGTTCTTATTTACAAAAATTCCAGCCACAGTAGTTGATTTCCTATCAGATATCATACTCTGAATCCAGATTTTTGTCAAAACAGTAATACAAGTTCTTAGTTCTTGTTTACAAAAATTCTAGCCACAGTAATTAATTTCCATTCAGATATCATACTCTGTATCCAGATTTTGGTCAAAACAGTAATACAAGTTGTTAGTTCTTGTAACAAAAATTCTAGCCACAGTATTTGATTTCCTATCAGATATCATACTCTGAATCCAGATTTTGGTCAAAACAGTAATAAAATTTGTTAGTTCTTGTTTACAAAAATTCTAGCCAAAGTAATTGATTTCCTATCAGATATCATACTCTGAATCCAGATTTTGGTCAAAACAGTAATAAGAGTTGTTAGTTCTTGTTTACTAAAATTCTAGCCACTGTAATTGATTTCCTATCAGATATCATAATCTGAATCCAGATTTTGGTCAAAACTGTAATAAGAGTTGTTAGTTCTTGTTTACTAAAATTCTAGCCACTGTAATTGATTTCCTATCAGATATCATACTCTGAATCCAGATTTTGGTCAACACAGTAATAAGAGTTGTATGTTAGTTATTGTTTACTAAAATTCTAGCCACAGTAGTTGATTTTCTATCAGATATCATTCTCTAAATCCAGATTTTAGTCAAAACAGTAATAAAAATTGTTAGTTTTTGTTTACTAAAATTCTAGCCACAGTATTCGATTTCTTATCAGATATCATACTATGAATCCATATTTTAGTAAAAACAGTAATAAGAGCTGTTAGTTCTTGTTTACTAAAATTCTAGCCACAGTAGTTGATTTCGTATTAGATATCATACTCTGAATCCAGATTTTGGTCAAAACAGTAAAAACAATTGTTCGGCCCTTTTTATACAATTCTAGCGACAGTAGTTGTTTCCTATTAGATATCATACTCTGAATCCAGATTTTGGTCAAAACAGTAATAAAATTTGTTAGTTCTTGTTTACTAAAATTCTAGCCACAGTAATTGATTTCCTACCAGATATGCTCTATATCCAGATTTTGGTCAAAACAGTTAAAAGAGCTGTTAGTTCTTGTTTACTAAATTTCTAGCCACAGTAGTTGATTTCTTATCAGATATCAAACTCTGAATCCAGATTTTGGTCAAAACAGTAATAAGAGTTGTTAGTTCTTGTTTAAAAAAATTCTAGCCACATTAATTGATTTCCTATCAGATATCATACTCTGAATCCAGATTTTGGTCAAAACAGTAATACAAGTTGTTAATTGTGTTTACAAAAATTCTAGCTACAGTAATTGATTTCCTATCAGATATTATACTCTGAATCCAGATTTTGGTCAAAACTGTAATAAGAGTTGTTAGTTCTTGTTTACTACAATTCTAGCCACAGTAGTTGATTTCCTATCAGATATTATACTTTGAATCCAGATTTTGGTCAAAACAGTAATAAGAGTTGTATGTTAGTTATTGTTTACTAAAATTCTAGCCACAGTAGTTGATTTCCTATCAGATATCATACTTTAAATCCAGATTTTAGTCAAAACAGTTATAAGAGTTGTTAGTTCTTGTTTATTAAAATTCTAGCCACAGTATTCGATTTCTTATCAGATATCATACTATGAATTCAGATTTTTGGTAAAAACAGTAATAAGAGCTGTTAGTTCTTGTTTACTAAAATTCTAGCCACAGTAGTTGATTTCCTATTAGATTTCATACTCTGAATCCAGATTTTGGTAAAAACAGTAATAAGAGTTGTTAGTTCTTGTTTACTAAAATTCTAGCCACAGTAGTTGATTTCCTATTGGATATCATACTCTCAATCCAGATTTTGGTCAAAACAGTAATAAAAATTGTTAGTTCTTGTTTATAAAATTCTAGCCACAGTAGTTGATTTCCTATCAGATATCATACTCTGAATCCAGATTTTGGTCAAAACAGTAATAAGAGTTGTTAGTTCTTGTTTACTAAAATTCTAGGCACAGTATTTAATTTCCTATCAGATATTGTTATATGAAACCAGGTTGTGGTCAAAACAGTAATAAGAGTTGTTAGTTCTTGTTTACTAAAATTCTAGCCACTGTAATTGATTTCCTATCAGATATCATACTCTGAATCCAGAATTTGGTCAAAACAGTAATACAAGTTGTTAGTTCTTATTTACAAAAATTCTAGCCACAGTAATTGATTTCCTATCAGATATCATACTATGAATCCGTATTTTAGTAAAAACAGTAATAAGAGCTGTTAGTTCTTGTTTACTAAAATTCTAGCCACAGTAGTTGATTTCCTATTAGATATCATACTCTGAATCCAGATTTTGGTCAAAACAGTAATAAAAATTGTTAGGCCCTTTTTATACAATTCTAGCCACAGTAGTTGGTTTCCTATTAGATATCATACTCTGAATCCAGATTTCTGTCAAAACAGTAATAAAATTTGTTAGTTCTTGTTTACTAAAATTCTAGCCACAGTAATTGATTTCCTATCAGATATACTCTGAATCCAGATTTTGGTCAAAACAGTTATAAGAGCTGTTAGTTCTTGTTTACTAAATTTCTAGCCACAGTAGTTGATTTCTTATCAGATATCATACTCTGAATCCAGATTTTGGTCAAAACAGTAATAAGAGTTGTATGTTAGTTATTGTTTACTAAAATTCTAGCCACAGTAGTTGATTTTCTATCAGATATCATTCTCTAAATCCAGATTTTAGTCAAAACAGTAATAAAAATTGTTAGTTTTTGTTTACTAAAATTCTAGCCACAGTATTCGATTTCTTATCAGATATCATACTATGAATCCATATTTTAGTAAAAACAGTAATAAGAGCTGTTAGTTCTTGTTTACTAAAATTCTAGCCACAGTAGTTGATTTCGTATTAGATATCATACTCTGAATCCAGATTTTGGTCAAAACAGTAAAAACAATTGTTCGGCCCTTTTTATACAATTCTAGCGACAGTAGTTGTTTCCTATTAGATATCATACTCTGAATCCAGATTTTGGTCAAAACAGTAATAAAATTTGTTAGTTCTTGTTTACTAAAATTCTAGCCACAGTAATTGATTTCCTACCAGATATGCTCTATATCCAGATTTTGGTCAAAACAGTTAAAAGAGCTGTTAGTTCTTGTTTACTAAATTTCTAGCCACAGTAGTTGATTTCTTATCAGATATCAAACTCTGAATCCAGATTTTGGTCAAAACAGTAATAAGAGTTGTTAGTTCTTGTTTAAAAAAATTCTAGCCACATTAATTGATTTCCTATCAGATATCATACTCTGAATCCAGATTTTGGTCAAAACAGTAATACAAGTTGTTAATTGTGTTTACAAAAATTCTAGCTACAGTAATTGATTTCCTATCAGATATTATACTCTGAATCCAGATTTTGGTCAAAACTGTAATAAGAGTTGTTAGTTCTTGTTTACTACAATTCTAGCCACAGTAGTTGATTTCCTATCAGATATTATACTTTGAATCCAGATTTTGGTCAAAACAGTAATAAGAGTTGTATGTTAGTTATTGTTTACTAAAATTCTAGCCACAGTAGTTGATTTCCTATCAGATATCATACTTTAAATCCAGATTTTAGTCAAAACAGTTATAAGAGTTGTTAGTTCTTGTTTATTAAAATTCTAGCCACAGTATTCGATTTCTTATCAGATATCATACTATGAATTCAGATTTTTGGTAAAAACAGTAATAAGAGCTGTTAGTTCTTGTTTACTAAAATTCTAGCCACAGTAGTTGATTTCCTATTAGATTTCATACTCTGAATCCAGATTTTGGTAAAAACAGTAATAAGAGTTGTTAGTTCTTGTTTACTAAAATTCTAGCCACAGTAGTTGATTTCCTATTGGATATCATACTCTCAATCCAGATTTTGGTCAAAACAGTAATAAAAATTGTTAGTTCTTGTTTATAAAATTCTAGCCACAGTAGTTGATTTCCTATCAGATATCATACTCTGAATCCAGATTTTGGTCAAAACAGTAATAAGAGTTGTTAGTTCTTGTTTACTAAAATTCTAGGCACAGTATTTAATTTCCTATCAGATATTGTTATATGAAACCAGGTTGTGGTCAAAACAGTAATAAGAGTTGTTAGTTCTTGTTTACTAAAATTCTAGCCACTGTAATTGATTTCCTATCAGATATCATACTCTGAATCCAGAATTTGGTCAAAACAGTAATACAAGTTGTTAGTTCTTATTTACAAAAATTCTAGCCACAGTAATTGATTTCCTATCAGATATCATACTATGAATCCGTATTTTAGTAAAAACAGTAATAAGAGCTGTTAGTTCTTGTTTACTAAAATTCTAGCCACAGTAGTTGATTTCCTATTAGATATCATACTCTGAATCCAGATTTTGGTCAAAACAGTAATAAAAATTGTTAGGCCCTTTTTATACAATTCTAGCCACAGTAGTTGGTTTCCTATTAGATATCATACTCTGAATCCAGATTTCTGTCAAAACAGTAATAAAATTTGTTAGTTCTTGTTTACTAAAATTCTAGCCACAGTAATTGATTTCCTATCAGATATACTCTGAATCCAGATTTTGGTCAAAACAGTTATAAGAGCTGTTAGTTCTTGTTTACTAAATTTCTAGCCACAGTAGTTGATTTCTTATCAGATATCATACTCTGAATCCAGATTTTGGTCAAAACAGTAATAAGAGTTGTTAGTTCTTGTTTAAAAAAATTCTAGCCACATTAATTGATTTCCTATCAGATATCATACTCTGAATCCAGATTTTGGTCAAAACAGTAATACAAGTTGTTAATTGTGTTTACAAAAATTCTAGCTACGGTAATTGATTTCCTATCAGATATCATACTCTGAATCCAGATTTTGGTCAAAACTGTAATAAGAGTTGTTAGTTCTTGTTTACTAAAATTCTAGCCACAGTAGTTGATTTCCTATCAGATATTAAACTTTGAATCCAGATTTTGGTCAAAACAGTAATAAGAGTTGTATGTTAGTTATTGTTTTCTAAAATTCTAGCCACAGTAGTTGATTTCCTATCAGATATCATACTTTAAATCCAGATTTTAGTCAAAACAGTTATAAGAGTTGTTAGTTCTTGTTTATTAAAATTCTAGCCACAGTATTCGATTTCTTATCAGATATCATACTTTGAATTCAGATTTTGGTAAAAACAGTAATAAGAGCTGTTAGTTCTTGTTTACTAAAATTCTAGCCACAGTAGTTGATTTCATATTAGATATCATACTCTGAATCCAGATTTTGGTAAAAACAGTAATAAGAGTTGTTAGTTCTTGTTTACTAAAATTCTAGCCACAGTAGTTGATTTCCTATTGGATATCATACTCTGAATCCAGATTTTGGCCAAAACAGTAATAAAAATTGTTAGTTCTTGTTTATAAAATTCTAGCCACAGTAGTTGATTTCCTATCAGATATCATACTCTGAATCCAGATTTTGGTCAAAACAGTAATAAGAGCTGTTAGTTCTTGTTTACTAAAATTCTAGCCACAGTAGTTGATTTCCTATCAGATATTGTTATATGAAACCAGGTTGTGGTCAAAACAGTAATAAGAGTTGTTAGGTCTTGTTTACTAAAATTCTAGCCACTGTAATTGATTTCCTATCAGATATCATACTCTGAATCCAGAATTTGGTCAAAACAGTAATACAAGTTGTTAGTTCTTATTTACAAAAATTCTAGCCACAGTAATTGATTTCCTATCAGATATCATACTCTGAATCCAGATTTTGGTCAAAACAGTAATACAAGTTGTTAGTTTTTGTTTACAAAAATTCTAGCCACAGTTATTGATTTCCTATCAGATATCATACTCTGAATCCAGATTTTGGTCAAAACAGTAATAAGAGTTGTTAGTTCTTGTTTACTAAAATTCTAGCCACAGTAGTTGATTTCCTATCAGATATCATACTCTGAATCCAGATTTTGGTCAAAACAGTAATAAGAGTTGTACGTTAGTTATTGTTTACTAAAATTCTAGCTACAGTAGTTGATTTCCTATCAGATATCATACTCTAAATCCAGATTTTGGTCAAAAATGTAATAAGAGTTGTTAGTTCTTGTTTACTAAAATTCTAGCCACAGTAGTTGATTTCCTATCAGATATCATACTCTGAATCCAGATTTTGGTCAAAACAGTAATAAGGGTTGTTAGTTCTTGTTTACTAAAATTCTAGCCACAGTAGTTGATATCCTATCAGATATCAAACTCTGAATCCAGATTTTGGTCAAACATTAATAAGAGTTGTTAGTTCTTGTTTACTAAAATTCTAGCCACAGTAGTTGATTTCCTGTCAGATATCATACTCTGGACATCTACTACAGCTACTGTCTAATTTGCCTTATACTTGGCACAAGTGTGCATTATGACAGGTAGATGTGCAAAATGCAAATTTCAAGAAAATTTATGATAATTTATGAGTTATGGCTCCTGATTTGACAAAAATACTTGTCCAAACAAATGGGGTGGAGGGGGTATATTTATCACCTTTGGTCATATATTTTAGTTTTTTCTGTGAAATGAGAGATCAACTTTTCTTTTTCAGACTCGTAAGCAGATACAAAAGTTACCCAACAGGCATGATGGGCCTCTTAGATGGTTCGTTTTTACTAGCTTTACTTCTTATAATCTTTCCATAAACAGGACCTGACCCCGGTTTCTCGAAAGAACTTAAGTACGTTCTCAGACTCAAATCTGATCACCATACTCAAAATACACGAAATCCATGTGCACTTTAATCGAATACCCTTCAACGTTGGAGAGTATTCCATTGAAGTTAAGCATGTACCCATGAGTATGTACTCAAGTTTTTTCGAGAAACCAGGCCCTGGATTGGTATTCACCAATCAGTCTATCAAAGACCTGGTCACGTGCACAATTCTGCGTCCACTTCACGGCCAGAGTAAGTCTAAAATGGGACCCGTGCAATATAATTTTGGACATGACGTGGACTTAATATGGATGCGGAATCATATGTGACCAGGTCTTAATTCTAAGTTTGCCTATAAAATTACACAACAACCCATCTGATTGGTCGAGACAATTGTCTCTTCCAATCAGATGGCTTATTATGTATTTACCTTAGAAAATCAATTAAGAAATGTTGGTGAATATTGCCCCTGGTTTTGGCACTTTAAATAGACAAAGCTTGGAAAAATACTGCAGATCTTTGCAATATGCTATGTATTATACTATACTTACGTATATCAAGGCGATAAGCAGTCCATATTCTTGCATGTTTTTGAATGTATTTAGATGTATGGTATACAGATAGCATGCAAGGGTCTATTATGACTAAGACAAAAGAAGAAATATCCAGCATTTTCTCGTTTTGCTTCAATATTTTTTCCCTATGTATTGCACTCATCCTTTTGTAACATTCATTATTACATTGTCATCCAGCAGCTTTCATGTTGGAACTGTCTAAAATTTTCTCCTAATATTTCCATCAATATTTTTCATACTTTTCATACTGATGTGCACAAATTGTCAGTCAATATCCATGTTAGTCCACTTGAATTGAAGTCAAACTTTTTTATGTTACACTTTTTAGCCAGCCAGGACATTATGTCCATGTAGCTAATGACATGTCACAGCCTTAGTGTCGGCGTTGGCGACCATCAGTGTCACATTGCGGCTTCAAAAACTTTAACCTGGTCTATATCTCAGGTACTATTAGAGATACAGCCTTGATATTTCACAATGGATACTTCTTACCAAGACCTTTCATTTGGGACCTTGACCTTGGAGTTTGGCCTACTTTTAGAAAACTTTAACCAGGCCTATATCTCATGCACTATTATAGATAGAACCTTGATATTTCTCATATGGATACCTCATGCCTTGACCTTGAGAACTTGACCTTTGCCCTAGTGACCTTGATCTTTGACCTTGGACTCGGTTTTTTTTTACAAGCTCTCTTATAGGCAAGCTACGTTGTCTGTGGACAACTCATGTTAAGCTATGTGTTTATAATCTGCCTTTTTATACGCCCGAAGGGTTGTATTATGTTATGGCCCCGGTCGTCCGTCTGTCTGTCCGTCTGTCTGTCCGTCTGTCTGTCTGTATGTCTGTCTGTCTGTCCGTTAGCAATTTTTTGTGTGCGCAACATCCTCCTACAGTTTTGATCGAAATTTGATAAAACTTGCCACAATGAATCTCCATGGTGTCTAGTTGTGCACATTGCTTACGGAATTTAGATAACTCTTTTCGTTCTTGAATTATCTGCCCTTGAATTTAAAAAAATGCCCATTTTACTGACAAGCCCCTCTCGGGCGTATATGCGCAACTCTGCGAAGCTCTTGTTTAACAAAAGGATCAGAAGTAAGTAAAACATATTTTTGTTCACTTTCAGTTGCTGTTATTACCAACAAAGTGACTTCCTTATAACTGGAGGAGCAGACGGAAAATTAAAAGTAAGTTTATTACCATTTTTCACTTGAAAATAAATCCATTGTTAGCACCTGTCTGTATGCACATATCTGACATTTATTGATAAATTTAAATGTTTCTAGCCACAAGGTTTTATTGGTGTTATTGCAAAACCTGGTAACAACAGCTTTAACCCATTCCCAAACAAGACCTGGATTTGTAGTCTCTATCTGAAAAGGCTTGGGAAAACATTGAGGCAAAAGAAGAAAATGCTGATAATCAGCATTTTCTCCTTTTGCCTTAATATTTTCTGTGCTATTTTATACACAAATTCTCTCTTTATCCATCTATATATGTCTTATATATATCATATATATATTGTATATCTCTTTTATACTTTGTTGTCTGAAGAAGCTTTCAACTTGGAACAGCCTAATATTTTGTCATTTGGGAAAGGGTTAATCAAGCTCCAAGTCTACAGCTTTAATAAACTCCTTCCCAAACGAAACTTTTTTAGGGTAGTCCTATTTATAAGGTAATTCAAGCAACAAAATGGTTGTTGATAAAGAAGAGATTCGTGTAAGAATTAGCATGGAAAATATTTAGGCAAAAGGAGAAAATTCTGATTATTAGCATTTTCATCTTTTGCCTCAATATTTGCCCAAGCCTTTTCTGACATGGACGTCAAAACCAGGTTTTTGTTTGGGAAAGGGTTAAGCTGTAGTTGCAAGGTTTTGCAATAACAAAGACAATATTTTTCTTTATTTACAGCTTTTCAATGGTACAGCATTTAACCTACTACATAACCTGACTGGACACACAGGGCCTATCAGCAGTAAGTTTATACCTTTTAAGTAATGAAAACATTCTTTTAGAAATTCATTTTATACATGAACTAACAAATCAGGTTACCAAAAATGTTCTTTTTACAACCCCTGTATTGGAAGTATTATAACGTGTGCCCATTTGGCTTGTTTTACTTTTGTCTACAGGTCTCTTCATCTAAACATGACATTTCAACATTTTCCTATAGCTTCAATATTTTAGTTTACAAGTCGCATATATTTTGTTTAACAGGTATATATCTAATCAATATTCATATTTTGATACCAATCATTTGAACTGAAACAGAAATGACTTACATAATAGATTTAGATTAAAGCCAGGATCTAAAAAATGGTCCCTTATAGCATTTAAGAAAAACTGAGTTTCCAACTCAGCCTGTGATCAAATTCAGTCGTATAAAGATCAAGGCTAGTAAGTTACTAGAGGTTATGAAGAAACTATGAGAGAACAATATAATGGTCTCTGATCAGACTGCATGTATATGCAGGCTGATCTGGAAACATGTTGAGCTCAAAAGCCTTAAGGGACCTTTTTCAAGAGCGCGGCTCATAATTATTTCTGCACCACTTCTTTCTCAATGTAGGTGTGGAACCCCACAAAACAGACACAATATTGTTGACATCTTCATTTGATGGGACAGTCAGGATTTGGAGAATGGACAGTCTGCAAATGGTGAGTTTGTAATTTTATATGCCCGTCAAAGACAGGACATATGGGATCACTTGTGGTGTGCACGCGGGCCACAGTGTCCACTTCTTGATCCAGAACATAACTATGTCCCCTTATGTCCAATAAACTTGTTAGGACTGATCTTAATTCCCACTTTCTGCCTATTGAAAATAAAAAAAAAAACATGTTTACAATTTCAGCATTATAAATCTTGATACTAACATAAACTTTTTCTTTTTATGCCCTCGTATTGAAAGATCAGGGGCATATTGTTTTACCGCTGTACATCTGTCTGTCTGTTCATCTATCTGTCTGTCTGTCTTTCAGTTCAAAACTTAACATGAAAACTTAACATCAGCCCTTTCAGGGGCATTTATGTTTCACAAACACATCTTCTCTTCATTTCAGTTTATGAGACTTGATGTAGGAGAGAAGATTTACCATCTGTCTTTGTTGGGAGAGTCAGAGTTCTTCTTTAGTACAGAGAAAAACATACTGATTTACAGTCTAAATCAGGTATATATTTTTCTCACATTTTTACCATACAGAATTTCGCTTAACCCTTTCCCAAACAGACAAATTTTTCGGGTGATTGACTTCAAAAACTGCTACAAATGAAAAATTGAATTTAATCAAAGATAAGGTTTGTGTAAAATATGGCATAGAAAATATTGAGACAAAAGGAGAAACTGCTGGTTATCAGCAGTTTCTTCTTTTGCTTCAATGTTTTCCCAATCCTTTTATATTCGGGACGTCAAAATCAGGTCTTGTTTGGGAAAGGGTTAATGATATTCCATCCTTCATTTGATACCAAACACTGTGCATTTTCTGGCATCATGATCAGTAGCAACAGAAATTGACAATGGTGTCCAAAATTTAAGATTTAGATACCCACATTAATTTTTGGGACATTTGTGTTTCACAAACACATCTTTGTTTCAAATGCGTTTGTTCCTGATTCAATTTCATGCTTAATTTACATTTCAAGTTTTGAAATATTTTGGGAGCAACCAGCATTGTCGTTTTTCTATAGCTTAAAATAGGTTTATTGAAGAAAAGAAACATTATGCCAGAGATATATAAGACCATATTCAGAAATCAAACAAAAAAGGATGAGTGTCAATAAGGCCCTTTCCGTGACCCAACCCGATTTTCTTCATTTTCGCCACAGATGACCACTAACATATTGACCTTATGTAGGCAAAGTATCAACTTGAACGGAGGCTTGGTTCGGAAGATATATTAAATCAAAGTGGCTGGGGTAAGTCACCCACTATGCCATTAGATGGTAATCAATTTCTTATACAGTTTTACTTACAATTTATAACTTGAAAATTGCTGATGCAGTGAAATATATGTGTATAGCTCTTCAAATACATGTTGTTGTTTATTCCATTTGATGCCATGTACACGAGAAAAGGGGCATTAAACATGTTTACGAATTTTTAGGATTTTTGGATGGGCTAACTTTACGAAAAACCACAACAGGCTTTTATTCATTTTATTACTTGATTTATCTTTTTGGTGGTGAATGAAGATATATTACCGTAACTTGTGATATGAAAATTTTCTAAATAGCTTTTTTATTTTCTGGATTATTTGCCCTTGATTTCTTGATAAAAATGCCAAAAAATATACTCCTCACAAAAAGTTAAGCAACAAAAGTAATTCTCTCAATATTCTTTTTATACACGGGGAAATTTTTGCACAGATTCGTTATTTGGACAGCCATATCTATGATTAAACACACTTAAAAGAATACTGAATGTTATCGTCTCCGAAAACAGCTATCACGTGATTAGAACACACTCACCCCCAAAACATGCATGCAAAATGTGTCGCATATACGGATTTCAAACTTGGCATTAGCCCCGTATGTGCTTAAAACGCGTCAATTTGACACCTTTGATGTCATCAACATTTGAATCATACCAATACGGCACTTGACTCCAACTGAAGTGGCTCAAATTGTTGGAATGCTACAGGGTGGGGCAACCAAGACTGCTGCTGCCATTCACTTTAAATTTCATCGCAGTATTGACTGAAGAGCAATAACCTGATATAATCAAACTGGACAGATGTCAGAGAGACCACGTTCATGTCGTCTAAGAGTAACAACACCTTGTGAAGACCGTTATGTTGCAACCTTAGTCCGTAGGAACTGGCTTACAATGGTCAGATCGCTGGAAAATGACCTTCAGAGGGTGTCAGGAAACAGACTTTCCATCCAAACCGCGAGGAACATTTTTCACACGGAAGGTCTAAGGTCCAGGATACAACTTCAACGGACCCAACTTCCCCAAAAACATCGACGGCAAAGATTAATATTGGAACATCAACATCAAAACTGAGGGTCACTCGTTGGCGTCACAAACTCATAGCTGACTCGTCAAGATTCTGCCTTGACTCTAATGATGGCATTACACATGTGTGGAGAAACGGTAATGAGCGGTTTGCAGACTGTAACATCGCTGAACACGACCAATATGAACGTGGGAGTTTGATGGTCTGGAGAGGTATCAGTGTTTGCCACAGAACAGAGCTGGTTGTCATCAGATGAGGGTCAATGACTGGTGTAAGGTGCATTTACGAGATCATCACGCCTGTTATCATCCTTCTGGCACAGTAAACAGATCCAACTGTTATGTTATTGGATGGTAATGCCCGTCCCTATCGTTCTGGAATTGTGACTGAAGTTCTGTGGACCAACAACATCAGACATATTGACTAGCCTGCTACGTCTCTAGACCTTATTTCGACAGAACATACAAAGGACATTCTTTGAGGGCGTGTCTATGGTCAGCATGTTCGCCCACAGACTCTGGATGAACTGCAACAGGTCTTGCAGACAGAATGGAGGATCAATCCACAACGGACATTAGACAGACAAATCTGCTAGATGCCAAGGTGTGTTCGGGCGTGTGTTGAACATCGTAGGGGTCATACCAGGTACTTGATGCTCGATCATGGCCCAAAGTGGCCGGAAAACAACTTTTTACACATTCTGAACTGCTGGCGAGTGATGTTTTGCACCAATGTTTCGTCGGGACGGTTTTCGAGGATCTGTAACTTTGTTATTGTTTGATGATTTTCCCAATCATTTAACGTAATTTGTGTAATAAGACCCCAACTTTGTATTGTATAAAACATAGATCATTAGATGTGATAAAACACATTTGAGAAAGAAAAGCATCTTTGTTGCTTAACTTTTTGTGAGGAGTATATAAGAAGTACTATTTCGTTTCTAAACTAAACATTTCTGAATAAATCACCATAAAATACCAATATAAGGATGATATGAGCCTTGTGTAAACAAAAACATCAGATAAAGAGGTTGCAATTGTTATCTTAACAGAGTGGGTGGGGTAATATACTCCAAAATTACGCATGAAACAGACAGGAATTTTTCATAGTTAGAATTGCTTGTATAACTTCCTAAATGTGTTGTACCGTTGTTATTGGCTCATCTGAGCACAAAATGTTCAAGTTTAGCTATTTTAATCGCTTTTTTGTTTATTGTCTGTATGTCTATCTGCCCATCTGTCTGTTCTCAATTTGGTCTTTACACTCTAGCATCCGCAAATATAAGCCAATATTGACCAAACTTTATCAAAACAAGTATAGTCTTAAGTTCTTAGTTAAGTTTGGTTATGGGCCGAATCAAACAAAAAGGTGCAGAGTTGTCTGCCTTTGCAGGTCAAAAATAGCTAGTTTTGACATTGTTTCTACTATAGCCTCGACATTTATTGTCCAATCAAGATGAAAATTAGTCACAATATTTGGTACCATATGTGCTCGAATGACATCGATTTTCAGTCTGATCAGATCAGAAAATAACAATTTTCCACTTTGCTTTCACTCTAATTTTGTCTTATACAAGGGCGGATAACTTAGCAAGTCTTACCCTAATTGTGTTGAACTTCACACTTCTCCAAGTTCTTATAGTCACATTTTTTTAACATTGTGTCAAAATTTCATTTTGATTGGTGTATATTTGTGGTTTTTAAGAATTAAACAAAGTCGAAAACAGCAATTTTGTCAAATTAAAGGGCAGGCAACTCCGCAAATTGTTGTCCGATTGTGCTGAAATTTGAACCAATTCAAGGTCTTATAGGGACCAACATTGTGTCGAAGGTTTGTCTTGATTGGTCTGTATTTGTGTTTGTTAGAGTAAAAGAAAGTTGAAAACTGCATTTCTTTCGAATTCAAGGGCACATAACTCGCGATTTTCAGATTCGATCAGACAGAAATTCAAATTCATTAAAGCTCATATAGTAACCACCCTTGTTCCTAATTTTCATCTTGATTGGTCGATAAATGTAGAGGCTAGAGTGGAAACAATGTCAAAACAAGCTACTTTTGACGTGCAAGGGCAGACAACTCTAAAGTTTTTATTTCGATCCGGCCCATATTCAAACTCATTAGAGAACGTATGGCCATACTTGTTTTGATAAAGTTTGGTCAAGATTGGCATATATTTGCGGATGCTAGAGTGTAAAAACCAAATCAAGAACAGACAGATGGGCAGATAGACCAACAGACAACGAATAAAAAGCGATTGAAATAGCTCAACCTAAGCATTTTGTGCTCAGATGAGATAAAAACAACGCTACCACACATTTAAGATGCTATACAAGCAATTCTTACTATGAAAGATTCCTGTCTGCTTCATGCCTAATTTTGGAGTATATTACCCCACCCACTCTGCTGAGATAATAATTGCAACCTCTTTATCTGATGTATTTGTGTCCATAAGGCTCATATCGTATTCCAGGTGGTATTTTATGGTGATTTATACAGAAATTTTTGGTTTAGAAACGAAACAGTACTTCTTATAATTTTTGGCATTTTTATCAAGAAATCAAGGGCAAGTAATCCAGAAAATACAAAAGGCATTTTGAAAATTTTCATATTACAAATTACGGTAATGTATCATCATTCACCACCAAAAAGATAAATCAAATAAAATAATAAATAAAAGCCTGTTGTGGTTTTTCGTAAAGTTAGCCCATTCAAAAATCCTAAAAATTCATAAACATGTTTAATGCCCCTTTTCTCCTGTACATGGCATCCAATGGAATAAACAACAACATGTATTTGAAGTGCTATACACATATATTTCACTGCATCAGCAATTTTAAAGTTATAAATTGTAAGTAAAACTGTATAAGAAATTGATTACCATCTAATGGCATAGTGGGTGACTTACCCCAGCCACTTTGATTTAATATATCTTCCAAACCAAGCCTCCGTTCAAATTGATACTTTGCCTACATAAGGTCAATATGTTAGTGGTCATGTGTGGCGAAAATGAAGAAAATCGGGTTGGGTCACGGAAAGGGCCTTATTGACACTCTTCCTTTGTTGTATGTTGTGTTAAATCTCATATTCTGAAATTTTGAATACATAAATCTTTTCCAGTTTTATCAGCTGTTTGCCCCTGTTGAATCTGAGACCAAGAAGTTGATAAGATGTGGTGGAAGAGGCAAATGTAACAGAATACTGGGATCAACTGAGGTTTGTCCTTACATGTAACCTGTCACATTAGAAGGGACCTTAATTATGTGGAAAATATTAACCCAGTCAGTTTGTGCACATTGCGCAGAATGACTAGGATCGAAACTTTTCACTCTAAGCTTATTTTCTGTATCTAGATTATGTTTCCCTATCATGCTATAAATACTTTTACCAAATATGACAACTGGTCGACCTCTACTGAGCATTAGGAGAAAATGCTGGTTATCAACATTTTCTTCTTTTCTGCATATGATTTTCAATCTTTTCTCGATTTGATCTATCAAAAATATACAGAGTCATTTAACAATAGTTGCATTATAACTTTGATAATTTTATTTTGCTATTTCAGGATGGCATTGTTAGATTGTTTTCACTGTGACTGGATTAATTCTTACAGTTATGTACTCCATACTTTCGTACCACACAAAGTAATGATAATACTAAACTATCATTTACAATAGTCTCTTAACTCGTTTCCAAATAAGACTTGGTTTTGATGTCCCGCGTAGATATGGCTTGGGAAAACGTTGAGACAATAGAAGAAACTGCTGATAACTAGCAGTTTCTCCTTTTGCCTCAATATTTTCTGGGTTATAACATAAACATTTTTGCTGTTTGTGATCTGCAGCAGCTTTCAAGTTGGATGGTACTAAAGTTTTGCTGTTTGAGAATGTGTTATCATGCACTAATTAATGTAGTTATATGATGTCATTACACAATTTCAGGATGGCAGTGTAAGACTGTTTTCACCAGTGACTGGACTAACTCTTACCATAGTGTATCCCATGCCTTCATTCCAGGTAGGGCCTTTAAAATGTCTCTATTGAACAGATTTCTTCTGAAAGTCCAAATTATAAATTAGCCCTTTCCCAAACAAGACCTTCTACAAAAGGCATGGGAAAACATTGATGCAAAAGAAGAAAATGCTGATAACCAGCATTTTTATGCCCCCGTATCGAGAGATCGGGGGCATATTGTTTTACTCATGTCTGTCTGTCCGTCTGTCTGTCTGTCTGTCCGTCTGTCTGTCCGTCCGTCTGTCTGTCAGTCCGAAACTTAACATTGTCATTTTCTCGACAACTATTATGCATACAAAGCTCAAATTTGGTATGTAAAGGTGTTTCAGTGATATCTATCTGATCCATGCAATTTGACCTTCCTCAAGGTCACCGTTCAACCCTTATCTACCCTTAACATGTAACTTAACGCTCCACTTAACGCAACAACTTAACGTTAGCCTTTTCTCCAAAAGTATTCCACATACAAAGCTTAAATTTGGTATGTAAAGTTCTTTCAGTGATATCTATCTGATCCTTGCAATATGACCTTCCTCAAGGTCACTGTTTAACCCTTATTAATCCTTAACATGTAACTTAACGCACCACTTAACGCAACAACTTTCCTCCAAAAGTATTCCACATACAAAGATCAAATTTGGTATGTAGCCTTCTTTCAATGATATTAGGTTAGAGGGTCAAGGTCATTCATGTAGGTTAAGGTCATATATCAATTAAGGTCATAATTATAGAAAAAAAGCCATTTCGGGGGCATTTGTGTTTCACAAACACATCTTGTCTCCTTTTGCCTCAAGATTTTCTGTGCTAAGAATCATATCTCTATCCACATTTGTTTTGTTGTCTCCAGAAACTTTCAATTTGAACCACCCTAAAATTTTGCCGTTTATGGGGAAAGGAATAAGAACAATTACAAGTCTTTTCTGTTCTTTAGTATATCTTTCAGACAGAGTTGGGTGGGGTACGGTATAAAGGATTTTTTTTTCTTTTTATGCCCCCGATAGGGAGGCATCATAAATTTGACTTGTCCGTCCGTCCGTCCGTCCGTCTGTCCGTCCGTCCGTCTGTCCGTCCGTCCGTCATTCCGTCCAAAAACTTTAACATTGGCCATAACTTCCTTATATTACTATACATATTCGCTTCATACTTTACCACAACATTCCTTGGTACATTACCTTTCTGTAGGCACATACTTTGGTGACCTTGACCCCTGGATGACCTTGACCTTATGACGATCAAAGCGGTGTCGGGGGCATTGTCATCTTACAGTGACAGCTCTTGTTTTTAATTAAATTACCTTTCTTCAAGTTTACCTCTATTCCTTTACTTTCATATGATTTATATGTAATGTAATGTTATAACTTACAAAGATTAATTTCGAAGGCATATGGATTATGATGTATTTTTTCTTTAGTTTCACAATGTTGTCTATGCTTTTTTGCTCTGGATTTTATCTAATTTTCTAGGTACTGATGTCTTTTGCATATGACATGCACCAAGATAAGCTGCATACAGTTTTGACTGATGGAAAAGGTAGTCCTCCCAATTCTTATTGTTTGAAACATTATTTGTGATTTATATTTTTTGTATGCCACCAGAGTCAATCGTTTATTGGTGTCATCTTCTCTAGTGTCCGTCCATCCTTCTGTCTGTCAACTTTCCTTGTGAGCGCAACTTCTCCTAAGTTTCTAGCTGGATCTTTTTGAAACTTGGTTGATGTTATCACCTCAATTGGTAGATATGCACGAAGGAAGGATTTCATGGTTCATTGATTTTTGCCTGAGTTATGCCCCCTTAAAACTTAGTCTCTGGGAGTGGCGGCGTATATTGTGACCATGGCACTCTTTTTACAAAAGTATATTTTGTTTCATCCAAATCTTGATAGTAAGTACTACTAATTTAATTACAATTTCATTGGTGATTAGTGGTACAGTTGCACATTTCATAGATTAATTGCTAGGATCTTCTCTAGTGCATATATGTTTGAGGGGTGTATATAGGAGTCAACTTGTCAGTTTGTCCCTCCGTCCAACCATTTATAGATTTATATTGTGACAAGGGTATGATCTAGCTCTTTCAGTATAAACTCTACTTTTCTCTTATCTCTTTACATGTGTGAATTTTCTGTCTATCCTAAACCATATCTATCTCTCTTTTTCTTTTCTCTATGTCCAGTGCTAGTGTATGACATAGCAACAAATCCATGTACAGCAGAACTTTGGGTACCATCATAATTATGCATTTCTTTTATCTCTCCATATGTATTAACTTTTCTATCTATCCTACACCTATCTTTCTTTCTCTTCTCTATGTCCAGTCTTAGTATATGACACTGCAACCAATCCCTGCACAGCAGAAGAACTCTGGGTCCCATCAAGTGATGATGAACAAGTGAATAATCTGTTGCTCGTCACTGTGGTAGGTAATTTATCTTCAGTCTATATAATCCTACATTTTTCTATCAATCTGTCTCTTTCAAATGCTAGTTTATTATTGCTTTTGAACAAAAACCTCGTAACTGCAGCTTAAATCAAGCTACAATTACTAGGTTTTTGTTTAAAAGTAACTATATGACACAAAAACTAATCCCTGCACTGCAGAAGAACTCTGGGTACCATCAAGTGACGATGAACAAGTAAACAATCTGTTGCTAGTCACTGTTGTAAGTTATTTGTCTGTAGTCTATCCTGCATTTTTCTATCAACCTGTCTCTATCAAGTGCTAGCATATCATCCCTTTTCAACAAAAACCTCGTAACTGCAGCTTAAATCAAGCTGCAGTTACGAGGTTTTTGTTGAAAAGCAACAATATAACACAGCAACCAACCCCTGTACTTCAGAAGAACTCTGGGTCCCATCAAGTGATAATGAACAAGTTAACAATCTGCTGCTGGTCACTGTGGTGAGTTATTTGTCCTCAGTTTATCCTACATTTTTCTGTCAATCTGTCTCAATCAAGTGTTAGTATATGACACAGCAACCAATCCTTGTACATCAGAAGAACTCTGGGTCCCGTCAAGTGATGATGAACAAGTGAATAATCTGTTACTAGTCACTGTGGTAAGTTATAATCTTCAAAGATGCATGAAAAATTATGTTTCCACATATTTTTTTACCACCAATGCCCAGGTGCATAATAAAGCAAACAAAGAAAATTCATAGTGTTGCATGAATAGGAACATATTTTTTTTTTTTTGGGGGGGGGGGGGGGACTTTTGTTTACAAAAAGTGTGCCATTTTAGCACAAAAGGGAATATTTGTGTTTCTGGAATCAAGAAAATGTTTGCAATGTGGTTTTTGTTAGGGAGAAAAATATTGCACAAAAAAATGCTGTCGTTGATAATGATTAGACAGTCACACTTAAATCAAAGACTCTAAATGACCAATTTTAGCTATTTGTGAGCCTTATTAAGCCATTTATTGTCTTATTTCATTTAAGGGCTTTCGAAAGACTTTACTCATGGAGTACTTATCCATATTGTAATTCTCATTTCAGGAGTTTATGTGCAGTGATGGTGGGTTAGATATAGACAATCTTGTTTTTGCTGGACTCAAAAATGGACAGGTAAATGTCATCTAAACATATTTAATTTTCAAAATTTATAAAAAGAAAAATGGAAGACAATAACTCTGTAACTTGGTGTATTAATCATCAATTTTTAATCTTGAATGTATGTGTAAAGTCCCAATGGTATCAATTCTATCATTCCTTCAAAATTATTTAAAGAAATTCTGACAGTATATCTATATATAGGTGATGTATAGGTACTATGCGATTTTCTGCTTGCAAAATAATGAGTAAGCATCTCTTTGATTGAAAGGATCAAACTCAGTAGAATGTTATAACTTCATAGCCCATTTCTGTTAATTTCAAAAACATAACAATTTACCAATCTTGTCACTTAAATCTTAATCATTGCAGATTATTCTATGTGAAGCAGTTGTATGCTCACTCCAACATCCTGTCCAGGCACATGAGGGTAACATTGTCTGTTTAGAGAAATGTCAACAATTGACACAAAGGAATT
Organism: Fragum sueziense; assembly: GCA_963680895.1. Taxonomy (NCBI): domain Eukaryota; kingdom Metazoa; phylum Mollusca; class Bivalvia; order Cardiida; family Cardiidae; genus Fragum; species Fragum sueziense. The sequence goes on along the minus strand of OY804609.1, from coordinate 26,229,446 downwards.
TGTTCCTGCAAGACACAAGCAATATGATTATCTCGGGCGGAACTGACAATTTTGTGAAAATTTGGTTCATAGAGGTCAATACACAAGGACATAGGCCTGTTGTCAATTTGACTCAAGTCTTAAAGGTGGGTACTGGTCAATGAGCTGTCTTATCCCTTTCCCAAACAACAAAATTTTAGGGTCAACTAATTTGAAAGCTGCTGCAGACGACACATTTTTTATTGATAAAGATACGATTTATGTATAAAATAGCATGGAAAATATTGAGACAAAAGGAGAAACTGCTGGTTATCAGCAGTTTCTTCTTTTGTTTCATTGTTTTCCCAAGCCTTTATTATTAGGGACGTCAAAACCAGGTCTTGTTTGGGAAAGGGTTATATTGATCTTACAAAAAAATCAACTAGTTAGATTCATAAAACAAATCAGAACTAGTGCTATGCTTCATAAGTTTAAGCATAATTTGAACCATTTCCAAATATAATTTTATCTTGTTTTAGGAAAAAGTAATGTTAAAGGGCCATTAAATTTTGTTTAAACTATCTTGTCATATGTTTTGTCAAATGTATATATCATCGTTGTAAATGCAAAACCTCGTATCTCGTTTTTGGAAAATTTTAAAGGGAATGGAAAAAAGTGTAATAACGTTTCCCAAACTGAAATGATTCACTTGAAATTTTGACATATTGTTCACAAATGATGTGTCATTAATATTAATTAGTAAAAATAGCTTAAAACAATTGCGAGAATTGTCTTATAACTGGGCTCACAATTTTGTACTTTGAAAATCGCAAGAATCGACATACAAGGTTTTGCATTTACACTGACGATATGTTTATTTTGTTTCAGATCTTCTTGGTGTCTGTCCCCACCCACATCTGCATGTATGGAAGTCAACTTGGTGTTGTCATTAAAGCACAGACAGACCATGGAGTCAGATGGTAGGTCTTTGTACAGAAAGGAAAAGATTTGTGAATCACACTTGAAACAAAATAGTGCTCTTACACACTTTTCTGCTTCTGAAGATATGAGCTGTAAAACATTTTCTTCTTTTAGCAAACTGTGTTTGATTAAAGAGTTGGAACAGAATAAATCCTAATTGTATTCCAATATTACACCAACATTGCAAATAATTTTGAATGAAATTTCTGCAGGCCCTTATATATAGTTTGTTCTTATTCTTTTCTGGTTATTTGAACATGTCTTAACCCTCTCCCAAACAAGACCTGGTTTTGACGTCCCTATTCGAAAAGACTTGGGAAAACATTGAGACAAAAGAAGAAACTGCTGATAACCAGCAGTTTCTCCTTTTGCCTCAATATTTTCTGTGCTATATCAAAAATATTACCTTTATCAACATCTTTTTTGTTGTCTGCAGCAGCTTTTGATTAGGATTACCCTAAGATTTTGCCGTTTGGGAAAGGGTTAATTAATATTTCATGACTTCCTCCTATTCTGTTTCTAGGAGACTGATAATCTACCATTTGATATCAGGGGATGCAGAAATCAAGGGTATCTGTAACATGTTGAATATGAGCTCTGTTATCCCATATCAACACACACATGCACCTGATGAAGACCATTGTATGGAGGTATATATATATAAACTATGCCACATTCGCTTTTTACAATACAATTTCTTAATATGTTGTAATTGGTCTTTGGTCTTAATGGGTGACCTTCACATTTCAAAATATACATAATTGATGTTGATGAAAAGTCACATCAAGTAATACAATGACAAAATAAAAATCTCACTTATAAAGTTATTTCGAGAAAGCCTACTTGACATCTGATAATGAACAGGAACACAAATGTCTTTGAACAGCTAGAGAATTAAAAACAATGTTGACATCATAACGCTAATTTATTACATTACATTAAACCTTTTCACAATCTCCTCTTTTGCCCGTACATAATGTGTTATAGCCCTTGTCATCTATAATTTTCAAGTTTGATGCTTTTAAATAAAAAGTTATGCATTAATTCCTTGATGTATTTTGTAATCTTTTCAGCTAACAGCCCTGGATGTTTGTCCAATCATGGGAGTATTGCTGACTGCTGGACAAGATGGATATGTCAAGGTAAACATATTAGATATTAAAGAAACATCTCAAATATTTTCTTTTTATCAATTTATTTTATCAATTTGTTATTCTGTTGGTCTGAAAACACCCATTTAGTTATAGTTTTAACCCCTTCCCAAACAAGACCTGCTAATAGGAAAGGCTTGAGAAAACATTGAAACAAAAGAAGAAACAGCTGATAACCAGCAGTTTCTCCTTTTGTCTCAATATTTTCTTAACTATATTGTACAAAAATCCTTTCTTTTTCAATGTCCATTTTGTTGTCTGCAGCAACTTTCAAATTGGACCATCCTAAATTTTTGTTGTTTTGGGAAAGGGTTAAGAGGGAAAAAAAAGAAACAGACAATGTAAACATTCCAAAAAAAAAGCAACATTATCAGGGATCTGGAAAAAGTTCTTTTCAATACTTGGTAAGGGAGATAATGAAAATTTTGTGTATACATATTTTGTAATCATGACTTATCTCCCTTTGTAAATTCAGGCAAAACCTTTTTTGCTGATTAGATAATGCTGCAGGATTATTTTAATTTAATTCATTCCAAAACAACAAACATATTGACTATTCCGATTTGAAAGATGTTGCATGCGACAAAATAGATAAAGATTGGATTTATGCAAGAAAATATTGAGGTAAATGAAGGAAATGCTAGTTATCAGCATTTTCTTCTTTTGTCTCAATGTCTTCACTTGAGCCTTCTCCATTAGGGATAATGAAAAACCATGTTTTGTTTGGGAAAGGACTACCACGAAACGATGTTGATGAAGGTAATGAATTCCTTGTAGAATCATTCAAACATTGCCTTTTATTTCCTTTTGCAGATTTGGAACAGAAAGAATGAGCTTTTAAGAGAGATGAATTTTGTGAAGCCAATCTTTGCCTCCTGTTTTGCTAACAACAGAGGTGATATACTAATTGGCTATGGTCTTCATGTTTGGTAAGTCACTTAGAGTATTAATCAAACAATGTGCAATATTTATGTCCCATTATGGTTTCAAAATTGAATTTAATCAACCTCCATTGTCCCCGTTTCAATTCCAATTTCGAAAATTTCTAAATGGATGCAAGCTTTTGGAGAGTTGGAGAGTTGTCGTACCTCAATACTGAAATCAGCTTCAATTCAGGATAAAAAATAACGGGGACAAGGATTTCAACATGCACAAATTATTCTCTTGATTTTGAAATTTGTTTGGTAAGTAAATTGGCATTGTTGGATGACCGATTGGAAGCCCAATGCATATATGGGTTTATGAAAAAAGGCAGTGCTGATAACCAGAATTTCCCCCTTTTCCTACAAGGTTTACTATTATGCTCTAACATGCAGATTTTCAACATGAATAAGGTTTTCTATTGTTGTATCCTTTCTATGTTAAACAGCCTAAGACACGGTGTATAATCACGTGACTCAGAATTTCCGATAATCTTCAATATCTTTTTTTAATACTTGACCAATTTGAATTCGGTTTGAAGCAGAGAATAATTAAGGTGGGAAAATGCCAGGCATAAGCTGGACGTGTTCGATTTTTGAAAAATCAACTGATAAAAATGTTATTAAAGATAAACCAAAATTTTGGTTTATCTTCAATAACTTTTATCGATTGATTTTTCAAAAATCAACTACATGCATCAAATGTGTGACTTCTGTCCACATTCTGTGCTTCAAACCGAATTCAAATTGGTCCAGTTTTTAAAAAAATTTTTGAAGATTTTCTGAAAATATTGTATCATGTGATTATCCACCGTGTAAGATGTGTCCATTCGGGACATGGTAACCTTTTCCCTAACAAGAGGAAGTTTTACTGTTTAACCCTTTCCCAAACAAGACCTGGTTTTGACAGGTCTAATTAAAAAGACTTGGGAAAACATTGAGACAAAAGAAGAAACTGCTGATAACCAGCAGTTTCTCCTTTTGCCTCAACATTTTCTGTGCCATATTGTACACAAACCCTTTCCTTTTAATGTGAATTTTGTCATCTGAGCAGCTTTCCAATTGAATCACCCCAAAATTTTGTTGTTTGGGAAAGAGTTAAATGCAAAAGGTGCTGCAGATGACAAAATGGAGGTTGATGAAGATAGGATTGTGTACATTATTGCTTAGAAATCATTGAGGCAAAAGGAGAAAATGCTAGTTGTCACATTTTTATGCCACTGTATCAAAAGATAATGGGCAAATTGTCTTACTTGTGTCAGTCTGTCTGTCTGTCCGTCCGTCCGTCTGTCTGTCCGTCCTAAAACTTAACATTTGCTTTTTCTCCAAAAGTATTTGACATGCAAAGTTCAAATTTGGTATGTAACTTTCTTTCTCTGATACCTATCTGTTCCTTACAATATGACCTTCCTCAATGTTATCTTTTAACTGTTATCAACCCTTTACATCAAAAACCAAAACTTTACATTTTAGAGAAAAGGCCATTTCGGGTGGGGGGGGGGGGTTAGGGGGGGGGGGAGGAGGAGGTATTTGTGTTTAAAAACACATCTTGTTTCCTTTTGCCTCAATTATCTTCTCAAGTATTTTCATTTAGGAATATCAAAACCAGGACTATAAAAAGTGTAGGTAAGGGTTTAGCAAGTTTGTTTTCATAGGATGGAAAACATAAAGAGAAAAGCAGCATTCAATGTCCTCTACTCCTTTTCATGAATTAATGTTTTACTCCTCAGGTCTGATTATTTCCCTCAATATTTTGGGGTTTTGGGAGTATTCAAGCAATATTTTTCATTGGATTTAGTTGAATATACCAAATAAGAAGGAAATTATTCTGTTTCTAGACAATATTCATTATTGTCTCTCATATATTATCATAAATAAAAGATTCAACAGATAGTCTGACATATGGCTATCTCAAGCTATTGTATTGCTTAATCCTATAACACTAACTACAGTGAATTATCTGATAAATTATGTTGAATAGATCAGTAGAAATTTTTGATAGGGAACAATTTTATCCAGCTAACTGTGACGTAATTTTGGACAAATAATAGTAAAAATTTTGTAAATGTTGTTTTGATCCTCATAACTACGACTTGATTTAAGCTGTAGTTACAATGTTTTATAACAGCATCAACAATTCATCAATACACAACCGTAAACCCAGACTATATTTAACACAAAATTTATTGTCATTCATCAAATCTGATGACAAAACTTTTGACTACTTGGGCACAAACAAGGAGGAGGAAGTGTAGATGGTTAACAAATATTTGTTATTGCTTGCGAAATGGACAAAAAATATGAAGAGCCACAAAAATGCAGAATTAGCTCATCATTTTGTTTTTGACATTGAAAGAATTTAAAGAATTAATCACATGTTTTGACCCTTACCCAAACGGCCCAAAAGACTGCTCCAATTCAAAATCTGATGCAGCAAGCAAAATGTACGAAATTAAAGAAAGGATTTTTGCTCAATATAGCATAGAAAATATTGAGACAAAAGGAGAAACTGCTGGTTATCAGCAGTTTCTTCTTTTGTCTAAATGTTTTTACCAAGCCATGAGGGACCTCAAAACCAGGTCTTTTTTGGGAAAGGACTAACCCTTTCTCATGCAAGACCTAATTTTGACAAGGAAGAGCTTAAAACATTGAGGCAAAAGAAGAAAAAAAATATCAGCATTTTCTCCTTTTCCATCAATATTTTCTTTTCTTTGATTTACATCAATCCTATCTATGTAAAGCTCAACATCTATTTTGTCGTCTGCAGCACTTTTCAAACTGAAACAGTAAGAATGTTTGCCATTTGAGAAATTATAAGGGTTAAAGTTAAATGTGATATTCACGTCATGAATACAAATGACTCTATTGTTCATTTAAAGTTTTTGTATTTCAAAGTTGATTTTTGATAAATATCTGGTAATTAATAGGGCTTGATTGTACAGATGGGGTGAGTTATAATTTGGCAATGATGCCTGAAATTGTTTTAATCCTTTATCAGACAAGAACACTTTTTCATAAACCTTTTGATTGTGAACAAAATCAGCAAAAAGTGGTGAAATAAATTCATTATCAAATTACTTGAAGTACTAATTTAGGATTTATTAGGCTCCCCGAAGGGAGAGCATATAGTCGCCGCTTTGTCTGTCCGTCCGTCCCTCCATCCGTCCTGTCCGTCCGTCATTCCGTCCGTCCGTCCGTCCGAAGTGATTTCTCTATAACCCTTGGGCCAAATCAAATGAAACTTACCATGTGAACTCCCTATGACAAAATGCCGATGTACTATTCCCAGTTTTTGGATTTGAGGCCTCGTCATGGGAAAAGGGGACTTAGGGTAAAATACAGTTTTTCTCTAATTTCTCCTAGTCTAATGGTCAGAATTTGATGAAATTTCATATTTGAGTAGCAAATCAGATGCCCTTGACAATAAACTACTTGAAATTTGCGTATAAAAAGTATGTCGGGAAAAAGGGGGCTTAACGTTTGTTAGCTTAATCTTAGCTCTGCATGGCATACATTTATTGTGACAATGCCTTAATCGGGGAGCATTGTCCGTCTCTGACGGCTCTTGTTTATTTTGTTGCTTTCCTCTGGCCAAAATTTCATTAAAAAAATCCACCAAGAAAAATTAATGAATAAAGCGGTAACAAAATTGTGTTGAACTTATATGTCAGACTTCTCATAAATAAATATAAACTTATAAGGCTTTAATACATGTTGATAGTCATATTCATTTTGCTAGCTGCGAGATGCCTCTTAGAGCAGGAATAATTTGGAATTTAATATACTAATCATGAAAAAATGTTCATCACTGATGCAAATTTTAGTTTAGTTGGTGGTTTCTCCATACCACATCAGCCTTTCAAGTTCAAGTATAAGGTGTATACTCGTATAAAGAATAAACTAATTGATATTGGAAGCAATTCTTTATTGTACAATAGGAAATTGGATCAGATTTGCAAATGATCAGTGCGTGTTTAATGAATTTGATAATTGTTTGATTCTTATTGACAATTCAAATAATTTGTTTATGAGTAGTGTGCTTATTAAAATAATTCTTTCTTGAATTAGAGAGGAAAATATGTGATAAGATTTGAAATTCTTAAAAACAGAAGTAAGTTTAATAGATACATCATATTTGATAACTTGTATATCTGTTCAAAAATTGGTTGTATTATTGTTTTCATGTTGTTTTTCTGTGCGATGATCTAGAATATTTAGGTTCATAATCTATCAAGGTCAAGGTCAAATTTTGTCACATTAACTAATAGACACATCTTGAAAAGTGAAAAAAGGTAATTTTGACCAAACAGAATGAAAATATGTTTCTCCTTTTGGATCATAGAATTCTTTTGTTTGTTCATAAAGGGTAAAAGTTTGTTTACCATTTTAAAATTATTTGTTTGCAGGGTCATTTGCAGAATCCATTATTGAATGTTGATTTTAATCTTCAGTTTAAAGTTTCTTCAAATGCTTTGTTTTGAAAACATTGTTCTTTTCAATCATTAATACAAAGTTGTGGGGAAATTGATTTATTCATAATATCAGAATTGCACATTCTATTTTGAATTATTCTTTGCAACATAAAAGCTTCTTAACCTTTTCCTAAGCAACTAAGTTTTTTGGTTGTCCATTTTGAGAGCTGCTACCAATGACAAAACATATGCAGAAAATTTTTTTTGTACAGAATCATTATATCACAAAACATTGAGGCAAAAGGAGATAAATTCAAACTCTGTCACTCAAATAATTTTGTTTCTCATTTTGTCATGATTATAACTACAGATAAGAACAAGAAGCAATAAATTTTGAGACTTGATTACCACTAGTTTATTATTAGGGGTTATACTACTAAACTGTGGTAAGTTCATGTACAATCTATATGCAATTACAATCATTTGCACTTTTCACTTTTTGATGCACTTGTAACAACTCTCAACTCTCAGTAGTTAAAATAAAGTTCATCTGCGTTAACCCCTTCCCAAAGGACAAAATTTTGGAATGAACCAATTGCAAAGCTGCTCCAGATGACAAAATTCATGTTATAAAGGAACGGGTTTGTGTACAATATGGCACAGAAAACATTGAGGCAAAAGGAGAAACTGTTGGTTATCAGCAGTTTCTTCTTTTGTCTCAATGTTTTCCCAAGCTTCCTCTATTTGGGACGTCACAACCAGGTCTTGTTTGGAAAAGGGTTTTAACTGCACTAATTTAAGAACTTTTTACAGTTAACCCATTCCTACAAAATGATGCCTTAGAAGGCTTTGGACAACATTGTGGAAAATGAAGAAAGGGGGTGTCTCACGAATAGGAAAAATAACATGGGAGTCTGCCCACGCTCGGAATTTTATGAAATTTGGCGTGAAGTTAGTACACTAGATAACGGTTCATATTCATGAAATGTTTCAAATCGCACATTCCAGAAAACAATTTTCTCAGAATTTTAAGTTTTCACCATGAAAAAAGAGGGTACCCTGATTAAAACAGTGTGCAAGCGTTCTGGTTGTTAGTTTCATCGTGTAATTTATTCTAAAAATAATGCCCAGTAGTCCTTGATCCTGTATGAAACAAAAATATATATAATTATGTACAAAAAATTTGTTTTATATCAACTGATGTAAGGGGGTAACCCAGAAATTCATTGTTTTTAAATATTTTAAGCAAATTCTGTTCAAAAATTTTCTTTGTTCCAGTTTTTGTCAAGATTTGAAATTTATGTAAAAGTTGGGCACAAATATACTGATGATTATCGCGAAATATCGAGAAAAAATAAAACCGGTAAAATGTTGTTTTTGGAATTTCCCCCTGAATAGTGCACATTTCCAAGAATGGACAAAATTAAGATTTTTTAAAAATGACTTTTTTCAAATGTTTTGTTTACTTTTTTGGTTATTTTAGTTTACTTGAGGATAAATCAAGATACAAGGCATTTTTTTCAGTTATTTCCTGTCATCTGTCCGTGTATCTGTCTGTCTGTTGGCATTTTATCAAAAATTCTTTTTTCTCCCAATCTAATATGTAAATGTTTTTGAAACTTGCTAAAAAGTATCCTTGGGTTAAAGGAGTACAACTCTGTGTATTAGAATTTCTTTTTGTCATAAACTTTTGTTGCTGTGGCAGCATAAAAGGGGAAACATTTCATATAATAAAAATAAGCTCTTTTTGTAAAGCTTTACAAAGTCATGAAGTTTTAAATTGTGTATTTAAGTTTGCTAAGGAGTAGACTTCAAAGTTGGTTACAATATTTTTGTCCAGGGTCACATTAGATCTTGTCCCAGGTGTACCTACTTTACAAAAAGAGAGGAAATTTTCTATAAAAATCATTTTAATTAAATTATTCAAGTCAGCCGTGATTCACGAAAGCTAACAGCAAGAGTTATTTATAGATCTTTTGAAACATGAGAAAGCAAATAAGAAAAAGCACCGATTTCTCTGATGGCATTTGACAATCGTGCAAAAGTGAAAATATTGTTGTGATGCATAAGAAACAGATAATCCAGCTCCAATGTGACTTTTAAAGGCTATTGATGGCTAAACAACATGTTAATCATATGACATCATTGAAATGTGTATAAATTGTGTATCAATACAGGTTAAGCTATGGTCAGAAAAATAATTTGAGGAAATAATTGCACCCTGTTTTATCCCAATAGGGCCACGTTTTGAAATAAACAAGCACATTTCAACTGTGTAACTGAGAAGATATAATGCTGTAACAGTCTTTTATGGAATCATAGGGGGCCTTCCATAACATGTTAGTTCATTAGGGGCGCTTAGAGCAAAAATATTTGGTTATGTATTGGTCACCCCGAAGGGCACCTTTTGATGCTTTACCGTACCGGTTCTAAGCGTCTTTTCAATTTCATAACATTTGGCTTGACATTTATTGCATGTCATAGTCTCACTAAAAATGGTGCATAGACAATGTGACCAAATAGTAAAGAAAACTTGCAATGTGTATATGTATGCCTATCTTGGCTTCTATACATGTAATTTTGTAAATATAAGTAATATTTATATTAATTCTTTGTTTTTTCCAATGAGTTTTTTTGGGCATGAATATTGCTGTAGGTTTGTACTGTATGCTACAGTTGATTTTACTGAATATTAAAATGTTTTTAGGAGCACAAACACATTTTTACTGAATACAAGTTTTGGACCAAAACATCACCTTCATCAATAATGTATTATATGACATTGTTAATGGTTTTGGATTTCTATATAAATTGGCTCAAAGTAAGAGGAAATATGTAGCATGTTTTTGTGATGATATGGAATCTTGACAAAGACTCCAACATACTTAACTTTGGAATTCAATTTTACTCTTTTCCAAAATTTTGCTGAAAAATATGCATTTTTTCATGATTATTTCAATAAAAAACATTCATAATACTTTCCTGAAATACCTTTTCTTGTATGAATGTAATGCCTTATGTGTCTCGGATCAAATTCAATTGACAGATCTTGAAAATATACAAAAGTAAAGTTTTGCGACACATGAAAAAGAGGCCATGTTTCATGTCATAGTGGGAATAAGTCAAGGTGGCTTTTTGGAATCCAGTTTGGATTATCTTAGAAACTAAATGCATTTTCATAGCTTGTATATGGTCCTTTATCACCATGCAGAATTAAAAGAAAATTCATGCGTGGGCAGATTTGAGACACCCCCTTTCTACCCAGAAACACAACAAATTGTAAATTTCCATTCACTTAAAATTGTTGTCTGCAAAATCTTTGAATTTGAAATTTTGCCTTCTGGTAATGGTTTAATTCTTTTCCTACTCTTTTAATATTTCTGTTAAGACTTCAAATAAATATCAAAATTTCCAAGTAGAAGGACAGTCAAGGGAGTTTGTCAATGAATAATATATAATGTGGACACAATTGTTTTCTCACTTAGTCGAGATCTGAGGTAAAAATATTACCTAGTATATTTCTTACTTAGCTGCCAGAACTTCTTTTCCTGTTATAAGCTTGGAGTTCATATTTTGTTTTACAATTATAGGAAACTGCTAAAATTTGATTTAATCTGGTGATATATTGAGATAGATTTCTAGAATCACGCAAGGACAGTATAAAGGGATTTTGTCAATGAATAATATATTATGTTGTCACATTTGTTTTCTCTACAAGGTTTAGGCGAAAATCGTTATATTGTGAAAGCTGTGGTAATACTGTTGCAATTCTAGGAGTTTAGATAATTATTTAAAGGTGAATTATGGAATAATTTGTTCAGTTTGAATGCTCAGCTTCTGTGTAACTTGTTATTAATGGACCAATAAACTGTGGATAATACTTTATCGAGTATTCATTCTCAGCAAGATTTTATTTCAGTTGTCAAAGAAGTAAATAACTGATTGAAGTTATGTGAAAAATGTTGCCTTTCTCCGTTATCCATATTGGAATCAGAGAAAAATTATTAAAGAAAAAAACTATTTGAATTTTTTTTAAAATTATTATTGAATTATTTCATTTGAGTGAATTGAAGATTTTCTTTTTCCAATAATATTGTTTCAAACATTTTATGTCTTTTGAATTTGGAACAGCTAGCTAGTGTACAAGTTTGTTTTTGGAAAAAAAAATGTTGACTGCAATGCAATATTGAGTTTGAGTTAACATAATTGTGTTTATCAATAATTCTTTATAATTATGACAATGGACTGCTAATCGTTTTATATCCATTTGACCTGTATTGTTAAATGATGTCTGATTAGCAGCATTTTCTTCTTTTTTTCTCAATGTTTTCTAAAGTGTTTTCTTTTAGGGGATGTCAATTGAACCAGGCCCCGGTTTCTCGAAAAAACTTAAGTACATTTTCAGACTCAAATCTGAGCACCGTGCTCAAATCACACGAAATCACACAGTATTCAATTGAAGTTGGGCATGAACTCATGAGTACATACTTAAGTTTTTTCGAGAAACCGGGGCCAGGTCTTGTTTAGGAAAGGATTAAAAGAGTTACTTTAGTTTATTGTTTTATGATTAAGATATGTAAACATTAAAGTGACATTTCAGAATTTTTTGTCATAAATTTTACTTTTTTTTTTATCTGAAAGAGCATATTTCCTTATAAAAATTCTGAAAATTTCAAGCCAAAATATTGCGCCGTTTACGAGAAATTTATATTTTTGTGTTAAAATTGAACAAATTGTTGTGGACAACAGTTCGGATTTATATGCAATTTATCGATTATGTCTCAACTTTAAATGCGTGTTTCTCGCTTATTGGCAACAACTTGGCAAAACTAATATTATTTATACTCATTAGAATAACCAATCTTGCAATCAAGACATACTTTAAAAAATTGAAATTGGAATGAAATGTCCCTTTAAAGATATTTGGTAAATATCCAACCTATTGATTTTTGTAAGAAATTAAATTTAATTTCCTGCATTTTTAATTAGCTCAATGCAGGTAGACTTTGTTTGTTTAATAAATTGATCTAACCTATTAACCCTAGTCGTGCTGAACCCGGAATATTCCGGGCTACGACGTCGAGTGCTGTGAGCGGCGCCCGGAATATTCCGGGATTGGGGGTTTCCCAATACAATCAATCCCTGCGTCGTAAAACCTAATCCAATCGTATCCTTACCCTCGGAAAAGCTTCGGGTAATGACCTAGCAACATAGTAAACCTCGTTTTGATATTTTATTTCCCGATTTTCATTAATTACATGTCTTCAATACGTCATTCAAAATGGCGGACTTCCGATCTGCAAACTTTCAAAACAAATCTTTCGATGAAAAATTCGCTGGTTTTTCGTCAGATTACGAAGAAAATTATTCTCAACCAGATTAAAGATATATTATTAAAGATGATTTCAAAAGAAATCGGCTGGTAAGTGGTCGTAATTTTTAAGAATTGCCCTTGACAAGTACGGCGAAGATCGATCCTAAAATTCGTCTGCCCGAAAATTCAACTCACCGAATTTTCTCGATCTTTTCATCGCCGAGGAAAGTTTTCACTATGTAAAACGAAAATAATCGTCATTCTGCTTGCTATTTAGCGATCATCGCATCGAATTAACACTCTATGATTAATAATCGGGCCGAAATAACCCGCGATGAAATGAAAATGGATTTGACCTGACAACTTCCGGCGCGATTATTGTCCAACTCGCCCATCAACTACAAAATATTTAGGTCAACTTAACCCTTCTCTGTAGTTCATTTATGTCACGGGATAGTTTTTTGGAAAGCAAATTTGCAAAATTTGCTTTTCTTTCCAGTCGTGCTTCTCTGCACTTTAACATTCTCTGCATACCACACAACATCTCCCGGTCCTCCTCACTATAAATAGTTCTATCAAAAGCAAAGATCAATGACAAGAACAACCTTTCGAATATTCAATATTGAATTCTATAGTTGTACACAAGATATTCAATTGTGTGACCGATGATAAAACATCCAATTAAACATGTGTTAAAAGAGGAGAAACGATCACGTAGTAATTTGCTTTCATTACGGTTCAATAGCCAGTCCAATATCTTTCGTTGAAAATGGGTCAGTCAAGTTTACTGAACTATGAAATATGCGACCCACTTCAAGCGCTAAAAATAGGAACTAGGACACGTCTATTTTTAGAATCTTTCTATGCCCAAATAGCGTTCGGTTTTTCGGTTAAACAAATACGTCATCATCACGCCTCACTGGTCTAAAAATAGATTGGGAATCTCCTATCGTACAAATATATGGCTGTGGATCTCGCGAAGTTTTTCCACGTTAAACTTGCCGAAGATGACGTTTTAAGAGCTGGATTGCTGTAATCATTTGTTGAGAAACATTCTAATTCAGAGTTAAGAAGGTTGCTGTACTGTCGTGTACTTTTAAAGATCGGTAACTATGAAATAAGCAGTTTTAAAATAAGTAGATGTAATGTTTACACATACGGTCCTGCCTTGGCTTCGTCGTGTCACTCGTGCGTACTCGCTTACCCTTTCCAAAACGTCATGTTTGGCCAAATTGAAAAAAGTCTGCAGATGACAAAACGGATGTGAATACTTTTAGTGTTTTATCTCAGAGAAATTATTGAGACAAAAGAAGAATGATCATCAATATCCAAAGAAGTTATTCACACAATTTTTGTCTACTGAGCAGGCCTCTTCAATTTGGTCGATCATCATTTTCTTCTTTTGCCTCAATATTTTCCCGAGAATTTTCTGTTGGGGACGTCAAAATCGGTCTTGTTTTGGGAAATGGTTAATATAGAAAAAAAAAAAAAATAGAATTTGTCGCTGAATGTGATTTGATATCCCCGAAGGCTTTCACTATGTAGGCCTACAACAAAGGACACAAAATAAGCAAGGTAGAGTTATGCTCCTTGTGCGTTGCACTTCTCCTTGGTGAGATCTATCTACCCGAGAAGTTTCATGATCATAGCTACTTTACTTTCAGACTTTTCGGTGTTTTTTCTGGTTAAGCTACTGAGGAATCTCAAGAAAAAACGTTTGTCATTTCTGGTCTGTCTCCGTCTCTGGAAGCAATCTTGCATGTTACATATCGAGGGCTCAGCGCAATACTGTACTAACTACACATTTTTGCAAAATTGACTTTTTTACAGAAATGTGATTCACTTTGTATGATACATGTCTCATAGAAAAATCATTTCTCTATTGTTTTTCTTTTAGGAGATATTACATTGTGCAATATAGTACTAACTCAAAATACCCCTCAAAATTTGTGCAATAGAGTACTAACTCACTTAGTACTGTCTTGCACAAATAAAAGTAAGATACTTATAGTGTACAGTTAAGTGCAATATAGTACTAACTCACATAAAAATTGTTCACATTGTGATTAAAGGTATGAAATTTGACACAAAGGTGTATTTTAAGATTTAATCATAAAATATCACATCTTCGCAAGCCAAGGGTGACATCTACGACGTAACGTCGTTTCTGTATTCACCCTTGGCGGATTTAGTCCGATTTTCTTGGTCTCCTGGAAAGCGTTTTCATTGGTTCCAGCGAGGTCTCGCTGGAACCAATCAGATTGTCGACTGATACATTTGTTATGAGTAACCAAATCATGACAACGGGCGGGAAAAAGCATTGCATTTGCAACTCAAAAACGCGAAGATGGGCGATTTTCCCTACGAATTTCACTGCAATAGACAGGAATTCTCTAACTTTAATCGACGAATTATTATACTTTCGACAATTCGACCGAAAAAACAGCTAACTTTTACATAATCTGTACGACGTACGACGCGAAAGACAACGCGCGTTAATGACGTCATCAATAATGGACGTAAACAACCAGCAGAACAACCGTTAGGCGGCGCTTCACGATTTCAAGAAAATCGGACTAAATCCGCCAAGGGTGAATACAAACGTAGGTGGGTTCAACCTTGGCTAGCGAAGATGAAAATATCAGGACACATGCAATCTTTACATGTTTTTGAATGGCCATCTTAGATTTAAAGATGGCCGCCATGAAAATTATCAAAAAGGCCAAATTTTCTAAAATTTCTTGGCTATTTCAACATGATTTTAAGTTCCAAATGACATTTGCAGTTTTAGAAATACTCCAAAAGCATTTAATTGACTAAATTCATGCAGAAAATCTTTTAAATCCAAGACTGTCAACATTATAACAAGAGTGCCACAGTCACAATATGCACCGTCTTTCGCATAAAGTCCCTTCTTGTCTGTGTCACTGGTTAAAATAAAAAAAATGCCTTAAGTCCGATGACTAGAAACTTTCTGTGAAAATTTCACCAAGATTCATTCACAGATATTGATATACTGTAATTATTCTAATAAATGCCCATATTCTAATAAACACCCATCCCCTAAATCTCTGCATGAAAAAATGCATATTTCAAACACAATTTAAGCCGGAAAGGGTGATTCCCATCCCACAATTTCTGATTAAAATAGTTAAAGTCATGATCAAAAATCACTTCCAAAAGCAACGAAAGAAAGAATTTTCTGTCCCCAAATCTGTTTACAATGAAGAAATTTCATCCTAAAGTCCTATTTTAGAGTCCCTAAAAGAAAACTTTGCAAACTTTTACTTGATTAATTTCGAGTCTATGAATTGACATTTGATTGGAACAAAATTAGAAAACTTCCAATAAACGCCCACTACCAACTTTTCTATCGAGCACTTTTACAGTTGTTGTGTTCATAGAGTATTAGATGTAGATGTATGTGTGTATGTACATGGTGGGGAATCACAAGACACAACAATTGCAGAAAATCTTCATAATTCTGTAAATATTAGACCAATTTGAATTTGTTTTGAAGTGAATAAGGTGGAAATATATGTCAGGGATTTAAGATGGATGTGGCAGATATTTTAAAGCTTGGCAGTTAAAAAGGTTATTGATGACTAACCAAATTTTGATTGATTGTCAATAACCTTTTTTGTCAGCTGTTTGTCAAAATATCATTGGCATTAATTGAAATCCTATTGTTTTCCCACCTTCTCGGCTTCAAATCTTTTTCAAGTCGGTCATACATGTATATTCAAAGAATTACCAAAAATATTGAAAATGCTGCATCACATGATTCCTAGCTGTGACGTATATTATAAAGACAGACATATGATACCAGTATACCTACAGAACTGAATTTGACCAATATTTGAATACTAAGTTTTGTTTCCTGATCAATATGAAAAAAATATTCAAATTTATGTAATTATAGATCTACCTCAAAAAATAGCTTTTTTTGTATTGATACAAAGCTGTATTGTTTCTCATAATTTCAATTTTACACACATGATGAGATGCTGTGTCATAAACATTAGAATCTAGCAAAGTTTACTGAGTTATTCATAAAACTTTATGTACAATAAGTTGTTTGATTTATTTTCATAGACTCAGGTCATCATAGGAAAGAATTTTACAAGATTAATTTTAATTTGTGCTGTTCCTTGAAGACTGATCCTGCAATAATACAGTCATGCCCATTATGACCCGTCAAATAGGAACAACGAGTTGTTCTTAGAAATTAAAATGTACTGTAATTATTCTAAAATTGTATGCCCATAATTATTCTAATAACCCCAATGCCCTAAAGTTCAGCCAAAAATCTGCATATTTCAAGTATGGTTTACATATTAAGAGTAATTCTAATGAACAACCTATCCCCCAATTTTGGTCATAAACAAAGATCATTTCCAATTAAGGCAATAAAGCAAGGAATTCCAGTACCTGATCTGTTTCCAAATAACAGATTTCATCTGAACATCGATAGGCTACCTCTAATAAACACCTGACACCAACTTTTCCATCAACCATCTTTAAAATAAACGCCTGGGTGTTGGAATCATGGTATTCCAATGTGTATTTTTTTCAAGTTTCCAAATTATTTTTAAACCGAAGTAACCGTGCGATGTGTATATTCATAAACAAACGTAATTGTTTGCAATATTGATAATAATGAGCCCACGGTAACTTGGGTTCAACAATACATGGTATTCCAGAATGCAGCAATTTAAAAGTCAAATGAAAATGTCTTAATACCAAGGCAAAGGTACACAGCCTTAAGTTTAAGCGGAAGCAGTTTTTTGAAAAACTCCATTCAGACATTTTAAAAGCAGAATTACAATCAATCTAATAGCATGGCATTAACAAGAACTCATGACACAATGTGTTCATGTCTACACATGAGTACAACATCTTTTTAGATAAAGGACAAAAAGAATGGAAATCTGATTCGTGCAGAATAAACTTTCATACCAATATATTTGCTCTGCATGGATATTAATAATGACGATTATGACTTTTGAAGTCAAGCTAGAATGGATACTTGTAAATGTTCTATGTCATGTTTTACCACAAAAGTGCATGAGACTCAAATTATCTTCTGATGAGGGCTTTCACAACTATGTAATATGTGAAAAAGCACTTTACTCTTGATTTAAATACATTCCTGATGTGCAAAAACACATGGAAGACATTTAATTCTAAGTCTCAATATAGTTGAGGAGAAAGTGCCTTTAAAATTTCTTTTTGTGTGCCATTTTCAAATTCAAGCTTGAAATTATAAATTTGAACCATTCACTTATGTTCAATAATTTCCTAAGGCGCAGAATTTCATGCTTTTATCAGGCCGAACCCAAATAGCCCAGTCAGTAACATTTGACAGTCATTTGCCTCTCACTAATTGATGTTAATTATCTATTCCAGAGAGCAGCTGGATGCTCGGATTAGATATTGCGGTAGTACTGGTTAGGGAAATTCCAGGAATCCATGGTTTAGTACTCCAGCCATGTCCTATAACTTTAGCAGTTGAGCATTAAAACGCCAATCAATCAATCATGCTCTTCTCATATTAAATATGAAATATTGTTCCTTTATAACCACTACCTATAAGCAGGAAAAGTATTAATACAATGCTCTGTGGTTTATTTAATTAGACAGTATATATGGTACAAGAACAGTTTTGTAAGTTATATTCCAAGTTTTTACAGTAAGATGAATTAAATTTGCAGGTCCTGGGTAATGACACTGTATTACTTAATACTTTAGGCTAAACTTTAAACTTGAATTTAAGATTAATTGATAAAGAAAACTTTCAAAGTCAGAATTCCATTTGAAATAAGAAAAGCAGGAAAAATGTACAAGAATCATACTAATTAGTAAAGATAAAACATTATGGAGAAAGAGAAAGTGCAAGTCACTAGCTTATATATATCCTTTCCTGCCATATTTCCAAAGCCTTGTGTTTCTTCAATAGTCCAACATTTGTGTTTAGAAGTAAGACAGTTGAATGGTTGATTGGGATTTAACACCTCTTTCAACTGTTAGGGTCATATTGGGGCCGCTGAAGCACCTAAGCATGGATTCCGGTTGTTTCTCTCACCAGTACCACAATATCTCAGAGTCTCCAGCTGCTCACCCACATTGGTAAACCAATATCAAACCATGGTAAGACAGTTGGAAAGAAGCACTAGAATGTAATTTTTTGAATGAACAAGAGCTGCATCATTCTGGACAGACAAGCACAACTATCAATTGCTGGATAGTGAAAAAATTTAAGTCCAAAAAGGATGATAAATCCATTATATTAAATGCCAGAGTAACAAATTGTTGTCTAGAGGCTTATTTTATGGCCACAGAAGCATGTGTAAAGTTTGACAGCAATAGATGTTACAGAAAAAGTTATCACATACACATGAAAGTTGCACGTAAAAACTGAACCAAGAATTTTTAAGTCCAAAAAGGGTAAAAATTCCATTAAATTAAATGTCAAAATAGCAAATCTTTGACTAGAGACTGGTATTATGGTCACAGAAGCAGCAATACATATGGAAGTTGCACGTAAAAACCTACGGTAACCAAGAATTTGCAATACCAAAAGGCCTTAAGGGTAATTCCACATAATTACATGTTAAAGTGATGAATCTTTGTCCAGAAGCTGATAGTATAGTCACAGAGGCATGTGCAAAGTTTCAGAGCAATAGCATAAGTAGAGATTTGACAAAGTTGCACGTAAAAACTTAACCAAAGCATTACTCAAACGCCCGGATGACTAGAATAGCCCATCCCCCAATCTATGAATAGTGGCGCTAAAAATATAACATTTCAGATTTCCATCTCTTTCTGTTTGTTATAGAGCTATTTTAATTGAATTTCTGTATGAAAACAACAGTCACATTTAGTTAGTTATTCTTAGAAACCTGAGTTAGTACTGTATTGCACTGATATAAATACAATATTTGGTATGTAATCTTAGTGCAAGACAGTACCAACTGACTTGGTACTGTCTTGCACATAAAAATATACAGGAAAATTGTTGCAATTTAGCGCAATACTGTACCAAGTCAATGAAGTGCTAATAACTCCAAAAATGGTAAATGACGTTAAAATTGCCCTAGTGTATATGATAAGTCTCAATATCTTTAGTCTGTTTCTGCAAACTAAATAAATTCAATGAAAGAAATTAAAAAAATAAAAAGTTTTTTCCCTCTCCTGTAAAATTTTACAAAATGTAGTTAGTACAGTCTTGCGCTAAACCCTCGATATGCGCAATGTTTCATAGTTTTAGTTCCCTCCTGCATTATCTATGATCGACTTATATCTCGCTTGAAAATAATATTTTTTTGCTAACACTGTTACGAAAAAATTGTCCGATTCATGACCGATAAACAAAATATTAGACTGGTACCCGGCAAACATTGTTGGGGGTTTTCCCATTAGAAATTTATTTTTAGCACAAATTGGCGCGAAAATTGTTCGCTATTCTTACACGTTTTAATGTCCGAAACTAAACAATGATATTCGATAAGCCATGCATTTAATCGCGTTCACTATAATTGATTGATCAACTAAGTGGTTATTTTGAGGTTAATGACATAGACATCTTGTCTAATAGGCCCTGCTAGTATTCGCGTGTAGCTATAGGCATTTCAAAGCGAAAGTAGAAATCTGGGAAACCAGAATATGTGATGGTATGCTCAAAATGCATAGAAATCAGACTAGCAATCCTTTCACCACTTGGTTTAAAAAACGGTGTTAACTTTTTAATCTATAGATATCACGGTGGATAACCCATGTGACTTTTGGGAAGCGTTAATACCGAAAAAATCGTCCGCTTCAAGATATGTTTGGTTTAATTTCTCAGCTTATACTCTGTTGATTTTGACGAGATAAAGTGCACGGAACGCGCATTTGAGAGGGCTATTCCCGTTTGTAACTCTGCTCCGATCCCGTGATTTCTGCAAACATTCAAGCGAAAGTTTTCTTTGGTGCATGTGAATGCTTCCCACTTTCGTTTTGCACTTACAAACACTTTGGCTCGAATGTTTGAAGAAACCACTGGATTTGGAGCAGAGTGAGTTAGAGCCGGGAATAGCCCTCTCAAGGGCGCGTTCCGTGCACTTTATCTCATCAAAATCAATAGGGCATAAGCTGAGAAATTAAACAAAACATACCTTGAAGCGGACGATTTTTTCGGTGTTAACGCTTCCCTAAAGTCATGTGAGTTACCCACCGTGGATTAAGATCTAGATGAATAGGCCTACATACACTGGTGGTGAACTCGGACAAAGCGAGGAACATTTTTCATGCACATAAGGTACAGATACTTCATGTTTAAATGCGCGTTTAAAAACCAGTTTTAGTAGTTTGAGCATGTACACAACGATTTGCACGTGTTTATCCGCCCAAAACAATATGGACGAATCGGAGAGACACTTAGAGGCTATTGTCAGTTTTGTTATTTTATTTCTCTGACTGATTCTGAAGTTGGTATTACAATTCTTGGAGTAGAAGTTTTTTTCCGATGTGAAAATCGTAGTTAACGTTTTTTGAAGGGGACTTGTACGGTTTATTCATGATACCGTGAACATTTTCAATTGCTATTCGAATTACAATGACTTTTGTCCTAACAATAGAATGAGTTTTCGGTTAAATATGGATAAATCGTAGGTGTTGTTATAAAATCCCGTAACTACAGCTTCAATAAAGTTGAGTTTGTGGCGTTTTAGATTTACACCGACGAAGCACTAGTGTTTGTCCGAAAAAACGTCACTAGGTCTATATATACCGTAGTAGATAAAATTTATTCTTTTTCAAAGACGAATTAATGGTATACAATAATCATTTCCAAAACAATAGGCATATCTGGTATTGCAGCCCCCCAATTAGAAGGCTTTCAGTAATGACCACCATATAGATAGTGCTTCGTTTGCCCGTCCATTCGTTTTTCTACCCGTCCGCCAATTTGTCTAGCTGACTGCTCTAGATGTCAAAATACATTGATTTTATATGTTGAGAAGTTAAAATGTGTGTACTAAATAAGAAAATATGAAAGAAAAATATTAAGAAAAAAGGAGCCAAATTATTTTCAGTATAGATCTATTCTTCTTTTGATTCAATGTTTGCTATACGCACTTCAACGTCAATTACACAAAACGTGGGAACGACGTCGTATTGTTTGGCGGCAAGGTTATAAAGTCATGAAAACAGATCATGAGTGTAAACTTTTGTTTCAGGAGAAATGTAGTGAGACGTCTTTTTTTAACATTTTATCTTTAAGAAATCTAAAATATTGAAACAAATGGATTTAATTATAGTAGCACAAATATACTCCCCGTCATAAGAAAGTAGCCACTTGTCTAATGCAAATGGTCGCCAATTTTAGGATTATTCATAAATGTACCGAAATAAATACAAGATATTGAAGCATGGCAAGTAAATCGAAACAGTCGAATTACCCCATTAATTAGACTGTTTTTCGATTTACTTGCCATGCTACAATTTTGAGACGATTCCAACACATCCAAAGACTACACGTGATGTCATTCCGACAAGACAACCATTATCGGAACGACTACCTGTGAAATCGACAGAAAAAGGCAAACATTACAGATAGGCTAGATTGCTTCCTGAGTTGAGTTCTATCAGCAGTAGAGGCTGATTAACGGATTAGACCATCCGTTTCAGACGTCTTGCGATACCCATAGTCTTGCTACGAAGTTGTTGACAACATTACCTTCAGTGGGTTAGACAGCATCTATTGTTTTCTAAGGACAATTGCATAGCATGTATTAATACCAACGGTGTTCACACTCGAAAATGTCTTGTAAACGCGAATCTTATCCTTATCCACTTTCAGGAATTGTTACGGTAATAACAAGTATAGTAATACATTGACAATTAATGAAAGTAAAAGATTAAATGTGCATTTGTAAATTTTTATTCATGTACCGTATGCAGTCAAGGTGTTAATTAAAAAGGAAATGCACACAGTTAACTTTTCCCGTTAGTATACTTTAGAATGCATGCCCGTAGAAAGCAATTCCATATGGTGCCCCTGTCTGGGCCAGTGGTCTAATATGGGGGGGGGGGGGGGGGGAGGGGGCTAAATTAGATTTGCCATAAGTTTTAATTGTGAAATGATGAAAATTCGGCATTTTTTGCCAACTATGAGGGGGGGGGGGGGGGGGTGGCTCCAGAGGTCCCCCTGTTCGTACGGGCCTGGGATGTGTGAAACAGTGGATCCTCCTTAGAATAAATGGTGATAATGGTAATGACAAACATTACAGTATAGATCTGGAAACGTTGATTTAGGCTTTTGCGACCAACATGGATCCAGATCAGACTTTGCATGTGCACTGTCTGATCAAGATCCATCTTGTTCTCATTTAATAGCTTATTCTCCACATGTACCAAAATTTAAGAAGGCATAACGAAAATCTTATCGGTGAAACTCCAAGGTAACGATAAAAATGATGATGATGATGATGATGATGATGATGATGATGATGATGATGATGATGATGATGTCATCTAATTGTCATCACCTGTCAGTAATATATCTGAAAGGGGAGTTAGGCAGTACATATTGATATATATTGAAACAAGTACCTGGTGCTCGAATTTGATGCCGGAAATCTATGGTTAGATGCTCAAATCAGTGCGATATTACCGAATAAAATGTTTAAATGTGCCGTTAAGTCCAGTGCAATCGATTAATTTATCAAACATGTGCTCATAAAACACCGTAGCTGGAAAAGATAACATCGCAAACATGCTGTAACGTTGTTCACGAAGAAACCGCACAATGATTTTCAATGACATGCCACCGAAAACTGCCAATTACAGCCTTTATTTGTACATTTATATGTCTTTTTTTGTATACTTGCAATGCAAATAGATAACCATAAACAGTGATATCGTACCATTTTCGGTTCGGGCGATTAAGATCAACACACATGATCTCAATATGCGCTTTGTGCCACTTGCAATCCGTTTATACCATTTGAAAATAATGATCGATAAACTGATATTTTCGTGTGTATTATAAATCATATCTACATACCTTAGTAACTTCCATTTGAGTGCATCCTTTAAAAAAAGACGGAAAAAGAAGTAAAACAAAATGCCACGTGTATTGTTTACAAAAATCCGTATGTGCAATGAAGTATCTGTACCTTGTGTTCATGAAAAATGTTCCTCGCTTTGTCCGAGTTCACCACCAGTGA